>JAVYIG010000179.1:0-600000 GCA_035222895.1 Strongylocentrotus droebachiensis | reverse complement strand
TATCATAAAGAATAGAATTCGATTTAAAATGACTACCGGTAGTGTAAACACAGAATACCTAAGGTTATTTGAAAACTTTTCGGGAAATCCAATTATGCACTATCTATAAGCTAAGCTGTGTTTTGTGCCAATCCAGCGAGCACTGCAATCATGCGGCTTACTCGCTTCCACATATATCTCTAGACCCCTGCTTGTATAAACCGCCATCGTGTCTTTATCGCACCCCTTTTTTTTGCCCGGTCCGTGTTAAAAAACCCAAGCCGTGTGTAATAGAAGAAAAATTGGAGGAATTATTATTATAAACTACATATTGAGATCTATCAGAAAGATTATTTTCAAACCAAGATGACAGACAAATTTGAGTGTTGTTCTAGTTCCCAAGTGGTGAGTCAACACACCGATTACTGAGCTGGGAGACATTGCCAGGCATAGCGCCAGGTGGAGGGGCATAAATTGTACCTGTGTATAAGACGTACTCCTGACTTTGAATTTTTTTTGGCGGCAAAAAAGTGTGGTTAATACAACATTAATTATGGTAGATGGATGCAGATAAGCCGGCCAGAGCGAACTCGTCTACAGACCAATTTGTAACAGTTGCAGACTGAGCTGTGACTAGATCACATTGAACGGGTACAGTTTATTATTGATTATGGATGGCACATATGTTTCTAATCAAATGTTGAAATTGTCTGTGTCCTTCGTATCTTTTTTGTGTTGTAATGCTGTCTCTTTGATGTTATGTACAATTATATATATATATTTCATAGAATGTATGTCACATATGTTTCTAATAAAATGTTGTAATCGTCTGTGTCCTTTGTGTCTTTTCGTGTTGTAATTGTCTGTCCTTTGTGTCTCTTCGTGTTGTAATTGTCTGTGTCCTTTGTGTCTTTTCGTGTTGTAATGCTGTCTTTTTTATTTTAAATCATTGATTAAATGTAGACACCCTATGGAATTTGTATTTGTCCTTGATAATGAGAGGACCTCGTATATTTTCATTTGGTGAATCATGGTTACCATCAAGGTTTTTTTTACAGGGATGTTTGCATTAATCAATACTATTAGTTCTCTTTAATATTCAGGTATGCAATAATGAATGGAAATAGCTCATTGTCTTTGTCTTTCTTTGTCCGTCTTTTACAGGAAAACTCTTACCACCCAAGTCTCCCCGAACGACACATCGAAGTAACATGATCCACGCAATAAAACACAGGTTTGTTCTTCGATATGACCTTGGAGAAATAATTTCTGGTGTTTGTTTATTCAACACTCTGTATGTATATTCAACGGGAAAAGAATGTACTGTTAATGTAGACCCAAAAAAAAGGAATTTTGAAATTGGTGGATGCTATCTGGATTTTGAATAATAATAAGTTTGGGGAAGCATTGTTATTTCATCTAACACAGTCATTTGTTAATGTTTTGTGCCGGTAATATACCTATTCCTGCCAACCCCTCCTATTCTGATTTTAACGGAAAGATTCCTATTTTGGAGGAGTGTTCCTATTTCTGGCCTTCAAACTAGTGTGATAATCCATAGATTCCTCTCTAGGCCTGTCCTCATCAGACCTGAGTTGCCAAATAACCCGCTATTTTAACTATCCTGATCGCAAATAAGCCAGATAATTTGTGTCTTCAGCAGCCCGTAGTTGCAATTAGCGGGATATTTGGTCGAGAAAATATCCTGAGAAATCTTGGTCTTGTTTCCAAAAATATCCCGCAATTTGCGCCCGTCCGGGCTAGTTTGTGATGAGCGTATCGGTCTGGTGAAGACGCAATTTCGAGCTTCGTGACAATAACCCGAGTCTGAAAATAGCGGGTTATTTGGCAAACTGGAGCTGATGAGGACAGGCCTACTTTCTTCTTGAAATAATCATATTTTCCTCATTATTTGAGAGATTATTATTTTTGTGTGTCGAAGGTTGGCAGGTATGATTGACCCCACCCTCACCTTCCCTCGTAACCCTTTCCTTGCCCCCTTCCCCTACCCTCGTCCAATATAAGTTGCCCCCTTTGGATGATGACACAGACATCCCCTCATCAATCATCAGGGGAGTGTTTCACAAAGACTAAGATTAACTTGAAGATGGACTTAACTATGGCAGGCTGTACATGCCACTGTTTTCTCTCACCATTTGCTGGCATTGGTCTCTCAAGGGATGCACAAATCATGGTCACATTCTTTGATAGTTCATTATTGAAGGAAAAATATTATGTAAATGTCATCATGGTGAGAGCAACCAGTGGCATGAATGGCCTGCCATAGTTAAAGGCCGTCTTCACTAGTTTGGCCAGGGGGATTAGACCACACAGCGAGGTCAGTGACAGGTGGCTATCTCATCAACTCGGCTCTCAATTAACATAAGAAAAAGAGGATCATGGGGGACCAACAGGCACCGATTAGGCATTGTATTCTATATAGAGGGAGCAAGTAGCTACAAGTAGGACAGTGGGGCTTTAAGTCCAACTTCAAGTCGATCTTAGTCTTTGTGAAACGCTCCCCAGATATTGCCAAGTTGACTTTCTTTCCTTGATTTAACATCCATGCCATATTCAACATCCAAAAATTGCCTCAGATATATTTCAAAGTACAAATAGATGCCATCTGCAAATTAACCCCTCAAAGAAAAGTTCTGCAACTCAAGTCTTAGCATTGACACCTCTCTTGTTAATATATTATCATACTTGGCGTCGGTATCATTAAAAAGTCTGTTTATTAACCCTTTGTAATGATTATGTAATCATGGAACGTGCAGTACGTCCGAATATGGGGCAGGTCCAAAAAGAAATGTTACAAAATGCATTGTTATTGTCTATAGGGAATTCTTAATTTGTTTGGAGGATAGATTGTGTTTTTAAGGAATAAGAATGCATTTTGCAACATTTCTTCTTTTGACTTACCGGTAGCCTAATATGTAGGTGTGCTGCACAGTCCATGATTACATAATCATTAAAAATAGGACATCATTGTAAAGGGGAATGAACAGGCTTTTCAATGATACCAACATCAAATAGAGTAGCGAGAGTTATCAACGCTTAAACTTAAATTGCAGAACTTTTTCGATGGGTTCATATACCTTGCCATCTACAAGTTACATCAAGGTAGTAATCATACAGAGCTCCAAACCATATACTTTCTTCTCTTCTCCCATCCTAATCTTAATCCTTATCCTAATCCTCCATAGGATTAGGACAAAACAAATGGATGTACCTTGTATGTTGACTCATCAAAGACCATTTCATTTTATATTAACATGCATCTTCTATGGGTTAGAAGACCTAACAAGTAGCCTGATATCTAACCACTAGCCTGTATCTAATCACTTGTCGTATCATCAACTTGGTTAATCCATTTAGCATGTCCATCTTTAATATGTAACCATAGTATTGAGAGACACTCAGGTCCACTTGCACGCTGGTGTTCGACACTGGTCACGCCCTTTAATTTGCCCCCCTCCCCCCCCCTCCTCCTCCTTTTCCAACCAAACACACATCAACTCACACTGAAACCCAGAGGGAAATAGAAGAAAGTATGAAATTCCATTCCTTAAGACATAACAAACCCCTTAAAAAATCATGCGCACACACAAAAGACAAATTGCAAATGCAGAAATCCATGCTTTAATCTTGTGCATTTTTATCTCAAACATTTTAAGTGTATTTTTGTCTAAAACTCGGCCAAATCCTGCTCAAATTCTTCCAAATACGTCACTCTGCTTCATCACCACCTGTATTAAACATTGCTAATTAATGTGTTCCGATTTCTTGCCTCTCCAAAATGTCTTATGAACGCCCATCTTCCTTCTTATTATGCTTATAAAGCCATTGTAGTAAGAAAACTGAAAGATATTGAAAGAGAAAAATGTTAAAGCATACAGGTGTACTTGCTAATAAACAAATTAAATTTCAATGCTGCTTATGCTTTACGTGACGTTGAACAGATTCAAATTGATATCAAAGACACAAACGACAAATGATAACTCTCTCTTATCCTTACTAACGATACCCACCTACCGCCTTGTATATTAAATGTGACTAAATCAATAACATTCCCACCTTGCAGTTTGTTTTTGAGGTTTTGATTTCAAGATACCGTATTTGCCGGCGTAAAGGCCGCAGTATTTTTCTAATAAAATCTGCCGATAGATCTAGATCTAAGTCCGTACCATTGCATCGCCAAAAAGTAAAAAAAGGGACAGGCCGTTACTTACGGAGCTAGCTGCCGCGCAACGCAACTGCGCAGGTCGAAAAACGCTATTTCGGATTACACCACACATCGAGGTAGGGGTATTGTAGGATACCAAATATGCGTACGATACAGTACTAGCTTAAAAGTCGATGAAGATCTGCTAAATTATGATCATTTTTGAGGTTAACTTCTTGTTGATTTATAAGAATATTGAGATGAATTTGGTATAGTTTGTAAAAAAAAAAAGAGTGTTCTACAAGAAAATTATGATCATTTTGTTTGGTCCGTTTTTTTTTTTTTTTTTTTTTTTTTCCTCTACGAAATGTCAAAGTTGGGGGTGCGGCCTATACAGCAGTGCGGCCTTTACGCCGGCAAATACGGTTAACAATATCTTTGTCCTTATTGCTCCAATTGCTTTATAAAAGTATTTGTGGTGAAGAATAACTTAATCCATCATGATCTTAAAGTTTGGGATGTCCAGTGACAAATTTGATTGTGCTACTATAAGTTTCTGTATACATTCAATCCTATGATATTGTTTTGATCTACTCTCTTTAATGATATACCTTGTTGTAATTTTGTTTGTGAGTCTTTTATTTGGAGTTTAAAGGGGTGCGTGTTGGGGCGGGGTAAAGGTCACTGGCTAGGCGAACTCCTACTACTCCTGTCTTACTTGCCCCCTTGTCATGTAATGCTCTAGTTACACAACAAATAATATTGGGAGATTGGTGTAATGGCACTTGTTTAGGTCTCCTATTTACTAAACCATCTCATCAAATAGGGAGCGCATTTATTTTGAATTTTTCATGAATGGGTTGATGTGGACGTGGTATTAACAATAGAATTATGTCATCGGGATTACCTGATTTTGATATAGTGTCGGCCATTTCCAGAAACCTGCACAAAATAAATTCTTTGGTTGGGGGGATCAAATTGTACACCGGTATGTCACACTGCCTGACAATCACCCTGTGAATATACAGTGCAATACAATCGCAGTCTAGTCTAATGAAGCACCTTCCATTTATCTACTTTTTTATTTTATTTGTTTGTAGGTGTTATTGAAGTCTAAATTTTGATCTACCAAAGTTTTGAGAAAGTTTAGGATGAGGCTATCTGTAAATGACTGATGCTATACTATTTTTTTTTCCTCACTCATTTTGATTTCGTACTTGATTTTCATATTTTATTCATGCCCTCAATGCTTTTGCAAAGAACTTCCCATGAACTTTATTAATGCTGTCCAAATCCCAAAATGAAGCATATAAATTTTCTAGTCCAACTGCAATTATTTGTTCTTTAACTTATGATATTGAGATGTTATTATTAAAGGGAAATCCAACCATGAAAGAAAGCAGAAAAATCAGAGAAGCAGACCTGTGACAGTTTTCACAAAATCTGACCCTAAAAAGAGAAAGTTATGAATTTTTCAAAGTACTAATCAATACACATGGGCACTTCAAATTGGCTGAATCATTACTGTGATATAATAGTGGACAACTCTCCTATAAGTTCTAACACACAGAATGGCTAAAATGTATTTTTTTGTAATATTCAAGACTTGGGAAAGTCTTTTATTTTTAAGAGGACCTGTAATAATATACTCACCATAATATATTTTGAGTAGTGCCCCAATGGTGAAGGCACTTCGGAGAAAAACAGAAATTAGTGATATTTTGTACACAACAAACGGAATAGTTATCAGCGACTATGTCACAATCCATTGACCAAATTGCCAATTTGAGATTCACATAGATATAATGATCTCATATTTCAAACATTCATAACTTTCTTATTATTTGTTGATTTATTTCAAACATTTGCCATTTTGTTTCTCTTATTTTTCTGCTTTTATTCAAATAAACTTATTACAAGGGTCGGATTGTCCTTTAATTATTTGACATGATCTATACTTTGTTGCCAATTCCTTTTGTTTTTACTCTAATAAAAACAATGCATTACAAATCACATGACCTGTAAGATATGCAACAACATCATAAAATTGCTCAAAATATGTTAGCAAAAAAATCTGCAAATTTGCCAAAAATCCATTAGTTGCTTGACATTGCCCAAATTAGTGCTTTAAACACAAAATGAATTTGAAAGCAATGACTATTTTTATATTTTTTCTATTATAGAGAGAATATGAATCAGAAATACATGCAGTACAGTATGTATTAGGGTCAATAGTTTCAGCTACAAGCACGGTTATTTCTTTGAAAATGAAGTAGTAATTTGTTTAAATTATTAACAAATACAACAGCTGTATGTGTTTGTTTTATTTTGGGTATTATGAACAAAAATTATTGTTGTTTTAACAATTTTGTTATTTTCAATTTAGTATTAAAATTTATGTTAATGCTGCACAAAGGTAGTTTAGATTTTGAAATATTTACTATTTTTATATTTATTTATTGTAGTTGAGATTTTCAAACTGTAGATGAAAAAGCATAAGCAAAGCATTTGAGTTTGTTGTATATTCATCTACTTTAGTTGTCATTTTTCGAAGCATTTAGTGCATTATGTCAATAATCATTTACTCTTCTTTATATTTTGGTTAGTTTTTAAAATCATGACTAGACATTTATTGCCTGCATCTCATCAGCTAACAAATGCATCCTCTCTTCTCCCCCCTCTCTCTCTCTCTCTCTGTCTCTCTGTCTCTCTTTCTCTCTTTCTCTCTCTCTCTTTGGTACCATCCCCATCCTAACGTATTCCTTCCTTGGCCCCTCCCCCTTTCGTGTCACATTGACACTGCCTTCATGAATGCTCTCTGGTTTGAAATCATCATCATCATTATCATCTGAACTAACGCTAACTTTCATTTGGATATGTATCACGACCTTGTCTATGACTTTCATCAATGTTTCATGACCTTGTCTATGACTTTCACCAATGTTTCATGACCTTGTCTATGACTTTCACCAATGTTTCATGACCTTGTCTATGACTTTCACTAATGTTCTATGACTTTCACTAATGTTCCATGACCTTGTCTATGACTTTCACCAATGTTTCATGACCTTGTCTATGACTTTCACCAATGTTTCATGACCTTGTCAATGACTTTGATCCATCCCACATGCTTGACATTGAATTATTGATTGTTTGTTAATGCATGCACCCTGCCTTGAATGTTGTCTTTCATTTCACCCCTCCCCCCTTTTCAATTTGAAATGTTTATCATTATTTAACACTCTGTCATGACAAATATATTTCATTTCTTTCTGATGCGGTCATGAAACTTCCGGATCGAATGTAAATTTGACTCGTACATCATGCAACCAATTTCATTAATCTTTGTAATCATCTCTTGATTGTATGTTTCATAACCGCCATCCCTGTCATATCATCTCTCTTTAAAAAAAAAAAAATCACCTTTTTCTATCGTTCCTCTCTGTACTATTGTGGACTCTACCATCATTATCATCATCACTGTCATCATCATCATCATCATCATCATTTTCTTCTCCATCGTTGTCATCGTCATCACCACTTCATCATACTTTCACCATTGTAAATGTAATCACCGATCTCATCCTATTGCTCTCAAAACATCTTCTAAAAATAATGTATTTCATCTCAATGAAACACCCCCCCCCCCCCCCCCCAAAAAAAAAAAAAAACATCAACAAAAAAATTGTATCATAACGTCCTTTGTGATCATCACCTCTACGTGTGCCCCTTTTTGTACGCAAATTTCTGCACTGTGTCCCTATGTCACATGCCTATGTACCTACCCCTTTCCACTTTGTACCAACCTATATCATCTTGCCCCCTTCCCCTCCCTCTCCTTCACTTTACCCCCCTCCCAATATTCTTTACCCCCCTCCTCCTCCCCCCTTACCACGCCTTCCCCACTATACCCTTTATTCGTCATCAAACTTACGCAAGCAGATGGTCATTGCGCCCTCATAGGTTCAGCAAGAAGACGTCAATGAAGCCGCAGAGCTGCGACTACTGCCACGAGAAGATCGTCATCTTGCAGCGCTACAAGTGCAAAGACTGCAAGTGAGTATCTGGATGATATGAGCCCTGTTGCATAAAATTTACCATTGATGGTAACTTTGCCATCAATGGCAACTAGCAACTGAAGGTAACAGGGCTGAACAGCCAATCAAAATCAAGGTTTCCATGGTGTTACCATTAATGGTAAGTTTTTTGCAACGGGGCCCAGGCAATCGCGATGGTGACATTTTGTACCGAGATTTGTTTTCTTCTCTCCAACATTTAGGATTGTGGCCTGGGTTGGGATTGGGTTTTGTATACAATTCACTTCTGGATGCTTATCAAATGCTGAACAAAAAAATTGAATAGTTTCCAGTACTATCGAACGACTTTAAAAAGGCGATGCTTTACAGTGCACATAGAGGTATGTGCGCTTATACTGTGTGTGAGCCTTTACTTGTGAAGCACTGTGCGAAAGCGCATATAGATAAGTGCGCTTATCTCTGTGTGCGCGCTAAAGTGAGCCTATTAAACTTGCAGATTTATTGCCAGTGTAAGGACGTGAAATGTATCATTTTTACATCAAATAACAAGGATCGAGGAGTTTCGTTCATCACAGGATCTATATCCGCGCTGGTTGTCGCTGCTTGTGCATCGCTTAGGCCTTTAAAAGAAAATATGTTGTATTGCCCTTAAGGTGCTAGAACCTTGGTCGGTTGGTCAGGTTTTAAAATATTTTTTAACCCCCTCCAAAAAAAAACAGCGATCATCGACCAAAAAACTCAAAACCAGGAACGTCGCCCAAATCTCGCTGGTTTCTAGCTGGTGCAGTGCATGGTATATACACGTACACGAGGCCGGGGTCTACTTGTTTACGCTTGCAGGATTTCCAAACTAAGGCAGAAGACGAGTGAGAATTTGATGATTTCCTGCATTTATATCCCATTTTAACAAACATAATACATACAAAACAATTTCTAAAAAAATGTTTAAGAAAAAACAAAAATTAAAAAACCGACCATAGATTTTAAAATTTAGGGTTAGTGGCAAGGGCAATACAACATTTAAAAAGTAATATCCTCATACAACTATCGTACTCAGCGCAACGGGTTGGTACAATAGATGCATAGAGCATCAACGAGAGTATGGATAAGTCGTATAATGAACTCAATCACATTCATCATTTATATATTAGGTTGGGTTCAGGATGAGGGGGAGGTTTATAAATTGTTGGGTCTTTGATTGAAGTTAGGAATTCAAATAGAGTGAGAAATTAATTGGGGAGCAATACACCAAAGAACATTTGTGCAATGAAGTATGTGGATCCATTGTATACCACTCCGAACGAAGATGTACCCAATATCCTTGTCTTTCGAGATGCTTATTACTTACCTTTGAAGAATATTTTGTATCAAATTTGTCATTCTACATTCATTATGTCTTTACATTCTGTATTTGGATTCTATCACACCTTTTTGTTCCTTTTGTCATTCACAAAACCTGTAACTTTACATCGGAATGTTCTTTCATTCATCAGGTACATCTGTCATAGCAACTGTAAATTCCATGCGGAGAAGGTTCCTTCGTGTGGACTGCCAAGGAAGTATGAAGAAATCTTCAGGGAGACGATAAATAGTGGTGAGTGTGCCTGCCTGAAACGCGCTGAAAATATGCACGCTTCCGTAGATAAAGTTGCCGACTTGTAATTGATGTGATGTAGATGTATGTTTGGCTTTGTACTATCTATAGTAGTCCCAAGTATACATATTTTTGGTGTGTTTTATATAATGCTGTGCACACTCCTTAGTAAGATTATAGGTTTGTCGTCCCCTCCCCTGCCAACTTACACATATGCACAACACACAAAATGCTAATTTCTTTGTTTATTAGGTTTTGTATAAGATATGCCTCAGCATAATATTTTATAAGTATTTATTTATGAGAAATTAAAATTCCTGTTTATATCTATAAAATGAGTGTTCTTTCATGCTTGATGTATCATAATTCAAACATGAAATGAGGATAATTTGTTGCCACATACAGAAAATCTAGATTGAGATAAAGTTCCCTTGATAGTCGGTCTTAATTTGTATATTTGACAATGGTGACATTAATGGAATGTACAACATTTAAAACCATTTTTCATACTGATCTTTTCTTAAAGTAGCAGCAAGCAGAAGAATCTGCATTAGTTGCTGTGGAATAAACAGAATACAATGCCTGTACAGAGAAGGCAACAAGTTAAACATTATGGACTTTTGATGGAATGTCTTATTGTGTGGGAGGTCTTAAATAATTCTGACATTTCATCACAACAAGAAATATTTGAAATCCAAAATGATGTTAAAAAGGAGATATTTTTAGGTTAGATTGATTGCTGGCTTATGTTTTTAGGCTCAAATAACATTTTTTCCCCCCAAGTTTTGTTGAAATGACGTAAAGACATCATTCGGAAAACCCTAGGAAAATTCTACAACAATAGGATCTTGATACTTGAGATGATGATTTGGTTGCAAAAGTGCTACATTAAATGCAAGAGGATTTTGTTTCAGTGGGATTTTTTCCTTCACATTCAAACTTTGGGATAGCCTTCCAATGTTTACATCAGTCCATTACAGTGTAGTTCAAAAAGGTTTCTCTTAATATAGTATTTGCTTGCCAGCAGTGTCAGAGATTTTAAACAATAAAGACTATTTATGATTGGCATTTTAAATCAAATTCATTGTAAAATTTACTTAAACCACTGATTTTATTTTTTATTTTTAAATCAATATTTTTCTTGCCTACACTATATGCAACTACCATAAAATAAGTTAAGTTTCTTATGATTTGTATAGCGCAATGCACACTGCCAAAACTTAAGCAACTGCCTTAAGCTTTAGAAGATTCTCATTATCTGGCATGACAGGTCACAAAATGTTTAATCCCCTCTGCACTTTATATAAATAACTGCAACATGATTTATGGAGAAAGAACGATTAGGATTATATATGAAAGATAAACAAAAGAAAATCTTAAATGAGTTTTTGTTTTAAAAGCTGCATGAGCTGTAAAGTATTCTAAGATTTTCAGTTGGAAAGAAAACTTTGAAATGATTGACTGCAAAGCAAAGACAGTTTTATGTACTCGTCCAAGATTACCCATTTTGTCACCTTGTTGGATGAGTTTAATACCCCAGTGTCCCATTTTAAATGTTTGTGAATCTTTTGGTTGTGAAGTAAAAGATTAGTAACGTCTGAGATTCAAGCCTGTTGCCACTTTCCCACTTTATCATTATTATTATTATTTTTATTTATTTATTTATTTATTTATTTATTAATTAATTAATTAATTTATTAATTTATTTTAATTTTATTTATTTATTTTGTTATTTTGTTATTTTGTTATTTTGTTATTTTTTTTTTGGGGGGGGGGGGGTTTCTTCTTAGTGTGGAAAGTATGCATTGGGCTTTAGTGTCAGAGAATATTTAGAAGTTGTTTATTTATATTTGTATACAATGCTTAAAGTAAAGTTGTGTGTTTTGTTGCTCAGTACACAGTGTCCTTTTAATGTGTGCTTGCCTATCTATTACGTTCCCTCTTTGTGTTGTCCAACAGGTCGCACCGCATCTCCCATTATGAGTCACAAGCCAGGTAGAAATAAACACAGCAACTTACATGCACGCTTTGTTTTGTTTGAAGCTTTAGCACTTCAGTCACACTGACTAGACCGATGCCGGCTGGGCCCTGTTTCATAAGACCAGTTATCAATGACAAATGCTCAATATCGATGGCAAATTTGCTCTCAGCCAATCGAATGCCACCATTTCAGTAGCTTGTAACGGTTACTGTAACTTGTTATTGATGACATGTTTTGTGAAGTAGGGCCCTGGCCAACTGTAGACCGATGCCAGCTGGGCCCTGTTTCTTAAAACCTGTTATCAATGACAAATGCTCAATTTTGATGGCAAATTTGCTCTCAGCCAATCGAATGCCACCATTTTAGTAGCTTGTACATGTTACTGCAACTTTTCATTGATGACAAGTTTTGTGAAACAGGGCCCTGGCCAACTGTAGACCAAACGCTAGATGACATTACCCCCAGATGGCCAAGAATCGGTTGGTCTGGTTTGTTGGTGTGATTGAGGTATCATACAGTGGTTCTTAACCAAGGGGTCATGACCCCATGGTAGGAATTTTAGGTTTTCTGGGGAGAGGGTCGAGTTGAACAAGTCAGGAAATATTTATATTATTTAAAAAATGACGGGTTAATGTGCTCGTACAAACAAATTAATTTGGGGAATGTAATGCAAAACATGAAAAATGTAAAATGGAGCCGTGGGGTGAAAAGAGTTAGGAACCACTGCCATCGCCTCTCCTCGTGATGTGTTCTCACTCTAGTCAATTACTGTTTCCATTTTCATGCGTGTGTGTGACTTCATTAGCCTTCATGTCAGGGTATTTCATGGTAGCTGTCTTCTACTTGATCTTGTAAAGAGTGAATATTTGACTCAAACGTGCAACAACGTTTAACCAATTATTTGCAATACACTGATGTGTCCAAGTCTATTTCCATAATTCTTGATAATGATTGTGAACTTAATCAAAAAAAGATAAAAGACAATATAATTGTAATTGAAACAAAATGGAATGCTCCTCAAAGAATGCATTTTCGAAGGAGATGTTCACACCACACTTAAATGTGTATTAGAGCAGGTTGTAGCAGTGAGAACACACCAAAGCATGACTCTATTGGCCCATAGTCTACTAAACTGTGAATCCAACCCTGGGTTTAAGCGCAGTTCTAGCCGAGTGTAAACAAGGTCCTAGTTGTGTCTGTACTTACAACGAACTGAGCTTGAACCCATTGTCTGGTTTGGACTTGATTAGTAGAAAATGGACGACTTTTTGTGTGACCGGCACAGATCCCCTATGCTTGTTCTGCAGTGGTGCTATATTAAAGTCATATCTGCATCAAGAAAAAAAGTTGTAACCTTTCATACCAGTTCGCTATGTCAGGCACCCTCCAGTAATGCTTGGAGAGTAAGGTTCTGAAATGGTATGGTATGAAAATCTATGATGCTACAATTTTTTTTTTACGATAACATAAAATACGCTTCATATTTCTGTATCTTATGACACAGAACTCAGTGAAGACGCGTCCTTTGTTGCACGCAGTTGCCATTTGTTTGCACATTAAAAAAAAAACGCAGCGGCGTTTTTTGCAGCGCTCTTCTGCACCATATCTGAACAAGCCTATAGGGGTCTGTGCCATATCAATCATCATCCCTGCATGGTAGTTGCAAAGAGTAGATTTAGGAACAAGCAGAAAAAGCATGAAGCCTCTTGCCCACACTTGCACTATTATCTGTAAGGCACTTTAAGACATTACAAGCGCTATCTAAACCCAGAATATTATCATTATTACTATTATTATTACTGCAAGATTCATTCAGTGAGCTCTAAAACTCTAGCCTGTACCCCAAAATTCATGGACCTAGTAAACTTAGGTATTTGTTTTCAGTCTACCTGCAATTATTAGACTATCCTACTCTGAATGAAACTGTCTTGTTCTGGATCACGGATAAGTAAAGACTAGATCGTTCAATACTCTACCTGCAATGTATCTGTCCAAAGAGTAGTCTGCCTACTCGAGACTCGGGGCAACCCAGTTTCATTTTAAAAGAGCAGTAAAATCTATTTTGCCTTGGAGACTGGCTGGAGCTTTGGAGCTCTTGATATCTATCCTCTGATGAGAGCCAGAAGGGCATTGATATACAGTCAAACCTGTCTATAGCGACCACCCAAGGGAAACACAAAAAGTGGCCTTTGTAGACAGGTGGTCTTTGTAGACAGGTTCCTTTAGTACATGTTTCAATGAGAAACCATTTTCAAGGGAAACAGCAAATGTGGCCTTTGTAGACAGGTGGTCACTAAAACAGGTTTGACTGTAATATGAATTAACATCATTCTGGCTTTCAACAGACAATATTAGTAATGTTTAACATCTTAAATGCAGGCAGGTGGTATTAGATGCATATGCACATGCATGCCCCCCCCCCCTTTTTTTTGGGGGGGGGGGGGGTAAAAATAAAATCACTTGTTGCTAGAGTTCCAAAGAAGGAGTTTTCTTTTGTGTCATCAAATCTTTTGCTTTGACAACTATTTAAATTTGCAGTACTCATTAAAAGTGTGTGTGAACTCTTATGCTGTTATCTCAATAAATATATATTTGAGCACTTTAAGACCTCAACAAATGCATGAATATGTACTGATACTGATATAGAAAGATGTCAGTAGAAGGACAATATTGCATTCTGTTCATAGATCAACAAATTTTCACTGTGTGTATGTTCTATTGCATTGCATGTCATTGGTGTATGGAAAAGCTTTTAATGAAATCTTGCTTTCTCTCTTTATTACAAATGTATATGATGAAAGACGTTTAATAAAAAAAATATAATCTTTATAATATTGTTCCATGAAGCATGCATATGTATACATACATTTATGATCGAAGCAGGTTTGATTGTAAGTGAATGATTTGTATAATATAGCATATTCTATTTAAACCAGGTGATGACAGAGTTCATAATTCTTCGATTTGGACACATTGATAATGATGCTTTGATGAAAATGTTATTTGTTCCTATAAATGGACTATGCTGTAAAACTTGACGTTTTTGCTACGTGAAACTTTGGTGAATTTTTACAGATAATCTCAGTTTCTGGTATGAAACTAAATGAAATATTTCTGTATTATTCATGAATGAGCAAATTTATTTTGAAAAAAATGAGTGTTGTGCTTCCTTATTTTAAACAGCATGACACTTTTGCAAATCTAGATCAACTTGAAATATTCGCAAAGCTTCATATTGTACAATAATCAAACTGGAGCACTATTTCATGTGTTGGGTGTATAGAGGGAAGCATATTATCCTTTTAACTTTCAAGTCCAATCCCGATTTTGCTGATTTGTCCCAACTTTGCTGATTTGTCCCAACTTTGTCTTCTTTGTCTTCCAGCTCGCACAGACCCACCCACGGTTGTCAACGTTGCATCATCGACGGGTGACTCGAGTTCGAATCCCTCATCGACAACCTCATCGACGCCGTCAAGTCCTGCCCCATTCATCTCCACATCGGGGATTCCCCTACCCAGCCCCAGCCCCGCCCTGCCTTCGCCGTCGCCTCGGATGATGGTTCCTCAGTTCAAATTCCCACCCGACGTGAGCGATGACGTGAGCGACTTCCTAGACAATAAGTGAGTATCGCCTGTTTGGCTTTCATGATGTGGGTTACTTATTTAAGGGCAACTTCTCCCATTTTATTGGCAAGAATGATTAATTCAAAGCCACCCAAATACCCATTTTAGGTGAATGCAAATCATCACAAAGCAATAAATTGGTTCCATATACCATTCCCGACATTAAAGTATTGAAACATTTTTAAAAACCATATTTTATGTTGGGAGAATTTACTGTTAAAGGATGTTGCACAGTGACGCCTTCAAAGAAAACCATAAATAAGAAAATCTTTGTGGTTTGAGAATTATTTGCTTGTTAGAGGGCAAGTATAGTAGAATATAATAATTAACATTTTATACACACATTTCACAGTTTTGTCATCAACCTTCAAACTTCAACAATGCTACCATGTCATTTTACTTATTTTCTTATTTATTTATTTTCCTTTTCCTTGCTCTTTCTTGGTCCAGTGAAAACGTCACATCGACGAGTAGTGATCGGACGATAACTGTAGATTCACACGATACCCATGATGTAAGTATACTTTTCCTGTTTACCAAGCTATACTTAAAGGCCATCTGTACTAGTGTAAAGGAGGGATTAGACCACCCTGCAAGGTCACTGGACAGGTGGTTATCTCATCAACTCAGTCCTCAAATCACATACAAAAAAGAGGATGATGGGGGACCAATGGTCACCGATTAGGCATTGTTTGCTATATGGAGGGCGCAAGTAGCTACCAGTAGTGCAGTGGATCTTTTATGTATGCAGAGAAAACATTCTCATTCCATCTGTATATCACAGTTGGGAATCAATAAGTAAGAAGGAATACAGCCCTTCATAGGATACAGTCAAACCTGTCTCTAAAGGCCACCCAAGGGAAACAAAAAAAGTGGCCATTGTAGACAGGTGGCCTTCTAGACAGGTTCTACAACACACACATATTTCTGGAGAGATACAAAGTTCATGGTCACTATTGACAGGTGGTCTTTATAGAGAGGTGGCCGCGGAGACGAGTTTGACTCATCTCTAGGTTATTTAAAAAGGATGTATTGCTTTTTTCTTTCTTCCATTCATTCAATAAAGAAGTTATCAATATCTTATACTATTATTTAGGTAGCTCTATGCTTTAACCCCCCTCTGCATGTAGAAAGAGGAAAAGAATCGAACTTTCCCATCTATGATTATATGAACTTCTTTATGAGATGCTTTCTCCCTAGTGTAATCTATGCTTTTTAAAAGATATTTATTCTTTAAATTTGCTACGCCCACATCCCTTTGCAATTTTCATTCTAATGTCATTGAATAGTGGTAGTCTAAGCATATCAGGAGCTCTTGTAGCACAGTAGAATATATACTTAATGTTGGATAGTTTCTGCACTCTATAAATTAATCCTCATTACCAGGTCCCTCGGAGAGGACCTAAAGCCGTCGGCCGTCTGGTTGCTTACTTACAAGCATTTATGCTTTCTTAGCAGTCAGGTAAAATAACCACCATCACCATCACCATAAATGTATTATTATTATTATTATAATTAGTATGATATTCAATTTATCTTCTTTCCCGTCTTATGCAGCCTTTCACGGATTCAGAGAGAACACTCCCGGAGCAGGTTGAACCTGTGGATGAGATCTCTGATCCAGAACCTAACATATTATTAGCAACTCGTAAAAATAGTGTAAGTTATCTCTATATTTTCCTCCACCAATCATCCTTTACCATATAGGAGTGGTTAAGTGTGACATCATCAACAAACTATTTTTTTTGAATTTCTCAATTTTAACTTCATTTTCCGAATGAGCATACAAAATAATGTCCAAATGTCAAAAACCAATTGAATATGTTAAGTATTGACTGAGATATGACCATCTGAATAAATAGATTTCATATACAAATGTTATTTGCTCTGGTTCATAACATTACAAACCAGAGCAAAATAACACTGAGTTCCTATAGGAAACCTATTATTCAGATGGTCATATCTCAGCCAATACTTAACATATTTAATTGGTTTTCGACATTTGGACATTATTTTGTATGCTCTTTCGGAAATAAGTTAAAAATTGAGAAATTCTAAAAATAGATTTTTATGATGTCAATGCTTCCTCAATCATAAAAAAATAGTCGATGTTCTATGTACATGTAAGTCAATATTTTGCTGTAGTGATGTCATTGTGGATGACAGAACACAGACATTTTCGTGATTATTTTGCACGTTCACTCATGCTCGCATTTGTGTGTTGTTTTATTCGCAACTCTGCACAAATTCAAGTAAACAGAAGAAAAAACGTTCATGAATATAACAACTAATACAGTAGTTTTTAATCGGTTCAAACCATTGTCGGCAGTCGTACAAAATGTATCATTTTACATGAAAAATAGATAAAGAAAAGCAAAGTTAGTCACGTTTAAAACATTACTGAATTTCTTTGAAAATAATGATTTTGGAATTGGAATAGAGAATAGTCCAATTTTGTAACTATGGTGATGCATTGTAACTTGTTTCTTCTCTTCTCTCTTATATAGCAAAAACTTTTATCAGAATGGGACATTCCTTTTGAGCAGCTAGAGATACTAGACCTAATAGGAACAGGTCGATTCGGGGCAGTACACAAGTAAGTTTCTTATTTATTAATTATTTTTGTCGGTCATTAGTTTTTGTTTCCCTAAACTAGATGTTTTAGAAAGTTTGTGATGTCTTGACATACTCTTTTTATTCCAGATAAAAATCTTTGACCATTTGAGCGACAGATTTTTGTCTTCCACTATCCATAACTATGTTTTTCTTTCTTTTGTAGTACTGTCTTTCTGACTCTCTCTCTCTCTCTCTCTCTCTCTCTCTTTTCTTTTCTCTCTATCCCTGTCTCTCTTGCCATATCTGTCTTTCTCTATCTACACCTCTTTCAATATGTATCTGTTTATTGTGCTGTCTCACCCTCTTTGAGTTTCATTTAGCAAGGAATATATGTTCCTTTTTTACTTTACTTTACCTTACATTTTTCACATTTGATTTTACATTTTAAAAGTAACCATTTTGCAGAAGTATTTGTGTGTTTGATTTGTTTGATTTTATTTCTGCGTTAAAAAAGATACAAATTCAAATTCAAAGTACAAAAATTTGAACAATAACAAATACGATGAATAAAATGTTTACAAAAGTAATTAAATAATAAAATCATGTACAATTGTATCATACAATAAACAACATTTAATAAATATTTAAAAAAAAACAATTCTCAAGTTCAAATAGCGACTTATTAACTTTCTTGTTTTACAGAGGAAAGTGGCATGGGGACGTTGCAATCAAGATGATGGACATCGATACTGACGATGAGAAGCAGTTACAAGCTTTCAAGAGAGAGGTAAGAACACGTGCAAGTTTTACCCTTACTGTAATGAGTGGGGGAGGGGGGGGGGGGGAGGCAACAATACCCTCTCCCCCACTATGGACAAATCACATGACTGTCTGACTTTTTTCTTTAACTCTTGTCTTTTGACTACCATCATGAGAGTCATAAACTCTTTTGTGACCTTGTGTCATTCAGAACAGTCCCCATGAAGAGGGTGCACTCGTTGTGTGCAAGAATAAATCCAATGGTTGTGGTGGTATTATCTTAGAGAATGATTTCTACTGTGGTCATACTATTCTATCATGTTGTTTAATATTTGTTCTCATCTTACTCTTGTTAAAAAAAAAAATCTTTACTTTGTCCTTCTTCTCCTGATCAGGTGGCCTACTTCAGGAAAACAAGGCATGATTTTGTGGTTTTGTTTATGGGAGCTTGTATGAGGCCCCCTCATCTAGCTATTGTTACAAGGTAAGAATGAACACATGATCTGTCTTCGTACCAGGGGGGTGTTTCACAAAGATCCTAAGTTGAACTTATCTCTAAGTTGGACTTAAACATTATGGAAAGCTGTTAGCATCTATGAAAATATTTTGTAAAAAGCAAAAAATGTTGATTTAAATCATTCATATTTTCTATTATCAAGGAGATTTCATGTTCTTGATGTGGAATTTATAAAAATTCTAAAATACTTGAATTTTCGCTTTTGAATATATTTTATTGTAAGGCTACAAATGGCTCTCCATATTATTTAAGTCCAACTTAAAGATAAGTTCAACTTTAAAGGATCTTTGTGAAACACCCCCCTGGTACAGTTTCATACCACCTATTGATTGTACAGCATATGCTCCAGCATCAGTATCTGACATGAATCAAGAGTTATGATTTTATATCAACTACAGTCGAACCTGCTTTAGCGACCACCTGTAGGGCAAGACCACCTGTCTATAAAGACCACGCTTTTTGTTTCCTTTGAAAATGGTATCTCATTGAAATCTGTACATAGAGACCACCTGCCTTTAAAGTTCACTTTTCTTGTCTCCCTTGAGTTGTCTTTATATGCAGGTTTCAATGTAAAACTTTTTATAAAACCAGGCTGTCATAAGACAGGGCATGAAACTGAGAGGTTCATATGACATTCAAGCGCCCAAAATATAAGTCTGGACCCCTACACTTTCACATTTTAAAAATTACGGCTCATATTATACAGATTCTAAAAAGTTCAATTCAGACCCCATTACCAAAAAATGTTTGTTTAGAGGCTTGCTTTTAAGGATTGTACAAGGTAAACCCAGGAAAGCGCAGATGATGCAAAGGAAAACTATACTTCAATCCAGCTAAATCACATATGGTGCTAAAGTTTGTTGGATTTTAAAGAAACAGTGGGAATACTCTTTTCTGTAAAACATGAAATAGTACTCCCGAGATCATGTAATGTGAATCTTAGATTGCCTTTGTCTGTTCTTATTTAGCCATTGTATGCATCCATTTATCAGCAGGCTATTTAAATCGCTCACTATTCTCGTCAACATATTTTTGTATCTTTTAGTCTTTGCAAAGGACAGACGTTATACACTCATATACACCTCAGGAAAGACCGCTTCAACATCAATAGGACAATACAAATAGCTACACAAATAACCCAGGTAAGAGAAATGTGACGGAAAGAATTTTTTTCAAAGCCTGGGAAGCCGTTATTCAGAGAGACTGTAAAGCAACCTATCTCTTAAATAATGATGATAATGATGATGATGAAGACGACGACGACGACAACTGCGATGATAATGATATAAGTAGACAAAATAAAGCGAGAACAAAATTATGTCGGACATTAAAATATTTATGCATGTCAAAGAGAATTAAGTTATGTTACTGCTTCGATGGACTTTGACCCAAAGTTAACTTCATTGTGTGACAAAATTTGTATTTGCGTCCGTTGACTAGTTTTATAATTACTCAAAAGTTGCTTTTCCTTCATGAAGAGTATAATCTGGGTATCTACACTTTAACTCTAAACAAATGTAGTACATGTTTTAATATTCATTTTAGTATGTGATAAGTTTAATGTAGTTATATTACATGATGGCTGAGGAAATATAGGTTATGACCTCTGGAAAAAATGACATTTTTTGTTGGGAATTCTGGATTATTCTTACAGCTTTTGTTTCAAACATGTAAAGCATAATTGTTAGATAATATCCTTTATTCCCCCCTCCCCCCCAGCATCCTATTTTTGAATATTTATTACATTGTCCTAACCCCTTCTTCTACTTACAGGGAATGGGCTACACATATTACAGGGAGATAGTGCATAAAGCCCTCAAGTCCTAGAACATCTTCATTAATAATGATGTTTGATGATAAATAGTGATTTGCCCAGAAAGGATATCATTTAAATCTGTTTGTTGTGATGTTAGAAAGATGTTGATTATGTGTGTAGTGGTGATTATTTTACCTGACTGCTAAGAAAGCATAAATGCTTGTTAGTAAGCAACTAGAGGACCAACAGCTTTAGGTCCTCTCCGAGAGACCTGGTAATGAGGATTAATGCCTTGCCAAAGGGCACTAGAGCATCGGCTTGGTTTCGAACCCAGGTCGCCGGATTACGAGATCACTGCTCTAATTATAGTAGCATCATATTTCTCAGCTTTTGTAACATTGTTCTTAATCCTTTCTTCTTCTCACAGGGTATGAGCTACTTACATCACAAGGGGATAGTGCATAAAGACCTCAAGTCCAAGAACATCTTCATTGAGAATGGCAAGGTGGTGCTCACAGACTTTGCTCTCTTCAGTATAGGCAGGCTGTCCAAGCAGAAAACGTAAGTCAAGAACCGCAAATTGTGTATCATAGAACCTACCATAACTTCTGAATTCTGTTCTTGCCATAGCCTTAATACAGAGGCCACCCAGTTCCAGTAGGCAATAGGTTTATAAACCTGTTCATTTTCTTCTCTCAACAGGTCTTAAAGGCATCGTTTAAAGGTAAAGACCAGTAATGGTCATGCGATTGCATTGTGAAAGAAACGTTGTGGAATCGATCAGAAAAGGTCGATCATCTAGCATCTAGCATCTGCAAGGTTCTGGAATCATCAAAATGATAAGAAATTTGGCTCATTCTTCGTAAAGTTACAAGCACTATACACAGAAAGATGTATATGGGACTACCCTATCTCTCTCACCAGACCATGAGAGAAATAAATTTACCAAATATATGAATTAGTAGGCGGTTTCCCGGCAAATTTTTTATCATCATGTATTAGTCAAAACATATTCTTTCACATGATTGGTAATGAGAGCTTCCATTTCATTTTTTGAAATTGGGGCGTTGCCAATACTGGTCTTTACCTTTAACAATGTTAAATCTGAGATGCATGGCCCTACATGTTATCAGTGTCTGTGATATGGTGTAATATTGAAGCCCTATTGAAGCCCTAAAAAAAAATTGCGCTTCAAAATGATCATGAATTGCCTCAAAAAGTGAAAAACTTTGAGTGACCGGTTTTACCATACCGTACTCATTATCCCCAATAGACTGTAGTGTTATGAAAACGGTTGGGAAAATGAAAAATGAAATTTTGATTTCCAATCATAATATCTTGATATTCAGACAGGCGATCGGCTTGTAAAAGTCATGGGATTCCTGACTGACCTAAAGGTTTATAATTATGATTGCAGGCATGAGCTAAATCAAGGATTTTGTTTAGAATCTGAGGCAAAGATACCCAATCCCTTTTAACATTTTGAATCTCTTGTTTTTTTTGGTTGGTATTCAGGCGGAAGGATAGTTTGGTGATACCGGACGGATGGCTGTGTTACCTTGCTCCTGAGCTCATCACATCGCTCAAGATCAACACGGACGGAACCCAAGACATGGAGCTGCCTTTCTCAGAGAAGTCTGACGTCTACTCCTTCGGGTAAGAACTCCCATCAAACCACTAGGGTTAAAGCCTATCTGCGCTACTTGTAGCTACTTGCGCCCTCTATATAGCAAACAACGCCGAAGCGGTACCCGTTCCCCCATGGTCCCCTTTTTCTTATGTTAATTGAGAGCTGATTTGATGAGATAACCACCTGCCAGTGATCATGCAGGGAGGTCTAACCCCTTCTGGCCAAACTAGTGCAGATAAGCTGTAAAGAAAATAAAAAATGGAATCACAAATTTGTTTATGTAGGAGGCATCAGTTTGCTTGCCTTTCTAATCTTTTGAATGTTAATTGAACCATGGATTGTGTGTTTTTGTTTTTGTAACCAGGACGATATGGTATGAGCTGTTAGCAGGAGAGTGGCCCTTCCACAAACAACCTGTTGAGACGGTCATCTGGCAGGTCGGCAAAGGCTTGAAACAACCGCTCAACCACCTACAGGCTTCCAGGGATGTCAAGGTATGGTATCTCTAAATATGATTTTTAAAGGGAAATTCGCAATAGCATTTGATGCAAACATTCAAACATGTAAAGTCTTGATGACCGAGGATCTGAACAGGCGTATGATTAAGCGGCTTCCTTTGAAAAGCTCAGAATCATAGTGACGTCAGACGGCTTTTGTTCTGTCTAGAAAAGTCCAATGCTGTAAAATTCTGGTTGATAGTACTCTTAGCATTATCTAGGAGCTAAACCAGGAAGATGACGTTTGTTTAGACTTCCTTTTTAATACAATTGCCATTTCTTTGAAAATTTGATCAAATTCCATTCACTTTTGAAATACTTGGCAGAAGTAGTTGTGATGATGATGAGGGTTACCCCTTTCAGTATGTACAGGTGGAATACTTTGTTTAGAAGCACTAGAACTGATTGATTGTGCAAAACTAGAGAGTAACAACTTAAAGGTATAGACCAGTGTTGGCCATGCGATTGCATTGTGGAAGAAACAGTGTGGAGTCAATCAGAAAAGGTTGATCGTCTAGCATATAAGTATTGGTGTTTACTGCAAGGTTCTGGAATCATCAAAATGTTAAGAAATTTTGCCCAGTCTTGGTAAAGTAACAAGCACTGTACACAGAAAGATATGGGACTACACGAACATGTGGCATAAAACTCTGTCCCGATTTTTATGATGTTACATGCCATTTTTAGAATATTAAGGCATTTGAAGAGCCATGCTTTTCAGGGGACATCTTTTATCTGATGTTCCTCCACACATGCATAATAACAATGATAACATTCACAAATTATTTTTCACCTCTTCCCAGAACTTAAACCTTCTCTTTAACTTCTTTTGTTGTCACCTCTGCAGGAGATCCTGATGATGTGTTGGTCGTACTCTCCGGACAGCCGCCCCATCTTCCAGCACATCAAGAAAACCATCCTCAGACTACCAAAGAAGAAGGGTCTACACCGGAGCCCCTCCCACCCCCTCCACCTATCCCGCTCTGCCGAATCCGTCTTATGATGAACGGACGATCGCCACACGCCCCGGCGCGGCGGAACCCCAGAGAAACTGACATTGCTGCGGCAGCAAGAGAGAGACTTGTTCCGTTGTTGTGGAGACTATTGTACAATAAAAATAAAGCGCCACCTATAGGACTACTGAAGATGATGATGGGTCAGTGGCTAATGTGGGTTCTTTGGATGTCCAGGATTTCACCTCAAGACCTGTTTTCTTCATGGGGGATCTGACCAAAGTGTTACGGTGAAGACAGAGACCTTAAGAATCTTGGAAGACCTGCGGGAGACAATCCATTGAATCTAATTGAATAAATCAAAAGAGATATGCCACGTTTATTCACTGTATGGATCGAGCACAGTCTTCATACATATAGCCTTCTCAATCCAGTTCACTTTAGACATGTCTGTCATAAGAAAGACATGTTGTATCGTATACAAATCTTTATTTCCCTCCAACATGCAGCCTTTAGACAATTTGGGACGGTAAAATAACCTAAAATAATCTTGCCCTATCCTTACCATCCGTCATGCTTGGCTGCTTCAAGTTCAGTAGCCATCTTTGTTGATGCCATGGGACGAACGTCCGCAGCCAGCGAAGTTTGGTGAGGACAAATAATGCTAGTTGTTTACTTAAGACCATTCATTTGAGACAGGTAATCTCAAAGATTGGTGTAGCTCCTATATAGAATTTATTAATGACATGATAAAACGTGTTCAATTTTTTTAGAAGAGTTGAGTTATTGATCTCACTTATCCGACAAATTGGCCTCATGTGCATGTCTACAGTAATCATTGAGAATTTGGATAAGATGTGGTGCTGGAGGAAATCATGTACAATGAAATTTTGAAAGCAGGGAGCAGAGCATGTTCCGTATCAACTCTTAAAGATGTTCATGCGTGGGTATGTAGTCCTTCGTGAAGTAGGAAACTTGGAAATCACTCCCGATTACTTCATAACACTGGGCCAATGGGTATTACGCTCTGGTCTGTGTGCTGCCCTCTATATACCCACGCTTGAGCAACTTTAACATTTATCTTTCAACTGCCAACCCTAACAAAGATCTGTTAAAAACAAGAAAACACATTCCAGGAGCACTCCCGTCTCTTCCCACAGGATTGTGAGAAATGGTATTTTGACAAAGTCACACAGTCCCACAAACTGACTATTGGAGGAGTGTCGTAATGGTGGATTGATATTTGACTATATGTGATCCATCGTGTTGTTTGTGTTAAGCCATGGATGGTGTTTAAAAAAAATTCAATCGCCAAGTAAGATCCCATTAAATTATCACACATTTGGTCTGAAAAAGAGATTTTTTACTTTCCTCCATTATGAGTGATGTAAGGGAGATGAGGCAATAGGAAACAAAGTCATTATCTTTTGTGGTGACTTTTTGGTTTTTAAGCACTCATACATTTAAAAAACAAACCATTGTTTGCAAAAGTGATGGTTTAGCTTGTCAAGGTGAAAATACCACCGTTCTCATAAGTTCAAATTTAGTATTAGTTGCAAAATGATATTATAGCTTGTCCAAATATCAATTTAACTCTTCTGCTTATTGATGAAATGGGGTTGTACCAGTGTTCCAAGTCCTTCGCCATCTCTTTAACTTCTCTTCACTATTGTACTTGTAAGAATCAGTCAATCATCAATGCATATCTATTTAAAAAAGTGGACTTATGAAACTCATTTAACAAGAAAAGTGTCTTTATGTACATGGAAAATTGATATGTTTTTTTCGTCAACTTTTATTTCAACTGTTTTTCATATTGGTCTTAGTTGGTTTACGATGGTATTTGATTTCTCTGTTTCGTTTTGTTTTGTTTTTGTGAGGGAAAACTACTGACTCATTCCTTTCTGTTTATGAAAAGTTTTGCCAGCTGGCCTGGCACCGAGATATTTTATCAATTCAATTATCATTATTGCATATTTAATTGTATTGTATCATTATTATTTCACTGGTTATGTGATGCTAATGTCTGTATGTGTTAAATTAACACCACCACATGGTCTTTTAATATTGCATCAATATTTTTAGTTTCTCTCTCTCTCTCTCTCTCTCGTCATACAGAGTAGATTTTATGTGCGGTTACTGAATTATTTGGTTTGTTAATTCTTGTGGAGCTGTGTGATTAAGTTTTTGTTGTTTCTGTTGTTGGTGCCCTCACATCAATTGACAGTGTAGACAAAGTTTCAGTTTTACTAAATGCGTTTCATTACTCCATTGGTTTGTTGAGCACCCAGGTGCCGGTCTCTTTAGCCATCATAATCCTTTATTCAAATGAATAAATAAAATTAAAATCATGTCATCGTGAAATTGATTTTCATGTTCATTTCACGTCTATACCTTCAATTTGATACTATGACTATTCAAATTCATTGCTTTAAATAGTTACTGTCATACATCGTGCTTCTGCCGGAGACTCGGAATGTTACAGTATTGTTGACCGGGAAAGTAACCCCTATCAGAATTAAACCAGATTGGTTCTACAGAAGTGCAATCAATAGACTTTTGCAGACTTTAAGGGGGTACACTGAATGTCTGGAAAAAGACGGGTACTCCAATCTGATTATCGCGCGTTTCTACAATAGCGCGTACCTGGAAACGTCCCAAAAGTATGGAAATTAACATTAAACTAAAATCTTTTTGAAAGTTGAAACATGCCGGTTTGTACTCCACAAATGACTGCATACAGCTTCGCTTTCAAGAATATGAGTCGCTGTTTAGGTTCTTTAAATACAAATATTTTTTTTAGTGGCTCTGGTGTCTGATATCCTCTTTTTATCTGTTTGTCTTGTTATGCAGTACAGATTTCCATTCCAGTTGTTATATTATTCTATTTTTGTTCACAATCAAAGTATAATATAATATACTTCAGACAACTATTTTCACAGTATGTTTATAATATAGTCACTGTGTATCGTTCTGTATCAACCAAAAAGCATTCACCCTTAATATATAAGCTGAAATTTAAAATGTGTGAGTACATTGACAAAATCAATGGACATCAGTTTTTAGAGTGTTATAAATTATCTATTGTCCAGAAAACTGTTTTGATATTTTTAATACCTTATGACAAAAGAATCTGGACATAGCTTTGGAAAGCATTTCAATTAATATCCTCATTTTCAGAAATATATTTTAATTTACCGTACAAGAAGAATTTTATATTTGTAATGCTAATTATTACATGTACTAACATAGTAATGGATAAAGCAATACTATATGCTGTATAATGATATCATCTTCTATTATCTTTCCAGATTATTTCTTTGATTTTTAGCAGATAATTTCAAAGAAAATTTGTCCATGAGTAGGATGAAAATGGTTGAGACAGGGTGAAAAAAAATTGTCATTTGGATACCAAAGATATTTCATCATATAGAGACAAATATCTTATACTGAAATGAAGAACAGCATGGCATTGACATAACTCTCAAAATGCCAATGACTTTCTTGAATACCATTATTCTTTATAAATATTTTTACAATGTACAGTTTTATGGTAGTTTTCTGTTTCGGCATCAGTTCATAGTTCCAAAGATTATATGTTGTTCTTATAACCATGGCTCTTTTTACATAGTTATGGAGATTTAAAAATGTTTGATCATGGAATTTCCCTAGTGTAGGATGAGATAAAGCTCTTGATAATACCCTAACATCCGCATTCTATTTTAATGATAATAAACAAAATAACAAATGGCCATTTTTAAACACTACTCTGCAATTGAAAAACACCAAAATATTACTTATGAATTGTATAACATAACCTTCCAAAACGACTCTGGCATGTTATGGATTTTTAGAAGAATGGACATTTCTTTTAAGGTTTATATGTACATGATGTCGAAAGTTTTAAATTGTAGATCTCTAATGTCCTTTTACCACTGTAATGTATGCTCTTGTACCTATCTGTATTTTATCAGTATTTATAATTTTGATATAATTTCTACCACTATGGGCTCTTGTTATCCACTGGCTCCTATTTTTTGTGTGCTCTATGTTAAAAGTTAAGTCTGTATGATGTAAGTGGTCTTTTTTCTTTCTCATGTAATATGTTTATTAATATATTTTCATAATGAATTGAAATACCATTGAATTGCAGAACTGCCAGGAATGAAGTAAAACGAAAGAAAAAAACTGGCAATATTGAAATTGGAAAAAAGGGTTGCTAATATCACATTACCTTCTTTCGTTTATAACCTCATAATCTTACCCTTTTTAAAGGGCTAATTCTTTTGTCTTGAATTGACAGTTTCAATCAAATATATGTTGATTATTCATTCAGTGTTGAAAACAACATTGTGATGTTATGTTGAAATATCTGTGTGTTTGTGCATTAATTGAAAGAAATTGAGAGTTTTATTTTTCTGTTTATGTATGGATATTATATTTCTGATATATCACCCTATTATTTAAATTCTGTGAAATGTACATGATGTATGTATTTTGATTTATTTACGACAAAAGGTGTTTCATCATAGAAAATATGCATAGTTCTTTTACCTCTTTCTGTTTCATAAAAACAGACACAAAGTTTATGTTATGCAGCTTGGATGTCGCAACCCATACCAAAATGCTACTTCTCATGGAAAAAGGGAATATGTTAGTCATGGAAAATGATAGAAAGTCATGGAATTTGGTTTTCAAATTTCTGTAGGAACCTTAAACAAGAAGACAATTCAAACCATTGTGCAAATAATTTTCAAAATAATCATGGTTTCATTATTAGAGGACTAATTTTAAAAAAATTCTCTGAAATATTGACAATCCTTAGAATCACACTTTTCCAAAAAAAAAGTCAGAGTCACTTTCGTTAGGGATTAAGGACTACACTTTACTCAATCATCACTTCATAAAGATTCATATTCTATATGTATGAAATGAAATTCATCTACGTATAATTCAGAATATTTATAAGAGGTAGTTTCAGTGACTTACAATTACATCCAAAACAAAATAGTTTTGGTGTTTAGTATTAGTGAAAATTCACACGGATGGGATATATTCATGAAAACATATCTTCCTCTTACATTTTTCTCCTTAATTTTCACATTGTTCTCCCCTCTTCATGTGTCCTATCCTGTGAAAAAAATATTTTTTTTTTTTTTTCTCTAGCATGTACAAGACATGTATCACCTCCACTCTGTAACATGCTTGTCTATATAGTATAACCTCAATACGATGTTTAATTTGATTTAAAAGTGAGAGGCATGTTTATAAATTGAACATGAAAAGACTTACAACCGGAAAGGACGCAAGATATTTGATGATGATGATCATGTATAAAGACATTATATGATATAAAATTGTAGATTTAAAACTCTTGTTCCTGGTGATAATGAAATCGCAGGTGCTGAGATGATAACAAGCAATGACAACTTCGTAATTAAAATAAGAAAAGGAAAACGCTCGTGTTTGGTCTCATAATTTTTGTAAGTGTGGTTTACTCTTGTGAATTGAAGACGGCAAAGTATGTCTTTGTAATTGTGGTGATTGTTATAGTGATAATGATGATGATATGTATGGTTATAGTAATTGTGATGATTATTTTGTATGATGGTTGTTATTTTTGTGAAGAAGGAGGAGGAGGAGAAGGAGAAGGAAGAAGAAGAAGGGCACAAGAGAAGTCTGAAAAAGAATCTTTGAAAGTTTGAAAAGTTGCTACGAATTGAACAATGAGGGCGTGCTCAATTTCACTCAAATAGAGATCATCCCATAATAGATCTCTTGAACTCTAATTATGTACAAAAATATATGAGAAGCAACGGAGAGAGAGAGAGAGAGAGAGAGAGAGAGAGAGAAAGAGCACCCCCTACAAAAAAATGTGAGAGCAAATGATAATTTATAGTGACAGGGTGAAGGGAGATAAATCAAGTGAATAAAAGAAGAGGGATTAAAAGAAAAAAATGAAGCTAAACGCAGTGCGTATCACAGAAAACCCTATAAATATCTTATATAGAATCTTGACAATAGTTTTATTAATTAGTTTCATCTCCGAAGTTGCTTATTATTGTGTTTAGAATCTAAAACAGACGAATCATTAGTCTTTCATAGGAAACGACAATTATGTTACAAAACTTGGATATTACACCGTCTGGCATGTTAAATTATACATTTGTTTTCATTTATAATCCCCTCGCAAACCTAAGTAGGATAATTCTGAGCTATAAACAAGGATACATGACTTGTATTAATCAAGGAGGAAAAGGCTTAGGAGGAGGAAACTATGGTAAAGAAGAAAGAAACAAAAATGGAAGATTTGTCCTAGGTTTCTTATAGTCAACTAAGAAAGAAGAAAAAAATGCAGAAGAAAGAGAAGGAGAAGGAGAAAAATAGTAAAAGAAGAAGTAGACAAAGAAGAAGAAAAAGAAGTAAAAGAAGAAGAGGAAGAAGAAGAAGAAGAAGATGAAAGGAGAAGAATGAAGAAGAAGCAGAACTAGAAGAAGAAGAAGAAGAAAGAGGGAGATGAAGATGGAGGAATATGAGGAGGAGGAGGAAGATGAGGAAGAGGAGGAAGAAGAAGAAGGAGGAGGAGGAGGAGGAAGAAGAAGAAGAAGAAAGAGGAAGAAGAACAAGAAGAAAGAGGAAGAAGAAGAAGAAGAAAAAGATGAAAAAATAGGAAGAAGAATAAGAAGAAGAAAGAGGAAGAACAAAAAAAGAAGGGGGGGGCACATACATGTAATCGATCGAGGTAAAAAAAGGGGTCTAAAAAAAAAGTTTAAACGATCTTGGATTTTTTTTTGGGGGGGGGGGCACATGCCCCCCGTGCCCCCCGTGCCCCCCACCCCCCGTGGCTACGTGCCTGAAAAATAGGAAGAAGAAAAAGGAGAAAAAGAAGAAGAAGATCGAGTAGAAAAAGGATGAAGAAGGAGGAAGATGAGGAGGAGGAGGAGGAAGAGGAAGGAGGAGGAGGAGGAGGAAGAAGAAGAAGAAAGAGGAAGAAGAAGAAGAAGAAAAAGAAGAAGAAAGAGGAAGAAAAATAAGAAGAAGAAGGAGGAGGAGGAGGAGGAGGAGGAAGACGTAGAAGAAAGAGGAAGAAGAAGAAGAAGAAGGAGGAGGAGGAGGAGGAGGAGGAGGAGGAGGAAGAAGAAGACGAAGAAGAAAGAGGAAGAGGAAGAAGAAGGAGGAGGAGGAGGAGGAAGAAGAAGACGAAGAAGAAAGAGGAAGAAGAAGAAGAAGAAGAAGAAGAAGGAGAAGGAGAAGGAGGAGGAGGAGGAAGAAGAGGAGGAAGAAGAAGAAGAAGAAGGAGAAGGAGGAGGAGGAGGAGGAGGAAGAAGAGGAGGAAGAAGAAGAAAAAGAAAACAAAGCAAGAAGAAGAAGAAGCCCTAAAATGGACAATATTGACGAGTTTTTAAAACCCACATCTCCCTGACTATAAGAATCTATTTTGATTTCCATGAATAATCCTTGGTTATTTAAACTTGGATTATAGATACTGAAAACATAATAAGGGAAAAGTTGTTTCAGAGAAAGAGAAAGAGAGAGAGAGAGAGAGAGAGAGAGAGAGAGAGAGAAAGAAAGAGAGAGAGAGAGAGAGAGAGAGCGAGAGAGAGAGAGATAGTATTTAGTAGTCAGTAGATTTTATTGCACTTATTTATGTTTAATATTTTCTCAGTTGTTTAGTTAGTTTAGTTTTGTAAGCCATTAAAATGTACGAATTATTCTTATCTGACGAGTTTGTTCTTTTAGGACATACTCATAAACTACTCATGATGAGGGACCTTAAATCCACAAGCCTTGCTTTCAACCAAGGTCACCTCATCTTTCTATTGTAACGCCATATTCTGTTCTCTCTTTTATATTCATGTCATATTTGTAATGTGTGTTATGAAAGAAAGATAAATAAACTTGAAAATTAAAACTTGCAACTAGAGATGGGGTGCGGGTTGGCCGGTATAGTAATGATAATGACTTCCGGGAATATAATGGCAATAGGTTGCCATTGGCAACGAGACAAACGAATAACAAGTGACGGATATTGTAAAACCCCAGAAAATCCCTTTGCCTCACAAAGCTTTTTAATCGAGGTCTTTAGACCTCACTGTTCATTTGGCTATAGGAATCATTTGACACACACCTGTCTGATACGGTTGAATGCATTTTGACCTGCTCGATTTAATTTTAGGGCTAGGTTGATCAAGAAATATCAATAATTCATGCACAACTGCAAGCAAGCACATTTCCTTCTTTAAATACTAGGGCTCTATTTTTTGGAGTATTATTAGGATCATAGTTTTGCAGTGAGCGATTGAAAAACCAACTAAATGTAGTTTTTATGATATAATGAGAAATCCGTGTATAATTCAGCGTTTAGAATTTAGTGTACAAATTATTCATTAATTGATTTGTGAGCGCGTACGCGTACGTTAACGTTCTGCATTGAGTTACGTGTACGTGCGTACGTACGTACGTGCGTCCACAATAGAAATGTATTACGAATAGCGTGTAGAAATTACACGTAAAGCCAAGAAGCAATTCGTTGTGCAATGTCATCAAACAACTCATAGACTTCTCCTAACATTTACCTAAAGTTGACCGAGTATATCATTGTTCAAGGATCCTGTAATCCAACTTACACATCAAGGTGACTTAGAGTGGAATATTGCAGCACTTTGAAGCTTCTATCGGCTAGGTTTGACATTACAAGATGAGCAACTCACCAGCGAAACCACCAGCGAGCGGTGGGGGCACTGCTTCGGGTAAGAAGAAAGGAGGTGGCTTCTTGCAGAGGAAAGCCAAGGAAAAGAAGGCACATTCAAATTCTGAAGAAACAGTCACTGAAGAGGAGCTCCTACTAAAGGAATTCGTCACACCAGATGACGTCCTAAAGCTGAAAGACTGTACAGAGAGTAAGTAAATTAGACATGCAGTTTAACAGTCTGACATTGAAATTTGACATGTTTCACAATCTGACAAATAAATATTCGCAACACATTGCAAACAAGTTGAAGTAACAGCAGTACACTAGAGGTCTAGCACTAATATTATTATATTATATTATATCATATTGCATTATATTGGCATGACAACCTTGCATGTAAGTTAGCTTTTGTCCATTTAGAATGTATATTTTATTCCATCAAGACTGTATAGACTATAGATTTGTTTCTGATCAAATTAGTTTAGGTGAATAAAGGCAAGCGCAAGATAGAGATTAGAGTATGAAGGGGTGACCAAAGTTCGCGGACATTTTAGAACATATTACAAAATGTGATATTCGAACTACGATTTCTCATATTCTACACAAATTTATTGATTTCAATTATTACCAAAGGGACGGCGAAGTTTTTAACTACAGATTAGTTCAACTAGAAAATTTTATCGTCGAAGGATTTCGGAGATATCGCGATCTAAAAATTTGATGTCCGATCGTTCGTGCGCGCTGCATCTAAAAAAGTCATAAAAACAACGAGACCTAACTTCACGCACGGGGGTTTACAGTTGATTTATCAAAAAGTGTGATCCATCAAAAATAAGGTAATATCATAATTTGCAAGGCAAGATATCATACAATCAGTTAGTACCACTGTTTACTTACAATTTTGAGGAAATCTGCTCTCAAATTGAAGATTTTCAGACCCTTATCGGTAAGTTGATCATTTTTCGGAACGGACGCAAAATATTGCAAAATTTGCCGATCTTTTGTCAATATTTTCACAATTTCGTACCCAATTCCAAAGAAAATTTCACTTCTGGGTAATTTTATGTTCCTCTTTCGATTGGTGATATCAGATTTTCATAATCTTACTGATTTTTTGAGATAGCGAACTTAGGTCACGCGCGAACTTTGGTCACACCACCATACATGTAGTTAGACTTGGAAGTTAGAGCACATGACATGCAAGTGAAAGAGAAAGGGAGAAATGCAAAAGCGACGAGACTCAAGAGAGTTTTATTTAGTACAATTATCTGTCAAATCTATGTGACTGTAGAGATAGGTGAATCAATGTGATGGAGAGAGGCAGAGAGCGAGCGAGAAAGGGAGAAGTCCTTTCAAAGTGACGTTGTCATGTCAGTTGTATTCCTGTATAGGCTGTACATGTAGTTGATTTGCAACCACTTATCGAGAAGAAGAGAAGAAATGCTAAAAATGATGAGAGAATGTTGGTCCCGTGGTTCCTTTAATACTTAAAACCGTCCTTAATTATACATGCATTCTTAGCTATCTTGTCCGTTGAGGAGCCTTTAATTTCTAGCAACCATGAAGATTTGACTTCAAATTGAGGCAGTTGTGTTTTTTCGTTAACTTGATTTATAATTGCTTGTATTCATACAAATGTGCATGTATAATGAAGAGCATTACCGGTACATTAAGACAGAGACGTGCACAGTTGTTTTGACAGAAAAAAAATGTCTTGTCATTTTGATATTTCAAAAACAAACATATAATTTATTTTGTAATTCTTAGTGCTTTAAAAAGCTGATTGCATCTGCTTACTTCATGTAAATTATCTCCAACATCATCAAGTACATGTAGTTCTCAAGGAGGGCATTTTTCTGTTGGAAAGGAAACAAACTTTCAACTTAAAGCCTGTCTGTACTAGTTTGGCCAGGGGGATTAGACCTCCCTGCAAGGTCACTGACAGGTGGTTATCTCATCAAATCAGCTCTCAATTAACATAAGAAAAAGGGGATCATGGGGGACCAACAGGCACCGATTAGGCATAGTTTGCTATATATAGTGCAGTGGGGCTTCTCATCAGCTGTGTCACCAGAGTGTGTAATTGAGTCGAGAAATATATTCCTCTTGAAGCTCTTAAATTGTTTGACTTTGCGCTTGAAACCTAAACAATCCCTGTGATTAAAAAGGGATAAGGAATAATCATCAAATTATAAACATATTAAACTTGAAATGTCAAATGTTCAATGCATAGAATTTTGTGCATGTTTATTTACAAGTGTGAAGCTTGAAGGTTCTAAAATGTTTTCATAGAATTTATGTTACTTAAATTTCATCTGAAATCAGTAAGATATGTTATCTACATGTACTGTACATGTACATGTAGTACATGTATGTACACTGTACAGTCAGAACCAGATCTAGCAACCACCTGTATAGAAAGACCCCATTTGGGTTTGGGAGGGGGGGGGGGGAGGGGGTCCCTTGAAATGATGTTCTTTGTTGATACTTGATGTAGTAATCCCTTTAGCAGCTGACTCAGGAAGCCATACTGATACTGTGATGGTACATGTACAGTAGGTGAGGCAATTAGCTGTTAGGAGTGCAGAAATAGTGTGTGGGAATGGTTTGTTGAAGAAAACCTGTGCATTAAGACCACCTTTTGTGTCTCCTTGTAATAGACAGTCTTTCTATACAGGTTTCATTGTTCTTAATTTTTGTTTATGATGGCAGGAATGCAATACAGTAAATATGCAAGATGGTTACATGTAAGTTGGAGAGCTTTTGGGTTTACATTGTACAGTACATGTCTTTGTCTGAGTCAAATATATTTTTGGCTTCATCCATGACTTTTGACAACATCATTTGCTCCTTAGAGATAGAGGCATTAATGAAGTTCTTTTAGTAAATGCTGTTTTTATAAAGTCTGCACCAAGAAATAGCATGTGGGCCTGTGTAATGATACACATACTGTACATGTACATTGTACAGTACATGTAAAAACCCTTTGTCTGCTGTCCTTGTAATGCAACATACAGTGGCATGCAGAATTTTATTTCAAATTCACTCGTGATCGTCTATGCAGTGCATGGCATGTCCAGCATTCTAATGGACACATCAGGAGACAATTCTCAAAGAAGAAGAAGAAGAAGAAGCTTGTGGCTCTGTTTACCAAGTGTCTGGAACTTGGAAGGACCAGATGAGAGCTTCATGCACGTTCTCGTACAATACAATGAGCATCTGTCCCTTTGGGCTCTGGTGGAGTGCCAGGGTGCCATAATATATTCCTCATGTAGTGCTTGTGCCTCAGGAGAGAAGCATACTTTTCAATACTTGTATCATCAAACATATTATAGCTTCATGTACATGTACATGTATGTCATAGAATTCTCTGGAACTTTAATAGGAAAATGAATGAAAAAAACAAACAAGGGAAACAATTGAAATGGTATTTGATCATCATGACATTGGCAGTTCTGTCACCTTTCCTTTTAATACTCATGCATGTATGGAATAATGATAACCTATATCTGTACATGTAGACATTTATGCTACATTTTATTATTATTGTTATTATTAGCATTATTAATATCAATACTATTTGGCAATCACTCAAGTGCTCAAGTACTGGAGTAAATAATATGTAGCACAATTAAAATATAATCAATAATTACCTGTAGATGCTTACTGGTAGATGCTTCCCGGTAGGTAATTAGGAAAGAAGAGCGCAATTTCTTCCTCGCTTCCCTCACCCTTAATCGGGCCCCATTACATGCATTTACATGTTATCGACCATTACAACACTAATACAAATACCTACATTGACACTAATGCTGCTCATATTGAAAAGACAAAAGGAGACACTGGCAAGAGGCATTTTATGACTGTTCCCTTTTGACCAATGTATTGTAACCATGGTGATGCATTGGTTGTACATGTACATACATAAGTTGACTGTATGGATGCGTATATGGATGTGCATTGTGTGTCTATACAGTGTAGGCCTCTATACACATGTTCCGCAAGGGAGTAAACAATCAGTTGCAAATAGAAGATGGTAATCATGATGTGTGTCTAATACCTGAAGGCTGTATACATGTACATGTACATTGTAGGATTGTAGATGATTTGTATACCTAAATTACTGTACATGTACAACTGTTCATTGTACATACATGTACACATGTAATGTAGGCAATTATTAATGCATGAGTACTTACACACATATCTTTTCTTAGCAGTATGTACAAATGTACATGTACATGCACTGCATTGAAAATGATCGCTTGAATATAACATAGAACATACAACATTATTTTAAAGTACATACTGTACATGTACACGTACAGGTGTACATGTACAAGTACATGTAAATATTTTCCCCATCATAATTTAACTTGCATGGTAGTTGCATTGTATTATGATCACACAATTATAGATTATGCAAACATTGTATTTATAGCCCTCCTCTTCAGGATTATCTCAGCAAGGTGTCATTTTAAGATAAAGTATTGTATTCTTGTGTACAGAGTCAAAATACATGGTACATGTACTTGTACTTTGCCACTCCTTACGCAAACGTACAGTAAATGTACATTTGATTCACGTACCTGTGTACAATGTCCCTGCAACCCATTAAGTACATGTACATACATGTATGTATTCACGACTTCATGTATCTACCGGTATATACATGTAGTTCACTGGATAAAAGTTAGTTTTGTAAAACATACACATGTGTATGCATGTAGCATTTAAGATGTTAGATTAATGATTTAATAATCAATATATAATCATAATCCTCTATTCATACAGTTTCATGGTAAACAGAAACCTTTGGCACATCAATGACACTACTTGAGTGTCAGTCAGCATTCAAATATATTGAATGTACAGTATATTTACAGTTAAGAATGATATAATGTATTTTTACCCTTACGAAATGTTATATGAACCGTATGTGAACAATTTATTTGTCCTGATTTATGTTTCTTAAGAATGTGAAAGCTACAACTAAAAGTAGTCATCAAAGGCCCTATCAGTCCACCTAGCATCCTTGAGTTATAAAACAAAAGCACACACCCATCAAACTTTACAAGGGGTATAAATAATGTTGTTTAAGGGATAGTTGAGTTTTGTTGCAGAGGGTGCTACTCAAAATATTTTTTTTGTGAGGTAATGCAAAACTGAGTGTCAAATTTGAATGAACATACAATTTAAATGACAAAATCATCTTTGTTTGATCAAAGTCGGTTCAGAGACAGCTGAAATATCCAAAAATATAACGATTTCTAATCTGTGTACCACCATAAATATTAGATAATTTGAAAAAACAAAATAGCGCCTTTTACAATTGTTTTTCAGCCAATGCCGATTCGTGTTGGTTATATTACTGTAAATAAATAATAAAGTAAATAATTTATTAATGGTCACCGTATTTTTTTGAAAGTGGAGCTGAATTGGTATGATCGTATCGGCTAAATTTCACACATTTTGGGGTCCAAAATTACCTTTATAGCAATTTTAGGTTCTAAAAGGGCACTATAAATGTCATACCTGTAGATAAGAATAAGAGCAATAACCTTGCACTTTGAAGGCATTTGCGGTCTGAAAACAGAACTCAACTATCCCTTTAAATGTATGTACTGTACATAAGGTCTACATTGTACCTTTAATACTGCCAAGGTTCTTTCTATTCATGATGCAAGATTAGGGGGTCGGGAGATTAGTGGGAGTCGAGAATGGGCGAAGTGTTATACAGAACATTTGCATGATATTAAAAAGAGTGTCGCCCAGATTCAAGCGGGGGTTGGGGAAGATGTGATGTGGGTTACAGAATGAGATAACCGGTATGCATTTCTAGGATTGATGATACCCCTTTCAGGACAGGATTTTTTAAAGGGCTAAATTAGGTTCTTCAAATGGGCAACAATAAGATATTTCTTTTATTGCTACATTTGTTCTAATAAAATGTAATGTCTCAGTTTCTGAAAACAACAAACATGTACATGTACACATGTACATGTACAATGAGTAAGAATGATGTAAAAAGTTTGGGGAAAAATGCAAATTTTCATTGAAAAATTATTTGATTTCTCAATGTGTTGCTAATTCATGAATTTTTAACCTTGTTTTTCTTTTTAAAATTCCAGGGGATAAATGCAATATGGTCATGAAACAAACGTGGATGCAGTGTGTGCAGAAAATTTTGCCCTGGATCAAAAGTTACAAAAACCACAACATGTGGATTATTGTCGAGAAAGTGGAAAAGGATAAAGTAGTTATTGGGATATATGATAATTTTCCAAACTTACTTGCAATGTGCATGTACAAAGAATGAGAAAAACTGAGATTCACATTTAAAACTAATCTTTATCATTTCTCAAGCATTGAATTGTAATTTGTGACAGTTCCAAGACTCTGCCTTCTCTTTAAGGAAGCTTGGAACAAATTAGAAAGATGTAGACGATGGTGGGTGGAGGGGGGGGGGGGGGGGTACAGAATGAGATGAAGTAGTGAGTTGATGGGGAGTAGTTATGGGGATAGGCAGACTTGTCAATTAAAGTGGTACATTGAGATGAATATGGAGAGTGAGCGGAGGAAAAGAGGACTTGATGAGCTGGGTTTCGTTCGTTCAGAGTGTCACAATCTCTCTGGAATGAGACATGTCGGCAAGCTGAGTAAGCCACCTCGCCGCCGCAGATCAGTCCCGAATGATCGCATTATAGTGGTGCTAACATGCACCCGAGTCGAAGGGAGCTCCTGCGGCCTGTTTCACAAAGCATTTTTCGATGACAAATGACAAAAATCAGTGACAAGTCTGATGATAACCAATAAGAAGCAAGGATTTCAGTAGCTTATAACAAACACTGCCATTTGTCGCTGATGACAAGTTTTGTGAAACGCCCCCCTGTGGGAAAGTGACAGGAGAGAAGAATGGAAGACCAAGCCCATTATCCAAGACGCCTAATGCACTTTGTAATGTCTCTCGCTACCCCCAGCTGATCCTGAGTAAAACACCCGCTAAAATTAGTTTTCAATGATTGGTTCATGACAGATATCCATTTACAATTGTATTAAATACAAGTACGGTACATGTATAATGATAAAATAAACACGTATGACAATAATAATTTCATAGACGACGGGAAAAAATATTCAAAAAATTTCTGGGGCTACTTTTCAAGCTTGCTTGCGTGAAAATAACACTCTTTAAGTTGTTTTGCATTGAACTCTATGCAAATTTTTTTGGAGCTTTTATATGGCTTTCGGGGGCTCTTTTCGGCATTTCAGGAGCTACAGTGTAATTCCCCCGAGCCCGTGTTTTTTCCCCTGATAAACGACATGTGCTTTATTGGACTAATACATGGAGTGTAAAGTAAAGTAACGGTAGTTGAAAATACGTCTGACACTTGGCAATAGGCTACTCAACCTCTTATACTAACTCATCGAATGATTGAGACTTTTAGTTGAGATCTGGAATAACCAACATACATTACTGCTTTCTGACTATGATGATCTCTTTAGACTGTGAAGAAAGAAAGAAGCAATTGGAAGCTGCCAGTGATAGCTCTATAGAAAGCTCAAAGAAGCTGGAAATCTTGGAGTAATGTCTCAGAAAAATATGCAGGTGAAATATCAAACTGTCTGCTGAGGAATACACATGTACTGTAATGTAAACAAAACAAAAATAACAACGAAATGCTCAAATAAAGTAAACAGTATTTTTTAAAAACTTGTTGTACTTCTTTTGAACATAGGATAATGCAAACGACAAATGGAACTCTCAGCTTTTCATTTTAGAACGCACAGATTCTCCAAATTGTATCATATGTACGACCCTTAATGTTTTAAGTAAATGTCAAAGCCATTTCTCTGCCTAGACTATTAGGGACACTTTCTTACAGCACATTCAGAATATGGGAAACTTGTGTAAACAAACGTTGTAAAAAGAATCATCATACACTATAGTGAAAGGAGCATACAGACTAGAAAAAAGATAGTATAAAGAAACATGGTATTAAAATAGAAACTAATTTTGACAAGGTAAGGTGGTATGACAGCTGGCCAATCATTAGTGCTTTCTCACGATAAGCCCCGCCCAGTTGTACGTTTTCATACGATACTATGTTCAGTCTAGAGTGGAACCCTGATTCTTCATTATTGAGTTTAGACCAGACAAAATTAAAAATCGTATAGCTATACGATGAAACTTGGGCAGTCTGAACACAGGGTTATTTAGCGGACAGCTGATAACCACCGACTGTTCTTCTAGATTCTCATGAGTAGCCTGTCATCATCAGCTCGAGATTGCCAAATATCCCGCTATTTCTGATTTGGGAAATAATCCCGAGGTTACAAATCGCGCCTTCATCAGCTCGAGACTTGACCTTGAAACTCAAGCTTGAGAAATTAGCTTGAGATATTTTGCTCAATGTTCACGCATAGTGCGAATCCTCGGGCTGGTGAGGACGCATCGGACAATTAGCGGGATATTTGCAAACTAGCCCAAGATATCTTGGGATGATTATCTCGACCAAATATCCCGCTAATTGCAACTTCGGGCTGATGATGACGCAAATTAACTGGATAATTTCTGATCGGGATAGTTCAAATAGCGGGATATTTGGCAATCTTGAGCTGATGAGGACAGGCCTACTATTGCATGTATGTACCTCAAGCTTTTGTATTTTTCATTTGTCCACTAACATTGACCTGTCTGTGGTACCCTGTTATGGATAAATGTAATGAATTACCTGGACTCAGGAAGGCAGTGAGAGAGACGCTAGAGTGACATTTAGCAAAATTGAATCATGTTGTTTTGCAAAAAGTACGGGCTAGCCGAGATTGGTGACTCTTGGCACTTTCAGACAACAGAAAACGTAAAAAGAATCATCGGCTTTAAAACCGCAAAGTACCCCACCACACATTGGTACATACTGTATGTACAGTGTATGACTATTAGGGATAGGGTTTATAGGATTAGTATCCAGGTTAGGCCCTAAGGTCAGGGGTAGGGGTAGTTGTGTTATGGCTTTGGGATATATTCTGCTGTTGTTCGGAAACATATAAAGAATCGGGTACAGTAACCCAGGGCTATACAGTTTACAGAATGTATTGTTGTCATCAACGTGTTTATTTTGATGGTCTGAAAGGGGAGACTTCTGTTGATGGAAAAAATACATGCATACATGAATGTTGCTGGAGAAATATGGGACACAGAATTGGAGCTGAACTTCAGAAGCGTCCACAATGAATCATCATTTTGCTGCCATATGAAATTGGTATTTGTAAAGGCTTACAAGTACAAACATATCCCATCACAAGTAAAACACAGGATCTGTTTTCATTGTTCGTGATGCCATAACAGTTTAGGGTACACCTGTATGTGTTTGTATTCAGTTGAATTTTACAGTTTAAGCAAAGAGATACCAGCTAAAAGTTAAGTGTACATGTATCTACACTTCCTAGTGTGCAACTGTTTATATTGACTGAATGTTTAAAATTGCATTTATTAATAAACTTTCAATAATACATACATGTAGGAGTCATTTAATTGAAGAAGAAAAAAAAAAAAAAAAAAAAAACAATAACATTTGGTTGCCTGTTCAATGAACTTGTTTTCAGGACAATGCATTAATACAATTAGTTGAGGATTATTGGTATTTTATATAGCATTTAGCGTCAGACTTTAGCCAATCAAGTTTTTAAGTTAGTGTAAGATTTATAACTAAAAGACAAAAAGTTTCAAATTGTTAAAGAAAGATAGAAAGAAATGAAGAAATGAAGAAAGAAAGAAAGAAAGAAAGAAAGAAGAAGAAAAAAAGGAGAAACAAAAAATCAATGAAAGAACTTGACAATTAATGTAAAGGAAGCAATTAAGACCATACATGTTCATGTTTGAACATACAGCAGTATGAACATATACATGTAAGTAGTGAACATTTTAAGTCATCCACAATCGTGTCCCCTAACGTGAGAAGGAGAATAATGTCACTAACATTTCTTTTTTTAGACTACAAATAATATCCATCTATACATACCGGTACACCAATTATTTTGCTTGGAGGCTATTTTGAGCGATTCTGCATATATCTATTTCAGATTTAATGGAGTGATCACTCAAAGTCCTAACGAGAGACAATAGAGGTAATTTCATGCCCTCTATAATCTGATTAGGTGTATAATGGATACCGTGCTGTTGGGAGGGATAATTGCTTTTCAAAATAGAGTTGCATGTTTACAAGATAAGTTTCAGTAACGGGACAGTAGGGATATAGGAATAAAAGATACATTATACATCCACATCGATCTATGATAACTTTCATTTTGTATTTTGTAAGTATAATTATGCAAGTTATTAGGATGTTCCATCCAAGATTTCTATTTAATTTTAGTAAAACTATCAAAAAGTTGGTTGCTATGATGATCTGATGATGTCAACAGTTGATGCTTATGGAGGTTTTTTAAACAAATCGTGAATAGCACTCAATGTACAAGTTTTACATGTGACAATTGTATTCATAATAGTATTAATTCATTGTGCAATCTGGTCCAGGCTTACAATGATACATGACATTTAATTTTTTTTTTAGGAGGTAGAGAGAAAAAACAAACACTTCACAGCAGCTTTGTATTGTTAGTATCTTGCTATTTTCAATGCAATGAAAATCAAAGAAATTCAATTATTATTATTTTTTTTTTTGGGGGGGGGGGGATAGAGTTGGGCTTATCAAAACTAGAAACAATCTTGAAACTTTCTCTTTTTATCCTTTGACATTTGAATGTCTCTTGTCCTATTCAAGGATTCCCGGAGGTGGAGGACTTGCCGTTTGTCTGTTGACTCTGTTGAGAGTCAGAAGAGCTTTAACTCTGTATTACATGAGCAAAACCCCCACGGCTCTTCGCAGACTTTGTCTTTGTTAATCTAAATTCATGAGCGCTTTATGGCCCAAGTGGAACAACATTCGATTCTGCTCCGCTGTGATCACTTTCTGACATGTAGATTGAAGCGATAAGACAATACAACCCTTTCAAATTACGCGGTTATGGCAAGCTGAATCATCTTGAAATGTAGCGTTGACCTTTTCATTTCAGTTCAAACGTCTGAGCTCTGTCTAGCATGAAATGATATTGCAACTACATGTACATGTAAAGCTTAGTAAATGACCCACTTGTTTTAGGCTGGGTGTGTTCACAAATGATTATGTTCTTTGTGTTCATATACAATTACATCTTTTCTGCAGACCTACATGTACATGTACATGAAGAAAAAAGTAGGGATGATCTTTTCTTTTCAGTTCAAACATCTGAGCTCTGTCTATATGTACCATGAAACGATACTGCAATAAAGCTTTGTAAATGACCCACTTGTCTTAGGCTAGGTGCATTCACACTGGATTATGTTCTTTGCGTTGAACCTATATCTTGAAAAGTAATTTCTTGATTTTCTTGCAGAGGTTTGGATGCACAATACATTCATGACTGAAGTTCCAAATTGGTTACAAATTGGAATGCATGCTTTTTGATGAGGCATACTATCTGTTGTATTGTTCCAAGCCATATTGAAAGGCCAATTAGTTGTAAATATACATGTATGCCTTCCCACTCTCCATTTCCCATATTGCACACCTTTGAGCAAGGCTTCACATACATGTACACGAACATGAACGTGTACCGTATGCTAATTGGTTGCATCATTGTATGCTATGGATTCAGTTGCAGTGTGGTATAATGCCTGAAATGCCTGGAGGAGAGTTCCTTTTAATTTAAATGAATGAAATGCTGTTCGTAGCATGGACTCAACAAGTAAATCTATCAATATTATTTTATTTAATGAAAGGATTCTTAATGATTGAATAAATCTAGATGTTACTCTACTTTAGGGTCGATCTATAGGAGATGTGGAATGGTTTCAAGACAATTGACAGAACTAGTGAAGTTTTCAAAATCAAAATGACAAATAACTTTTTGCAGTGGTACATGTATCTTTATTCTGTGCAAAGATGAGGAAAAGGTGCACACCCATATTCACATCATACTTTCGATTAATGTTGTTATTTGTACAATTGTGGTTCATAATCAAAAGCTTACTTTGCCAATAATTCTTCCATTAATGTAACTGACCCGACCATAGAATCACCCACGTCTATATTTTAATGTGAAATTAAGATTTCATCAAGTTGACCATGAAACACACACTCAACATGTTGTAACAGCACACGAGAGAGATCCCTGAGGCTTATCACGTTGAACCGAAATCCCATCTTAAAATCCAATCTTCATAAACATCCAAACACATTTATCCTTTCGATAACGACATCTCAAAGATGAATTATGAATTCTAGTCCTAGATTAGTCACTGTGTAACTGCTCTAACCATTGATCAACCAATTTATCAACCAATGTATACATTTGAAATTTAGAATTCATAGAGTTGACCATGATTCACACATACATGTAACCCGCACTCTTGGGAGATTGTGAGGTGGATCACATTGAACCACAACTCCATTTCAAATTCTAATCTTGGCAAAAATATGTAGCCTTTTCTTAGTATCCTTAACTCATCCAGCTTACCAGAATGTATAAATCTGTGAGTGAAATGAAGAACATAGAGTAAGCCTATTGTATAACTTTTCAGTTGACTATCCTCTCCGACTTTTAAAACTGTTTGTTTTTCTTGGTTTCTACCATGGAAAGGATCATTACAAAGAAAATCATGCCATAAAGTTATATGAACTTTTCCAAAACTCTATCAGGCAATAAATTTGTTGAATATAAAAGTTAAGTTTCCTCATTCCAATATTGTCAATTTCCGTCCTTGTTTTAATCAGAGATTTCTTTTTATTGCCAAAGATCTTTAATAGAACTTTCCAGAGCTACAGTAAGTTGCTCACTGCTATATATATTTTGTTATTGATCAACAGGACTCAACAGTTGTAGTAGATATTTTTCATACAGGTCTGGATTGAAATTGTTAGGGTCTGTCTGCATGAGTTCCATGTCAAAATTTTGAAATGTTGGGAGTGTGAACTTAGATTTGTAGCGCTCAAGCGTCCCAGGTGCCTATCAGTGTCAGCCCAGACTATAAGGACTTCAGTAACGTCACTTCACCGTGACCTCATCGGGACAAGACTTGGGTTCACCATCTACCCGTAGCCATTAATATACAGAGTTGGGCCATCTCTGTTCTAGTCTGTCACAATATGGCAATCCTGCTTTGTATAGGGGCAACGATAAAACAAATTTTCTATTGATCATCTGTTGAGAGCCAGAAGGGCGTTAAATCTGCATGAAATGGTATGAGTTGATGCCTTTTCGGCTATTAGTATCAGCAGATGGTATGCCATGATGTGGGCACCAGAAACCAAGTTAGCCAAACTCTGCATGAAACAGCTCTGCATCTACAGTACATTTACAATGTACAGTATCTGTAGATGAAGGGAAACAGGCTCATGCAGGAGCAACATGCAAGGAATCATGTTTTCGTGATTGCCTTGGGGTCAGTGAATATATCAAGAGTCTCCTTCTTCCCCACTTGCATACACTTAACATATGTCCTACGCAATCAATGATGTCATCACCGTCACCCTTCTTCGGCTGCGTTCACACGCCAATCCTTGGCCCTGAATCACTGTTTTGAAACACGTTCAGTTTAAAAACACGGTCGCGTTCAACAGGCTTGTGGAGTAACATCTTCTGATGATCTCATCACTGTCACCCTTCTTCGGCTGCGTTCACACATCAATCCTCAGCCCAGAATCACGGTTTTGAAACACGTTCAGTTTAAAAACATGGGCGCCCTTCTTCTCCCTTCTTCGGCTGCATTCACACACCAATCCTCAGCCCAGAATCACGGTTTTGAAACACGTTCATTTTAAAAACATGGGCGCCCTTCTTCACCCTTCTTCGGCTGCATTCACAAACCAATCCTCGGCCCAGAATCCCGGTTTTGAAACACGTTCAGTTTAAAATCATGGTGGCGTTCAACAGGCTTGTGAAGGAACATCTTCTGGGGTGAACATGTACCGTATGTATTCATGATTGCATTTGGGTCAGTGAATATATCCAGAGTCCCCTTTTCCACTTGCATACACTTAACATGTCCTAGATCTATGCAATCAAAGATGTGATCACCGTCACCTTTCATAGCAGCTAGGTGTTTGTTCTTTCTCTGAGATATGGCAGTGGAACACAAGAGCATTATTCCGGTGTTTTTCCATAATTCTTGAACCTTACATTCTCATCATGATACACAATGTACAATGTAAGCCTAGATATTACAGACTGAGGTTTATTATATTAATGTAAATTTTCATCTTATTAGTACCGTAAATCTCTGTGTATAAGGCACACTTTTTTGCCGCCGAAAAAATTTGAAAGTCGGGGGTGCGTCTTATACACAGGTTCAGAAAAAAAAAAGTTTTTTTTATTTTTTTTATTTTGTATTTTCGATTTATGGCGCTATGCCTGGCAATGTCTCCCAGCTCAGTAATCAGTGTGTTGACTCACCACTCAGAAACTACAACATCACTCAAATTTGTCTGTCATCTTGGTTTAAAAGTAATCTTTCTAATAGATCTCAATATGTAGTTTATAATAATAATCCCTCACTTTTTTTCCTTCTATAACAAATGGTGTACCACAAAGTTCTATCCTAGGTACTCCATTGTCAGAAATTTAGAGGATGCTATTCATATCATGCATGACTATTGATGTTTGGCATAGAACACAGTGCTTCTGCTAGGTGATGTGATGAGGCTGGTGTGGGACCTGTTTTTAATTTACATTAATGATCTTACACATTCTTCTACAACGACATTGTTACTATTATTTGTGACAAGTTCACAACTTCAACTACACCTCGATGTAAAATAAAGGTCCTTCCCTGCGTGGGTTTTCGGCAACAAAACAACAAAGGGGTGCGCCTTATACACAGATGCGCCTTATACACGGAGATTTACGGTACATGTATATTTTTGTGTGCAAAGTGTAAATGAATAGCCATGATTGCACTATACTTTACAACCCTGTGTAAACTGAAAGGCTTTCATATATTCTTTCTGATGAGTGATGATCCAATAATGCTCCAGTTACATAAATCCCCCCAAGCTTTACTTCATCAAAAAGTTTAGATTAGGACTTGTTAAATTATGGTACTAAATTGGGCTTGAAGGCTAGTTTATTTGTCAAATAAGGATTAGTATTTAATAGAAATCGATGGTGAATTTAATACCCATTGGGATTTAATTGTCAGAACTAATAATAGCTTTCTTAGTTTCTTTCATTGTATAAAATCATGAAAGATTGGCATTAAAGTGCTGAGCCCCCTAAAGTTTAGTTTGCATCATCTAATGCCTCCAGGTTCCACTTATATATTTTCACATGGCACCCCAAGTGAAATAGTAAGGGTCTGTTATCATATGATTCTGTTTAAATTGAGCAATTTTAGGAATCTGGAGTTGAAATATTCATCAGTGGGCCCATATGCACTGTTACTGTAAGCCTGGCTGTCCATACATGTACTGTACAGTCATGCAGATGGTTTTTGTCATTGCTTTGAGGCAGAAAATTAACAGATGATGAGTATTGCATCGTTAGGTCCATTTACAATGTACATGGCAGAAAATCATCAGTTTTAGAACTGGAACACCCATCCCCCCATAAAAACACAAACTGCATCGGTTTTGGCTAGTTCCGTTTTTTGTGAGTTGTGCACATGTGTAATATACGGTAGGTAATTGCCTAGCAGCTTTCAACAAAACTTTGAAATGTGAGAAAAGATGATGCTTTTTGCTTGCAGTGTAAACGCCCCTTCTGATATGCTTCCCCCTCTCCCAATGCAACCTCATCCATTACATGTACATGTAATGGATGTTGTTATTCTTGTGTACAGAAGATTCTCATTGTCAAGATGTCAGCCAGGGAAAAAAATTGATAAGTTCTTCCGAGAACTCGTCCATGCACACATACATGTCACTGATGATAAAAGATGAGCGGGTATAATGCGACGACGCTGGCGGGAGAGAGCGACGTGATGGTGTTGATTCATGTCAATGGTTGTCATTGATCTGGAGCCTTGCCTCTCTGTATTCTGACATGCATTGTCTGATGGGAGCCAGAAGGGCGTTATCTCATTTAATTTTGCATAGAGTTATAGTGCCCTTCTGACTCTCGGGAGAAGACACGCCTTACATGTACATGCCGCGCAAATGTTTTGTGAAATCATTACTTGGGGTCCTCGGTGTCTTTCACTCTTGGCGAATGTTTCTAGAAATCATTAATTGTGCCTCACTGTACAATCCGATCATGATTTGGTCATTATTTGTCCTGCTTCTTCCTTCTTCTTCCTTCTTCTTCCTTCTTTCTTCTTTCTTTCTTCTTCCTTCTTCCCCCTTTTCCTTCTTCTCTTATCTGTTTTCCTTCTCCTTGTCAATTTAAGGTTGTTTGTAGTTTTTGTCTCGCCTGCATAGCAAAAAGCGAGACATAGGCGCCGCTTTTCCGGTGACGGCGACGGCGGCGGCGATGGCGTCAACATAAAAAACTTAACCTAAGGTTAAGTTTTTGAATTTTTGATATAATTTTGAAAGTATAAGTTCTTAGTCAATGAAACTTGGACTATAGGGTTATCAAGTCTCCCCAATCATGTGAGTAGAATTTCAGGTCACTAAGTTAAGGTCAAAGGTCATTTGAGGTCAACAAACTTAGACTTTGTTGTGTCATCAACATCAAGATTTTCAAAATGCTTCTTCGTTATTTTTCAACCGATTTTGATTCTGATTCTGATTGTTTCATATTAGGGCTAGGAGGGGGATTTAAAATTTCTACACAGAATTCATTATCTATGCTAATTATGCAAATTTATTCGAAATCACAAAAAAGGATTCTTCTCCTTCATTTCTCGACCGATTTCGATTTAGTTTGCTTTATATCGTAGAGCTTACTTTGGTACACTAAACTTCTACACAGAATGTTGAAATTGTTCTCCATTAATTAATTATGGTTATTTATGCAAATTTATTCCAAAAATTACAAAAATTGCTTCTTTTCCCTCATTTCTTGACCGATTTTGATTTGGTTTGCCTTATCTGGTAGAGCTAAATTTGGAACACGAAACTTCTACACAGAATTGTGAGATTTTGCTCCATTGATTATTTATGGTACTTTATGCAAATGTCCTTCCAGGGCATCAAATTTTATTTTTTGACCAGTTCAAAAGTGTACCACATAAAATTTACGATATTTGTTGTTGCGAGATGCGGATGAGCGCTACGTTATTGACGTTCTGGTTTATCATATTGAATTGCGTTATGCCGGCGAGACCGCCGAGAGCGTTTCCCTTGTGTAATATTGTTTTGGGTTTTCCAAGAAAGATGAGCTTGGCTTCTGGTAATGATAGGAAATGAATTCTCACTGAATCCAACAAAACTTACACTGAATGTTGAAGATTACAAATAAATGACATTTATGCCAAACGATTTTGGTCAAAAACGTATAGGGGCTGAGTAATGAGCATGGAAAGATAAGGAAATCTGGGTAATAACTACATGTAATAGGCCCGACACCATGCGTGCACAAAATGTGCAAAAATGAGTGTTGTGGTTTTTATTGAAGATGATTTCCAGCAATTTTTTGTGAGTTTGTTTTTATTTTACTGGTTTAAACTTCAAACAATCAATCTACTGCAGGATAAACAATCCAGAATGAATTATAGCCATGTTCTCTCGACATATGATTCCCATACCAGAGCTCAAGATTTGCTTGAATGTCTTTACAAGCTGGTCTGTCTGTCTGCTAAGCTCAATGTGATGAGCCACCTGGGAATTGGAAAGCAGTACTGCTATCAAGTAATAATGGAAGCAGGCTTCTTACTAATTCAAGTTTGAAACATTACTTTTTAATGACAAGTGATGTACCAGTTATCATGTCGCAGTTTACTATGCAGACGTGACAATCGAAAAGCCCTTATTCTTATCTGAGATCTACAAAGGATTCGCAAACCATTCGTGTTGTAGGTGCGGTGTATCTTTAATAAGAGCAAAGCCAGAACCTGAGTCACAGGGTCGGTACAATTATCTCTAATAAGAAATAACCAAACAGACTGTCTTCTTCTTAAGTTTCAATTTGCTGGTTTGCCATTGGACATCAAGGATAGCTCTTTATTTGCTGTAACTCGCTGTCCCCAACCTCTTGTGGAAAGATATCTTGGAAATTATTGTTCATTGGACAAGAATATTGTAAAACACACACACACACACACACATACACACCCGCCCAGGATTGTATGTGGAGGATTACAAAGAATGCTCTGACTTCATTCTGGAAACAGATCTTTACTGGAAACTACTGCATATTTATATCATTCATAACCTAAATTACTGCATTAAACAACAAAAATGATTTATAGCTTAAAATCCAAGTAGAGGTAGTATCCACAGCATGTAGAACACAGCCATTGTGCGTGAGGGGGGTGGGGGCTACAGGTTAAGAAAGAAGAATGGAGGGGAGAGAAAGAGAGAGAGGGGATGAAGGGTGAAGAGAGAAAAAAAATAGGGGGAGGGGAAGAAAAATTGAAGGAGAGGAAAGGAGTGTGAGAGTGAAAGAGGGAAACATAGGTGATGGAATAAACCCACCAAATATATTGGCTGCTCTCATATTCATAAGGCTGTTAAATCATTTACATCTCGGTCAACACGCTTCCAGCCTTCTGGCTCTCAAAAGATAGTATTATGTATGTAGACTACATGTACAGTGCATGCAGTTAAAAATACAGAAAGATATGTTCTCCATATTTTATATCATAGTATATTAAAGTAAAATTTGCCATCTCTCATGTTGGTTTGTATTTCCTGATTGCGTGCTGCGTAACGATCGAATGGCACATGCATTAAATTATTGATAGATTGCACTTCTCAGATCCCTATGTAAATGTGTGTGAAGCCCTTAGCCTCTTGCGTGTGATTAAAAACAAATCAAACACCTTGCATGATTACTTCCAATGTTGCTACACGCCATGTGTAAAAACGATCAAGGAAAAATGAAAGTGATGACAATTTCTTCGCAGATCGTCTTTGACAGTGTTAGCTTGACTTGACGTAGGGACAAAAGATTTACTCAGGGGAATTAATGTCAAGCGATCGTTGAAGCAGAAATAGATGCTGTTATCAGGCTCGTAATGAAATCCATGGGAGAAAAGCTGTCGTTGCCATGGAAACTTTACTTTGATATATTCTAGTTTTCTGCTTTACAGTGTACCGTCTGTTCGGAGTCAGAAAGGCGTTGACTCTCTGGTTTAACTCAGATTTAACACCTTTCTGGCTATGAAAAGACCATATGTGGGCAATGAAGCTGAAGGTATAAGAAACTAATGAATTCGTCATTTATCAAAGTGCATGTACATCCGGCATAAATGTAGTTTCCTATACATGTATCAGTGTAAAAAAAGAAAATCATACATGTTTAGGACTTCTTTTGAATATTGATCAAGTGACTTTGTCTCAGTTTTTTTTGTTGTAAAATATCTTATTCTATGTTTTTTCAACAACAGTGTTTTTTAAAATAATTTTTGTAACAATAATTTTTTCTAGGGCTCTCTAGGATCTATCTAGCGCTAAATCACACGGTGAACTGATTTTTCGTTCATTGTGATTGTATTCACGAATAGTTTCGTAGGCTTTATATCATCAAAGAAATATGGAAAAGGGTTCTCACATCAGGTATGACTTGGAAAAAATGCTCAGGGTGAAAAAAGGCATTTATATGCTTTATATGCAGGTAGATGGAGAGGAAGAGTATTCTTCTCATGCATGCTATGACCTCCCCCCCCCCCCAGATGTTGCTCGTACCTCCCTCCCCAAATTTTGCTCCAATTGATCTACAGGTAGATGTAGATGGTGAGGAGGATTGTTCCTTCGATGCATTCTAGACACGTCTCACCAAATTGTGACCAAAGGAAGTTTAGTCTTGTGAACTAGACCGGAGAGAAACAAAAATCAACATTGTAACAATGATCTTTAATATTTGCCACTGCAATATTTCTGTCAGCATTATTTCATCAAATATATTATGGGTTAGGGTTTTCACATCAAGGGGGGTGGGGGGGGGGGGGTTTCACAAAGACTAAGATCGACTTTAAGTTGGACTTAACTATGGCAGGCCATTCATGCCACGGGTTGCTTTCACCATTGGTCTTTCAATTATGATCTTTAGATAATGAACTATCAGAAAATGTAAATTCTATAGATTTGTGACCATGAGAGAAAACAGTGGCATGAACAGCCTGCCATAGTTAAGTCCAACATAAAAGTCAATCTTAGTATTTGTGAAACACTCCCCAGGTGTGACATACATGTACATGTAGAATAAAAATGCTCCATGTTGAAATGTACCAAACTTGATGAGTGCTACCTTTATATACTGTATGTACATACAGTGTATAACTAGCAGCAGTATTTTGAATCACTTTATGTTGCACCTCTCACTTTAATTCACTCTTTGGTGTACATGTATATGTTGTTTGGGTACATGTATTTATTCCAAAAATGGAGCAGTTTCCCATCTGCTGTACTCACATAGCGAATGTAATGTGTTTAGGATGCTGTTGTCATTACAACGGATTTGTCTTGTCTATATCCTTGTATCCATTTGTACTGACCTTTACTAAAACACTTGAATATTGCTTGCTGATTGCTGCTTTATTCATTTGTGTATTAAAGCACATGAAACTTACATAAAAAGCCTGGTCGGCATTCTAAAAAAAGGGACCCCTTTTATTATTGATCAAATTTTTACTATCGTAACAAATAGCATGGAAGCAAGACTTATGCATATTAGTGCTTTCACAATTGTCCCTATGAAGTGTCTACATGTATGTTTGCATCCACATAATCAAGTAGGCCTACTGTTTTAGGAAAACATCAACTATTGACTCGTAATCAACAATTGTTAATCACAATTAATATTACCTCTTGCAAGAAAGAAAAGATACAAAGTTAAAAGAACCTTTTTAGCTCGCGAAGTAAGACTACCAGCAGAAATAGTGTTACCTGTCCATGGCTTTCCTTACCTACTCCTAGACAGTTCGATTGACATGAAAAGGTTCAGCCATTTTGGTGACTCTTCCCCTGATGCAAGTGCACCGTGGCCTCCATACACAATGGATGTCTATTATATTGATTTATAATTTTGTTCTTTCGTCGGCATCGCTTCTCCATTGTACCAGTATAATTGTGTGTACATGTAATGCTGTGATGAGACTGTGATGAATCATAAAGCACTTATGAAATACATTTCATATACATGTACATGTACATTATAATATCTGTAACCTGTTTAGGAGAGCACCTTCACAATGCCTTTGATGATAATGACATGATGTTGCAGTCCGGATAAAGGCGAAAGCAGCTTGTTAGTAGTCATGTCAACACACTTACATGTACATTGGTATCCATGGAAATTGAAATTTCATGCAAGCCTGAATAATATGAAAATCTATGTTTTCTCTGTACAGTCTCCAAACAATACCCATAAATAAATTCCAAATTTTTTTGTGAGATACATGTGATAATATACGTCCTCCTATGATATTCACCTATAATGTTTAAAAAATTACGATTGGTCCCTTTAATGTACCCTGAACATATATTAGTAAATAAGAAAATAATTTTTAGAGGCTGGTAGTTTTTTTATGAGGTAGTACCTTTTCTGAACACCTGATAATTGCTCGTAAGTGCAAGAAGTCGTGTAAATTTCGATTAGCAGTACGGAAAGGATTTTGATTACTGTTGAAATGAATAATTTATAGTCACGAGGCTCAGATATGACCGCATCAAATCATGACTCAACAATGGAGTTAATATTTGCCTATTAAAGGGGAAGTCCACTTGGATAATTTCTTGGTTTTAATTTAAAAAAAACAACAGAAAAATGAGAGAAACAAATCAGTGGCAGTTTGAGCATTATCCAATTAAATATGGAAAAGTCATGAAGAGTGATTTTGAAAAACAGGTGGTTTTTATGAGGTACTTCCAAACCTCAACACCTGATGATCGATCGTTAGTGCACGAAGTCATGTATATTTCATTAGTATCCTTGCACAATAGGACAATAATATTTTGATTACTACTGACATGAATATTTTATAGTCACACAAGGCATCGGGTGTGACGTGAAACCATGACTCAGCAATGGGGTTGTGTTGACAAATGGAACAAGCAGTGGATTACCATAACCTAATTTTGTCTCACGTATAGTGTATACCTAACAGGTAAGGGTTAATAAATACACAATTTTAAATATACACATTGGCATTTATAGATGTATCTTGTGAAGGGCAGCTACGGATGCAGGTCTAGCAGACAAGTTTTTTCCCTAGAAATTCAAGTTTTTATTTTTTTATCTCTGACTTGATTCAGCACATATATCGTAGGTACACCATCAAAATTGTGAGCTGGTACCACTTATTACCTTTCTTTTAAATTTCTCTTTGATATTTCTCTGTCTTTTTGATATAAGAATATCCTTCTTTTTTTTAATGGCTAATCATTGCATCATCTGTTCAGAGCCAGAAGATTGTTACATTATAATTCAGTGTTAAACTATATGAGATAAGACCCTTCTTGCTCCAGACAGAAGATTTGTTTTGGATTCATGATAGACATACATGTACAGTACATGTATTGTATGTAATGAATAAGTTCATATCTACTGCAGATAAAGGTTGGGACAGTGTCATCTTTTATCAGAATGCATATAAATTAACATCCTTCTTGCTCCGAACAGAAGATATGTTTTGGGTCTATGATGGGCATACATGTAATGAATGACCGCACTAACTGAATGAGTTCATATCTAATGCAGATAAGGTATGACAATTTTTGTTGGTGCTAGAAGGCATATTCTCAGGGAGACGGATCATTTTAACCCATTGACTTCTGAATTCTGTCGTTCCCATAGGTTTAGTACAGGAACTCCCAGGTTCCCATAGGTAATGGGTTAACAAGATCTATTGCTATGTATCATCACATGAAATCTGCTCAATTTTGTTCATTGTTTGTTCCCAAGATGCCCTTTAAGTGTGTTTGTGAAGAAGAAGAGCCCTGTTCTGCTCTGTTCCAAAATTTAGTAATTCATTGTTTGAAAGTTTATTTTAGTTCTGTTCCAAAGCATAAGGGATTTTAGTTGTCAAAACAAATAAAACTTTCTCTGTTTCATTAAAAAACTGTACAGATATCTTTATGAAATATCCATACATCCACCTATCTTGCCTAGTCATCAACCAGTGACTAATCTTACTTACAGTGTAGGAAAAGTTCTGACTATTGCAATCTCTTAATATCTTTAAATTGAAAGATAAAAGTATTTTCAGAACACCATCCCCAGGGGTCTTTTGGAACAGGCCTCTGCAATTGATAGAGGGGTGGAATCTTCACCTTGGCAGACTTACACCCAGGAGCAACCCCATCCTCCCGCCTTCTCACAGGCACAGCTCATGTGCATAACCTGCCTGGCTCTTCCTCGGAAATAGTCAATCGGTAGGCGTGAAATCTACTTCACATAAATGCACGCACATTACATTCATGATATGTGCGAACCAGTTGGCTCACGATCCAGGAATGTGGGGCACCGTTTCCCCCCACTATGCTCATCGACCACATTCAGTGGTACGGTAAAGTGGGTGTTTTGATCCGGCAAGGCACTCTTTGCCAGCTGCTTAACTCCCAATATACAGTGAACGAGGAGTGGGAGCGTGACATTTAAATTGTGTTTTGAAACATTTTTGTGTGCATACTATGTATTTGGATGGGGGGTGGTAGAGGGTTATGGAAAGGTGTACATATATATTAAATTAGTAAGTCAATCTTCAGTTCATAGTTTTATAATTGTTTTGTTTAGGGGAAGGAAAACAAAAATGGCAGTCGGGTACTGTAGAGACAGAAAAATCTCATGTTATAGAATAGTTGGGTCAACAAGAAAATTCTTCATGTACACGTTGTTGTATGTTGTATCACCATGAATGTATATTAAAGTTGAGAGTAAAAATGGCCTCATGTACATGTCATGTATATTAGGGGCTGTACATTTATCAAATGTTGATTGGAGAAAACAAAATCAGCAGAAAAAGAAAGATGTAAATGTTGTTTTTGCTTTCTGTAAGCAATATAAACCAGAGAAAATACCTGGGAATTTAAAACAGCAGAATAATTCATATAATTACACAAATTGTGTGTGAATTGTTCCATTTCCTTTGTTTCGTATTATAGGCTTGTCAGAGGCAACAGATCTACATGTACATGAAATAGCGATGACACATCTACATGTACATACTGTCTATCGAAAGTCCTTAAATACCTTGCATTAAGAACTCCATTAGCAAGTACTCAATGTCTGAAGAGTCCATTACATTTAAATACAAACTTTACCTTCATTTCCTGATAAGAAAATTGAAAGTAACGAGATCGAGAGAAAGAGAGAGATTGAGAGAGAGAGAGAGAGAGAGAAAGAGAGATTGAGAAATAGAGAGAAAGAGAGAGATCGAGAATGAGAGAGAGAGAGAGAGAGAGAGAGAGAGAGAAAGAGAGAGAGGCAAATAGGTGAAATTGTAATAAAATCTACAGAATCACTCCCTGTTATCAATTATGCATAAAGATTGCTTGGATCAGATTTTGTGTGTGCGCTTTCTTCTCTCTGTAAGTTTGCTTTCTTATGAAGTTTGCAGTCATCGACCAACACAAATACGGCATGCTTGATGTACAGACACGAATGTGGCACTTACTTGAGCTGCACTGGTGTTTGGCTAGAGTTTAGGATTGCCTGGTAAGAATATGAGAGAGAGAGAGGAGGTGGAGGAGAAGGGGGGAGGGGAGGGAGGGAGGGAGAGAGGGAGGGAGGGAGGGAGAGAGAGAGAGACAAAAAAAAAGAGGGGGGGGGGGTAGAAAGAGATAAGGATATCATTATGTTCATGGTAGTTTCATGTTCAAATATATAAATCTGATGACCAAGAAATGATTGCATTTTGTTACTGTGGTAACAGTGTTTTAATTTAAAGAGGAGCCAAGACTCATCATCCTGTCTGACTTACACGTATCTTGCTAATAAAGGATTGACCAGTAAAAAAAATGCTATCAGTCATGTTTGTTGTGGTTGTGCTCTCTTAATCTTTAAAATGTTAAATTCTTACTTTTTAACTGTAAGAAGAATTTGTATCAAAATCCTGCCCTGTCACACATGGACTAATTGAACTCTGACCCTTGCTGGAAGTGCCCATAATGTCTATTTCAGAAGTGCCTTTGCAAAGGCCTGAAGGCTACGCCAACAGTAAACGCCTGGACTAACCTAATAAGACTACACCGATATCCCCACGTTTCACCTCCTCGTAGTTAGCGATAGGCCCACTGAGGCCGAGAGACAAGCATATTAGATTTGGCTTGTTTATTTCCAAAATTGACTCTTGATGGCGCATGCAATGAGCATCCTGAAAGACAAGAAGAGCAATTAAATTGAATAGACTGTTCTCACATCCGCCTGAAGTGGAAGATCTGTTTGTGATCTGTCTCAAGGGGGGGGGGGGGGGGGTAGCAGGAAGGGGCAAGTGGATTGAATGTATGCATACAGTGTACACTTTGTCTTTCGAGTTTGTACAGAATATTGATTTCACTGAAATGAAAGAAATGGAAAAAATATTCAAAACAAATAAAATCATGTATAGGTTGGTATTTTCTATTTTCTTTTAAATTAAAAAAAAAAAAAATTGCTATCGATAAGTTGTATCAAGTACTTATAAACATTCATTATGTTTAGAAATTTATTTACAATAACTAATTTGTTTATGTTTCTGAGAGTAAAGGCATTACATTAAATTGTGCCAAAATATGTGACTGTCAATATAGCGTGGGTAAAGACATGAAGAAATCAGTTTCAGCACAACAAATAAAAAAATATAATAGATGAAGAAATATATGATATTAGAGTGGTGAAGTGTGACGTCATCAAAAATCTATTTTTAGAATAAATAGATGCCTGTTCTATAGGAACCCAGTGTTATATGCTCTGGCTCCTAATGGTAAGGAGCATAACACTGAGTGCCTATAGGAAATGTATTTGTTCAGATGGTCATATCTCAGCCAATATTTAACATATTCAATTGGTTTTCAACATTTGGACATTATTTTTGATGCTCTTTCGGAAAATGAAGAAAAAATTGAGAAATTCTAAAAGTAGATTTTTATGACGTCACAGCTTCGGTACTCTATGACCCAAGGGCCTCTTAATCAAATCATTGTCTTGCCCATCTGTCCTCACATGATAGCATTGGGATCTGATAATGCTACGTTGAAATTTCTGCTTCAGGACTTACGGGGCCTGTTTCACAAAGCCTTTTTTCAATGACAAATGACAAAAATCGGTGACAATCTGCTGATAATCAATCAGAAGCAAGGATTTCAGTAGCTTATAACAAAATCTGTCATTTTTCACTGATGACAAGTTTTGTGAAATGCCCCCAGGTGGTTATGAAAAGCTTTAATGACCACCTCACACATCTCAACTCGGAACTGCACGATTTTGTACTTTTATCAAGCACTGTAGGTGATGTGTATCATTGCTGATAATATGATAAAAAATAGTAATGGAGATATTAATTGGCAAACTTTGGCTTGTACATGTATCAATTAGAGGAACATAAGGAGAATGGTAAATCAAATCATCTGTTCGGTGCCAGAAGGGCGTTCACTTGTATACTTTGCATAGGGTTACCGCCCTTCTGGTTCTCAGCTGGTGGAATGGTAGTTCACCTACAATAGTGCAAGCCATTCCAATGTATGCAGAGTCATGTGTGCTACAGCCATGGGTGTTGATTACATGTATATGTAGTATGTAATTAACAAGTACTTTTGTCCATAACGTACATTGTACATCTACTTGAAAATGTAAGTTACATGTATATGTAGAACATGTAGTTTACATCTTATTTTAATAATTTGTAACACTTTTAATTTGAAAGGGCTGTATCCACCATTTAAAACAAAAATAGAATGGGGTCTTCTTATTTGCTTTAGCCAGGAGTACTAACTCATGTTAGCAAAGTTCTAGGATGGCTTTGTTTTATAATTTCAATGATATTGTCACTCTATTAATTCTGAGAATGTCAATAGTTGATGATTACAGACTTGAAAACTATTAGAGCATGACGTAATAAGTCTGTCACCGCATTTAATGATGTATTTTTTTCTCTCTCTCTTTTCATCTCAACTGATAATGGTAAGATGAAACAGCCTTTACAAACCAGACTCGTATATTATTGTCATAAGTGATGCATCATTTAGCGCAGAAAGATGGAGTTATAGTAACAGAGTTTTTTGTGAAACTGCTCCCCACATCCCTCAGGCCAGAAAACAAAACAAAACTGAATTTAAGACAAATATTAACAACATTTGTATCACCACTCCCATCCATCTCCCTCATGTCTTTTTGTTTTCTGAATGTTAAAAGTATAAGGTTTGACTTCTAAGACTACTCCATTTATGGTCATGGAGAGGATAATGTGGCCATTGCCGAATCTAATGACTACTCTCTCCACCAGGTCTTGGAGTAGTTTATGAGACCATTGGTGAATCTCACGTCACGGGTCTTAATTGGAAAGGCCCAGACATCCAGGTTCATCCGCAGTGCCATGTCCTGAGGTTGAGGCTTCGTACAGGGGCTGCAAATGCCTAGGGTTGTGATGTGGTCCCTTTGTTTATCTTCTGGGACCTGTTTCACAAGCCTTTTTTCAATGACAAATGAAAAATATCAGTGATAATCTGTGGATAACCAATCAGAAGCAAGGGTTTCAGTAGCTTATAAAAAAAAACTTCCATTTGTAACTGATGACAAGTTTTGTGAAACACCCCCTGTTCTGTACCTATCCCTTCACACCCGTCTGTGCCCCTTCCCTACCCTCTCTGTACCCTTCCTGTACCTCTCGCTCTACCCCTCCCTCCCTAACTCTTTTAATCAGCACTGGGCTGTCGATCGCACAGGATATTCTTATTGGAGCTCTGTTTATCTCCTGTCTGTACCCATCCCTTACCATAATTTGTACCCCACCCCAACTGGCATCTGTACCCCTCTCACACCCCTTCATTTGCCTCTTCTTGGCAAAGCCTCTAATAATTGTACCGTCCAGTGTATAATCCCTACAACTTGGTATTAAAACACAACTTGAATGATGTTACAATTTGCATTTCAAAGGCAAAAGAAGCATGAAAAGTAAGTCTTGACATTTACATTTTACATATTTTCTGAATGATAGGATGAAAGATTAACCCAGTTTGAGAAGAGTATTGGGTAGCATATATTTTCTCCTAAGATAACAGATTACAAAAAATAAATAACTGTAAACTATTAATGAAGACATCTTATCACCATGGATACCGTCTTTAAAAAATGTCTTCAATAATATTTGTCATGCTATTGTAGAGAGAAAGGGGTGGGGAAGGGGTGTGGATAAAAATAGTATGAGATAGAGATCTCCCTAAATAAGTACAAATAACCGTGCCTCTTTATTGCACACCTTTTATATGGATGCACACCTAGTCGCCTTTCTCCCACGTTTGAATGGGATGCCCCCTAAAGGGAGGTTTGAATTGCGTGACTTGTAATCACCCTCTTTTTTTGCGTGGGAATGACGCCATCCATTCCTTTGTTTATGCTCGCATCTGTACCCAGTCAATATTTCAACCTTCAAGGGATTTACCCTTGAATGTGGTGTCAAATTCTGCCCTCCTCTGGTTATTCCATTGCACATACTGTATGTACACTTTCCAGGTTTCGCATCCATGTTTTGTATTAGCATTTGAGAAGACCGATGAGAAGGTGGCGCAAGCACGCAGTCATGCCTGTAGCCCGGGGCATGAATGTTGCTCCACATGAGGCACTGGTTAAGAGAGGGAAACATTCAGTCCATAAATTATGTGAAGGATTATATATCAAGCCCTGGTAATGGAATTCCATTTATACTACAGAGAGAAATGGGCTTGAATTGATCGATAATGAATCCAAATCCTCCCCCTCTCTCACATGGTGCAACTGTAAGCCTAAGTACTGTATAATGAATTGTTTATAATGCAGCAGATGGGTTGTTTACATGTACACTAACAAAATATATAAGCGCCCTAACCAAAACTGAATTCCAATTCATTGGAATGTACATTGTATAACTCTCGTTTTGTTTTCTGCCCGCAAAAGGGCTGTAAGAGCTAAATATTGACAACAGTAGTAACGGCCTTCTTGCGGGAAGCCAACGATTTGCACTTAGTTCCAAAGTGTTGTGCATGTCGGTTAGGAATATTAGTGTGGTTTTCTTATCTTTCGTTATTTATTACTGAATGGTAGCCACAAAACACTTTGTGCCTGAATTGTTAAACACATACATGTATCTGTGCAGTCATTTATGAACAATCAGTTTAAGTTTGGTTTGATCGTAGGAAAATTTATTTTCTGACATTTCCAGCACTCAAGATGTGCCATAACAATGATGGTGCATTTTATACTGTGAAATACCTATGAGTATTTGCCACTTTATAATAAAGAACTTACTGCCATGGAGTGTTTACAGTTTCTTATTTAAACACATCCAGACACTGATGGTACTGCTGATTATAATGTGTCCTACTTATGTTGCATTTAACATGCACTTTGGGCATACTGCAATTGAGTGCATATAGAGAAATGATTGCTTTTCTCTAAAGTGCTGCCACTGTTATATCACTATATATTCATCATTTACAATTTGACGGGGTTATAGACCATTATCATAATGTAATCAAATTTAATGCACAAATATTTGTTAAGTGCTGTGTTACTAATTATTCCATTCACCTGTTATGAATAACTGTATTTGAATAGTGAGAATGCAAATTGCAAACACTAATTGTTGCCAGGTAGGACAAACATTATGTCTTGTCCTACCTAACACTACGTAATATTTGCAGTTCGCTAAGATAAGCAAATGATTTCCATTGCATCTGCCATGACCTATATTTGACCCTTGTAAGAAACCTTACTTTTGGTACATATTCCATGCACGCGTTATTTTATGTGCTCTAAAGAGGTACATCTTGTGTGAAATCCAGTGTAGATATGAAGTCAGCCAATTTGCCAATTGGGTTTATATACTCAGAAAGGAGATTTTCAATGTTAATGAGCTCATTAAAGAGCAGTCCATAATAGTATGTAACGGGGGTTGTACACTGTGTAGGGTGCTCCTACATAATCAGTAGCGGTTCTTCAAGCCCCCCCCCCCCCCACATCAGTTCTTGATTATGAATGCATTTAAGTAGTGAGGCACATGTAGAAAATGAGTGCAGGAGAGCGGTGAGAGCATTAAAGGTACATTTTGTTTGTTTAGATCATTTGAAGAGAATGGAGCTGGAGAGATATAAATGAAGATAAACAGGAAGAAGGTGAAGTGGAAAGAGGTCGATGATGAAGATGGATGGTGGGGATGATGACATTGGACGGGAAGATGGTGGTTTGGAGATGGAGATGGTGAGTGAGGACTGTGAGGACCGTGGGGTTTAGCCGGAGACAGATTGGATGGGATGATGATGCTTAAATACTGTTGGTGATGATTAGTATAATGATGGGTATGGTTGTGATAGTGGTGGTGGTGGAGGTGGAGGTGTTGGTGATGGTGGTGGTGATGATGGAGTTGGTGGTGGTGATGATGATGATGTAGATGGTGAGTGGGGTTTAGCCGGAGACGGATTGGATGGGATGATGATGCTTAAATACTGTTGGTGATGATTAGTATAATTATGGGTATGATGGTGATATTGGTGGAGGTGATGGTGATGGTGGTGGTGATGGTGATGGTGATGGTGATGGTGATGATGATGATGGTGATGGTGATGGTGATGGTGATGGTGATGGTGGTGGTGGTGGTGGTGGTGATGATGATGATGATGATGATGATGATGATGGTGGTATGATGATGATGATGATGATGTTGATGATGAATGTAATACTGATGATGATGACAATAATAACAATGATAATGAAGAGGACAATCATAATACGGAATAGGACATTAGGTAGCAGTTTATGATGAAGGACATGATTATGTTGGAGATCTTGCGATAGGAGTGGCTGAAAGGGATAAGTTAAGGAAGATGGATAATGATGATGGATGTGGAGTTGAAAGCAGAGAAGATAATGCAAATGGTGCAGAAGGGAAGCAGATGTAATGGAGATAATTTGAAATTATAAGAAGCAAGGTGACATACGGTACAGTACAAGGAAACCTGTAGAAGGCAAAGAAAAGGAAATTTGGTCTACAAACATGACATTTCATGAAAATAGAAAGCCCTTAGGTGAAAAGAGAAGCAGGAAGCATAGATAAAAACACAAGTAGGAAGATATTTGAAGAAAATACAGCTACATGTACATGTACATACATTTGTACATGTACATACACAGACAAAAGAATAATTAAACAAGGAAAACCCAAATGTGAACGTGTACGCATCTGTCTGGTTGCCATACCAGCGAAAAAAGAGACGTACATGTCTATTCTATGAGCTATCATTGCCCTGCAACCAATCTATATTGGTCTAGAACTAGTGAGCCTACTGTAGCACTGTACGAATGCCACGATCATGGTCGCCGAGACACAATTAGATCAAGTCATTGCTCGCTTTCATTTGACCTTGCGAGTAGCCCAACGACTATTGTAACCAGCCAACACGTTGTACAAATTAGTACACAATGGATGGATGAGTGAACTTTGTGCACCTTAATAACATGATTGCAAAGAGAGTAAACACACATTATGCATGTGGGCAACAGATGCTCATTGGTAGTGCAGTGGTCTCGTAACCGGGAGGTCTCAGGCTTGAAACCAAGCTGAAATACTAGTGCCTTTTGATGAGGCATTATTTAATCCTCATTATAGAGTCCCTCAGAGAGGACTTAAAGATGTTGTTCCTGTAGTTCTTTACTTACAAGCATTCACATGCTTTCTCAGCAAAATTTATTTATAAGAGCAGCTATATTTCTTTGGTTTGAGGTGGCTTAGATATCATTTTTATTTTATGTAGACAATAGAAATATTATTAAAAATAAGATCTACAGTGTATCAAGATTGAAAAGCTAGGTTCAATAATTATCACAGATACCCTTTGCCCTTTAATTCCTTGCCCATTAAAAAAAAATGATTTCAAATACTTAATTTGCAATTCTAGCATTTGAGATAATCAATCCATTTACTTGCTTAATTAGAAGACATACTTTTGTGTGAACTTTGAGTACATTTCTCTTTGGCTATGTTAAAAAAGCAATCTTCCATTTTTTGGTCGGGAAACATAAAAAGAAAACAAAAAAATTATTTCTGCAATTTATTCCAATCACTTACATTACTTCAAATATCTGGCTTAAGGGTAGGATTTCAGACTTAAACATAGCATACTTGTACTTGTGACTTGTGAGGGTATGCAATTATAGATTTTGTAGTCATGAATTGCAGATTCCATTGATATAATGCAGAGATTCGTATGAGACCGCTGTACCATGCAAAATACATGATACAGTTCATGTAATTACTTTTCCCGGTATTGCCTTGGTCAATGATTTAATGATTACATATTACTTCCAGAAATAGTTGTGTTAGCTAGGATACAGTTCACGGAATTACATTTACTCTTTTCCTGATATTGCGTTGGTCGTGAATGTATGATAATCTAAAAGATGTGTAACAACTATTTCATCATGTATTCGTTCCAGAAAGATATTAGTAACTATCCAGAAATAGATGTTGTTGCAATAGTTAGTATACAGTTCATGGTATTATCTTTTTTCTGGTATTTTCACATTCACTCAAGAAATAGACGAATAAGTGGCTAGAAATAGTAGCTTTATGCGCTCACTTTTAAAAAAGAGAGATTAAAAAAAAAGGATACACTTACATGTCCTGGCAGTAACTTCATGAAGAACACGTTTTTGTTGATGGATTGAAAATTTCACCCATTCATTCATTTATATTCATTTTCAAATAATCATGCAAATATATTACATTAACTAGTTTTCTGATGAGATTTATGTGTTAAAACAAAAAAAATCTAGTACATTAAACATTTCAAGTAAATTCACAACATATGATGAAGTTCTAACCTTAAGGAAATTAGTTTTTTGAAAACACAAGGACTTGCTATTAATATGTACCGGTACATTGTATATTGCATGTCCAGACAAGTAACCAAAATTAAATATGCACACATGCTCAACACACCATTATGCACGAAATGCTCGAAAATGAGTTTCCACTGTTCAAAAAAAAAAAAGATTAATGTCCGATTCTACAACTTGAGAAGATTTTCAGAAAATGTGCAGCTGCCGACTGCGTCCCGTTGGTGGCAACATGATCGCATCTTGCCCGTCGATATTCGATTTGAAATACAGGGTTTCAAAATATGAGGATTTGAGCAAAAGTTTTGTAGCAGATGATGGGGAATGTGTTGAATACTCACGTTACTTTTATGAAATGACATGGCACATTTAGCTGAAGGTGAAATTAATGTGTTTTTCACTTAAGGATGGAAAATAAAATGGGTTCGCTATGGTTTGATGCATTTTATATTTGTTCATATTGTAAAAACATATTTGGGTAAATATTGATTTAGAAATATATTTTGAGCAAATATCGATTCAAAAACATATATATGTTTTGAACATGTTGACAATGGTGTAAATGTCCAATTTGTCATTCTTTAGATGTTCTTTGTTTTGAAAGTGATCATGTTTTGTTTGATATTAAGAGAACAATTTATGTGGTCTTTTTTGACAGTCCAGAGAGACATGTAATTTTTACAAGCTTTATTAATACAGTGTTATTATTATTAGTCATAGAATAACTTTTTATTTGTCATTAGCGCTTATTTATGTAATATTTTTCCCCCTCTTTTTTTTCTTCTCTCTCTCTCTCTTTCTCTCTTATCTTTTTCCCTCTCTTTTTTTCTCTTGTTTCTCTCTTCTTCTTCTGCTCTGTAATTTCTTTCTTTTTCCTTTTCCTTTCTCTTTCTCTCCCCCCCCCCCCCCTCTCTCTCTCTCTCTCGTTGTCCTTTGTGCAGATTACTTGTGTGACCCAGATGCCAATATCTTCAGTATAGACTTCACAAGATTCAAGATCAGAGATATGGAGACGGGGACAATTTTATTTGAGATCGCCAAGCCACCACCATCAGGTTTGCTATAAAAAAATGTTTTAAGAATGTTGTTTGAAATGAAAAATCTAGGAGGGTGGATGGAGAGGGGGGGGGGGTGAAGGATAATGGGAGAGAGGGTGAGAAGTAGGAGAGAAGGTGGAGGGGAAGATGGGAGGGGGAAGAGGTAAAGGAGGTAGGGGAAGACCAGAGGAACAATTTTGAGATTGTCAATCGGCCATTATCAGATTTGCAATAAAAATGTTAAGAGGAGAGAGGAAGGGAGGGAAGGAAGGAAAGAGACAAAGAGATGCAGAAAATAAGAAAATGAGAAAGAAGGAAGAAAATGAAAGAACAAAAATGAGTACGGTAGACAGAAGTACAAGAAAAGAAAGTAGACATGAGTGCAAGAACTTCAACAGTATCTTTAATCATCAGAAAGATGTTATGCAAAATCATTTAGAATGTACATATATTTAATGCTCTTTTCGCTGTAAGTGGATTACTTTTCCTCTTGGTTTATTAAAAGATCTGTCTCACAACCTTCAGGTTATATATTCTTAAAATAACTTTGCTGGAACAATACATCTAATCAATTGTATTTTTAATGAAACACACCATCTGAGCCTCACAAGGCCTTGTTGATTAAAACACTCAAATTGGCTGACTAATTATGGATACCGTAATAAGGGTCATTAATGAGGGGGTGGGGGTAATTAATCCAACTTGTCTGTGTTTGTAACAGGAGCAGGAGGAGAGGAGAGGAGGAAGAGGAGAAGGAAGATGAGAGGGAGGAGGAGTAATGAGGGGGAGCTGGAGGAGGATGAGGAGAAGAAGAAGAAGAAAAGGGAGGGAGAGATATGAAGCATGCAAGGGGGGGGGGGGGGTGGGGGATGGATGAGAGGCCAATAATGGATGATCAAGGTTAAACGAGCGCAAGAGGAAAGAGGAAAGACCAAAAAGGAAGATAAGAAAAAAACAAAAGGGTTAAAGAAAGTGTAGAAGGCAAGGAAGAAAAATAAGAGGACCCCCCCCCTCCGAATAAGATGCAAAAAAGGGGTTTTTGATAGTGAAGACGTTATGACATGTTTATTACGAGGTAGAGGCGGAGAAGCAAATTGCCTTTTGAACTACATCTTTATTTATTGAAATCGGTCGTGTGTGACTTTTATTGGAGTTAATGATCCAATCGTGGATGGTTTATTGAGCTGACCTTAAATTCAGCACATAATTTTATCGAGTTAAAGAAGAGAGAATGTCTGCTTATTAGATGGATGCTGATTAAATTATCTTTTCAAAGTTGATCAGTAACTAATGTCCATTGATAGATCTCTAGTATTACATGATGACCTGTAAAGAGGTGAGTAGGGGTGGGGGGGGGGGGGAATGAAGTTGTATAAAAATTGTCTATAAAAAATGATTTTCTTGATGAATTTTGTTATGTACATTGTAGATAGAAATGCCTCAATTTTTTTTTTTTTTTTTTTGGTCATAGAAAACAAAATTCAGTGAGAAATAATTTTGTTTGGCCACACAGATGAACAATTGCTTTATTTTTTATTGTTTTGTTTGTCTGGTAGAATATAAGACAAGGAAAAACTGTTTGTTATCGTATAGTTATACCCCCCCCCCCAAAGAAAAAGCAGTCAGTAGTTGTATTGAATGGGTTTTTTGGGGTTCATTTTCATAATAATTCAGGTGAAAATAAGATGGAATAAAATTTGTTGTCAGACATATTTCTGGGAATGCCCATGAGTAGCTTATTGCATCGTTAGCGATTATCCGAGAGTATCTTCATTTTATAACCTGATGTAAATCCGGCCCTGTTTCACAAAACTGGATATCAATAACAAATGCTGAATTCCCGATGACAAACTTGCTCTCAGCCAATCAAATGCCACAATTTCAGTAGCTTATAACAGATGTATTGTGACTAATTATCGCAAACACGTTTAATGAAACGGGCCCTGATTTGTTTTTCATGTGCAGAGAATGATGACGATGTAGAATCAGAACCGGAGGACGTCGATCCGAACGCTGGACGGTTTGTCCGCTATCAGTTCACACCACAGTTTCTCAAGCTGAAGACAATCGGCGCAACGTAAGTTTGGTGTCATCACAACGCAGGATATCTATCACTTCTTTTCTTTGCATATTGCTTGTACAGTCAAACCCGTCTATAGCGACCGTCCAAGGGAAACACAAAAAGTGGTCTTTGTAGACAGGTTCCTTTAGTACATGTTTCAATGAGAAACCATTTTCCAGGGAAACAAAAATGTGGTGTATGTAGACAGGTGGTCGCTAAAGCAGGTTTGACTGTACTTGAAAAAAAAAAATATGGGGCATACATGAGTTATTTATCGATTGCGAGGAAGGGAAGGGGCTTTGATGTAAATCTATCCAATACATTTTTGACAGCAAAATACCACACACATAAGAAGAAGCAAAAAAATACTCCCTTTAAAATATTTTTTTTGTTGCGGTTAGTATGAAAATTTCTCCTTATGGTTCACACAAGCACCGAAAAACAAGAAAGAAAAATAAAAAAAAACACAGTAGAACAAAAAGTGTCAAAATGCCCTTTTAACAAATTAAACTATTGTAATTTCAAAACAGTCCAAGATAGATGTATGTATAATTCTAAACACAGGGTAGCATTTTGCCTCAAGATATCTGTATATATTTGTTCACCAAGTTTTCTCTTTATTCAACAATTTTCTAAAGGCCTTTGTTTGTCAACCATAATTACTCTGAAATTGGTACCATAACATCATTGGTAATGTAGATTTAATCCTTTTTTTTTCTTTCTCTCACTCATTTTCTGAATATATTTACAGGGTCGAGTTTGTGGTCGGTGACAAACCAATCAGTAACTTCAGGATGATCGAGAGGCATTACTTCAGAGATAGATTGCTCAAGAGCTTCGACTTTAACTTCGGTTTCATCATCCCCGATAGCAAGAACACCTGTGAACATATATACGAGTTTCCTCAGCTATCAACGGACGAAAGTGAGTACTGGTTTTGATAGTAAGGGTGCTGTGATGATGCTTCGGTGACAAGTGTTCTGCAGATAATTTCTGCACTATCCAAAGTTCTAATCTTGATGCAACACATTAATTAGGCCTGACCCTTACCCTAACTCTTAACTCTCAACCTTAACCATAAACTTGAACATATAAACCTAATTCTAACTTAAACTATAAACTTAACCATAAACCTAATTCTAACTTAAACTATAAATTTAACCATAAACCTAATTCTAACCTTAACCATAAACTTAACTGTAATCCTAATTCTAACCTTAACCATAAACTTAACTGTAATCCTAATTCTAACCTTAACCATGAACTTAACCATAAATTTAATCAAACCACAACCCAAACCCCTAGCTAAAACACAATTGCAACCCTAACCCAGCCTAGAGATATGTCGTTTATTGATTCATCGAATCACCCTAGTTAAGCATAGTTAATTGAGGGACAAAGATCTGGGATGTATTCAAAGGTCAATCCATGGAGTTCTCACATAGAGAAGAGTTGAAAAACAGACTGAAAAAACAAACAAAAAACAACATCTTGTCACATCATGATAGAGCTTGATGTTTATTGTGGAGGTTTTACTCATCAAAGATAAAAGAACGGTCATAAACAAAGGGTCTGTAAACACAATTCCTGTCTACTTGCTATGAATTATGGCCATCCAAACAATGCAGTCTATTAAATAGTCAAAATTAAATTCATGTGGTTGAAATCACTCAATGAGAAGCTGCCTAACATTTTAAGAAACTGAAGAAAACATGGATCAGGGAAGCCTCCTTTCCGTAGCAGCCAGTCCATGAAACGCTCGGAGCGATGCATGCATGCATCAACGGTGACATGTTTGACAAGTCAGGCTAGAGAAAGAAGAGATTGTAACTGGGTCGCAGCAACATTGCCCAACATTTACATCATTGCTCAGTCTGCCACCCTACCCGACCTGCTTGCGTCATCTTCTCTTCTGTGGCGGTTGAAATTGAAGCATGTCTGGTTGATTAGCTGTGCTGTTTGACTAACTCTAGATGGGTGTATACTACATGTAGAACATCGCGGAAAATAGGACAGATTATGTCACAATTAAAAGATGATGTGGTTTTTCAGTGTTTTCTTTTAATTTTCTTCAACATTATGAATGTATTTTGAAGGTCAGCCTTGCTTTTTAAGCAACACCATTTGTTTGTTTACTAAATACTGAGGGAAATGTATAGTAAAAACTGTATCACAATCAAAAGAAAAGAGAGTTAATTTTTTTGTTCTTCTTCATTTAAGTCTCTGCGTAATTACCACAATTATTTGAGAAGCCAAGTGGGAATATCTCCTAATTCTAAAAATGCCATTTTTAGTCATTTATTTCAATTTCACGACAGAATTCACCTTTGACAAGCTCAGCAGCATGTCAAAGGTATCAATTACCTAGCAACAACTTACGCATACAAACTAACAATTAAACCCCCAAAATAAACCCCTTGAAAGTTGGAATAGTTGAATAAGATGTTTTTATATATTTTGTAAATATTATTGATATATAATTCTCAAAATGGGAATGCATTATGAAATCCTACATGAGAAATAAATTATTTTGTATGGGTTATAGGACCCAAATCTTTTAATGCCGGTGAGAGTAGCAGAAGCATTATAAGGAATTAATGGCAATATTATAAAACCTGATATGCCTTCAGTAAACAAATGGTAATTGGGTTGATACCCCATGGTAGAAGATATTCGTGAAGTAGCTCAGGAATTGCAACTCTTCATGGATTGAACCTCGCTTATGTTCACAATGTTCAACCTGAAATGTAGCAGTGACTCATGTATGTTATGACTCAGTTGCTTCAGGGCACAATGTTAATGTATATCTCTTGGGTATCGTCATGGGTATATTGAGGCTCAGATATGATTCGGCCTTGCCCATTGGTATTAACCTTGAATAAGATCATTTTTGGGAAGGTCTGATATTTTCATGTCTGGTTTGCTTATCCTGTCTGAGCTCTTATGTTCCATGTAATATGGAGTTGATGAAATAGGAGTAATTGAAATGAGATATTACTTTTGTATTGAGCTATTTGTTGAGTCATGTAAAGTATGTACCATTGTCAAATCAATACTTCATTGGTATTTCCCCCCTTAATATTGTAGTAGGCACATTAGATTGAAGTATTGAAGTATTTGTTTCATTAAGGAATGGCTCCTTGAAACATAGTTTAAAATTCTCATTATTATTAATATAATTGTTGTTATGATTCTTGTTGTTGTTATTCTTATTATTATTATGTTTCACTAGTGAAACGATGGATTTACACAATTGATTTTAACTTGATTTTTTCCTTTTTCCCCTCATTTTCTCTTCCTAACCCACCTTCTCTCCATCTCTCTCTCTCTCTCTTCTCTCTCTCTCTCTCTCGCTCTCTTTCTCTCTCCACCTCCCTCTCTCCCTCTCCCTCTCTCCCTCTCTCTATCTCTTCTCCCTCTTCCCCTCTCTCCCTCTTTTCTCTCTCTTTTCTCTCTCTCTCCCTCTTCTCTCTCCCCCTCTTCTCTCTCCCCCTCTTCTCTATCCCCCTCTCTCTCCCCCTCTTCTCTCTCCCCCTCTTCTCTCTCCCCCTCTTCTCTCTCCCCCTCTTCTCTCTCCCCCTCTTCTCTATCCCCCTCTCTCTCCCCCTCTTCTCTCTCCCCCTCTTCTCTCTCCCCCTCTTCTCTATCCCCCTCTTCTCTATCCCCCTCTCTCTCCCCCTCTTCTCTCTCCCCCTCTTCTCTATCCCCCTCTTCTCTCTCCCCCTCTTCTCTCTCACCCTCTCTCTCCCCCCTCTCTCTCTCTCTCACTCTTTCCCCCTCTCTCACTCTTTCCCCCTCTCTCACTCTTTCCCCCTCTCTCACTCTTTCCCCCTCTCTCTCTCCCCTATCCAGTTCATGAAATGGTGGATAATCCATTCGAGACCAAGTCCGACAGCTTCTACTTCGTCGACAACAGGCTGATCATGCACAACAAGGCCGACTATGCCTACAACGGAGGCATCGGGGCAATGTGATCTTACATGTACACCAGTCTTTTTACCTTGTGTGTTCATCCATCCCTTCTCATGTGTGAATAGCTGTACAGACGATCATAGGAGCCAGGTGAAAATGGGGTCACCAGTCTTTGTCACCACCAATCACTTCACAGTTGAAATACCAGTCTACCAGTTTCCTTGAAAAATGTTCTCTTTTCTCATGTGTGAATAGCTGTATAGACGATCATAAGAGAGGTGAAAATAGGGTCACCAGTCTTTGTCACAATCAACAACTACACATTTGAATTTGTTACCAATCTACCAGTCTTCATAATAAATGTTCTTTCTTCTCATGTGTGAATAGCTGTACAGATGAACATAAGAGCTATATGAAGATCTGGTCACCAGTCACTTCACAGTTGAAATGAAATTCCTGCATTAGGTACCAGGTTTTCCTTACATACAATTTGTAATTAATGTGTATTTTGTAAATAAGATTATGAAGAAAATCAATGAAATTATATCTTATCTTAAAATTCACTGTATTCACTCCCTCTCACCAGAAAAAGCAAACTTACCTCATCTTGGAAAAAGAGAAGAAATTTACATCCCCTCTTTATCACCTTATCAATATCCAGTAACAGTATAAGCCCACTCTGAGACATGATTATAAACCAGTCTTTATCAAGGCTTTCATTGGACTTTGTATAGTGTTGTAGATAAATAAGGTTGCTCTATTTGATCTCAAATGATACATTTTTTCCTGGCAAAGAAAATTTTCAGTGACCAATTATTGAAAGTGATAATTCCAGTTGTGATATTTTGTTCTGCGGCACATGAATGGTTAATTTTTCTCCTCCTTTAGCCCCCTTTTTTGCTTGACTACATTCCATGTACTGACTGTATTTAAGTTTTTCCGGGAGCATTGGGAAATGTCCTGTGGTCATTTTCCACAGTACGTAGTGTTTTGTTCTGGGAGGATTTATGATGGAGTAGACTAATTGGAAAATACACCAGTCTCTCAACAAGATATTTATCATTTCTCATGCGTGTATTACCATCAGTTCAGGCAGGGAGGCTTCTGAGAAGACATTGCCAACCAGTCTTCAGAATGGTGTATGTCATGTTTCTTTGAACAATACAAGCATAGTGCTGAACAGCTTCTAGAAGATAAACACACACACACTAACTTCATTGTCAATGGATTTTAATTACCAACATCTAAATGTAATTATCAACATCTAATTGCAGAATTTGGGAGAAGGGCGTTGTTCTTAATTTACCTCATAATTTGCTCAAATTTTGAATTCCCTGCTGTGTTTCTTCTTCTTTTAATCATTATTCCTCTGATGTCATGATTTCAAGGAAAAAGAAAACTAGAAAGAAAAAATCATTCTTTAAGACTGAGGTGAGCAAGAAAGTTTGTCCTGTATTTTTATCCTGGCTCCATTGTTGATCATCAAAAGAATAGAACAGAATATATTTTCATGATTGTAATGTACTATTGACAAGTAGATAGAATGGAGGATTATGGGAAGGTTAGTTTGACAGTACTGTTTTGATAGACCAATCGTCCATAGTTTCTCTCTCTTTTACCAGTATTTGTTATTTCCACAGGTTTGTAGTATTTTTTTTAAATTAAAGAATTGGACATAATTGATTTTGGAAGTGTGTATAAAATTTGCTTTTTTTCCCTCTCTCTCCTGGAAATTCACTGATATTCTTTTGTAAATACAGATATTATTCTAGGAGGAATGGGAGATTTATTTAGTAGGTTTGGTTTAGCAGAGTTATATGTAATAGAGAATTGATTTTATTCCAACATAATTTCATCGTAATCATTCCTAAATGACCAAGGGGTACTATTATTCTATGAGCTGGACCAATTATATGCATGATGGAGCTTTTCAAATTTCTTCCCTGAAACATAAAAACAAAACGTATCAACACACTTTACTGCCAAGTCAGTTACTGTGCATTACAAAAATATATATTGAACTACATATAAAGTCAAATCTACTTTTAGATGCTAAAGATACATGGGTGACTGATTATTTTGTATTGATTTGCACTCCCAATGAATTTCATTGCTTACGCCACCCTATCTGCCAAATAAACTTTGTGAGAAGAAATGTGATCTTACTTTTTAAAAATGTATTTAAAAAGAATGAAAGGTATAATCATCTGATCTTTTCAATTGAATGTGTACATAGGAGATTATACATATGATTCCTTTTTTATCACCTATTTAAAGACACCATTACATGTTTCATTAGACGTGTTATGTGTAATCTTGTGTGCGAAGATGATTGCAACATGCGTATGGTGTAGGTGAGACGTAGTCTAGTTTTCTTCTGTGTGTGGTGCATCTTTAAACGGCCTCGTTTCTCTCTTTAGATGGTATTTTTGTGCGTTTTATGGCACTCATTTGGGATGAAATCATTTAGAGTTCAATCTAGAATGGAACTTGCGACAAGTTTGTGTAGTGCAGGGATCCTTATAGGATAATATTCACTGCCCCTTATCTGATATTTGATTATGTCAAGGAAAGGCACAAGAAAAACATGCCACAATTTTCAATGTTATTCAGATTTAAGAAAACTTTTGAGGAAATATTTGATAGACCAATTCATGTATTCAAAGTTATGGGCTTTTTTTAAATATAGGCCCATCATGAAATATTGCAGTTATCTGTTACAACTAAGACTGCAAGTTGCATATATCAGCTTGTGCTGTGTTGGGCAAGCTTCTGGAAAACTTTAGGGTCGCCAGTAATGATATTTATAGTAGAGATATCTATAGATATGATTTTGATAATTGTTCAATATGTCAAAAATAACAAAAAAGATTTCAATCTTAATTGTTACTGTCTTGATACCCTGGATAGAGAAAGGACATTTTACTAAAAATGCACTACAAAGAAAACTAATGGATTTTCAGTGATATATTGGGCTGTTCACCATCACAAAATAGTTCTGGTGTTTGAAGATGTACATTGGGTTGTTTAGAGTAGTACATGTGTGTTTCATTATTATTTATATTCAAATTACAAAGAAAAAAAAATCTATTTGTGTGATGCCATATCATAGTTAAATTCAAATATTGTATTGTCTTGTCTAAAACCTGTTGCTAACTTGTCTTTCATATTCATGTACGAAAGAAAGAAGAAGGAGGAGAAAGGAATAGAAGGTAGATAAATCAATGTTTTATACCGTCCACTGTATCGTTGTCCTATGTAGTACTATGATAAACATTTATTTACCATGGATTTCCATTCGTTTGTTTGTTTTATAATTGAAGCTAGTACTTTTGTATAATTTGTGCATTGTTTTATTTCGAAGAGGATCTTCAGCATTGACCACAGAATGCTTGAGCACCTTATCATCACGGTAGCTCGGTTAAAGCCAGGGTAGTATGATTGCAGGGCCCTCAGGGAGAACAGTGTTAATACTGATGAGGCTCTTGGTAAACAAAACATATTATTATTATCATTATTACAGACGTGAAATAGCAAAATATCAAAACTTAATTGATTTCCTTTAAAAAAAAAAATTACAACCATTTTTTCTTTCTTCCCTACCCCGTTGAGAAGGTAATCAAACATATATAGAGAGAAAGGTGAAAGCAATAAAACTATTGAAGCAGAAATGAAGGAAAAGACAGGAAACAATTAGGGATAGTAAAACATCAAGCAAAAAAAGAAAATTTTGAAAACAAAAAGAAGAGGTTGGATCATTTTCTCAATATCATTTGGAGAGCTTTAAATGTATGCTATTTCATACTTAAAGTAAAAATAGACAAACAATTTGAAAGTTTATCATTCTGTGGTCATTGCTGTAATATCCATAAAACATGTTACCTGATTTTGTATTCATGTATCTTATTCTTGTATTCTATGTGTACTAACCATCATTGTGTATCTCCTTTAAGTTTAAGAAACGGGGAACAGAAAAGCTGTACTAGGTCATCAGGATTATTGGATAACTGTAATAAGCAAGTAAAGAGTATATAGTATAGTACTATAACACCAGAAACCAGCAATTATTGCGTCATATCTACACGATGTTTCAGCATTATTCACTTTTTTTCTTATCTAAAACTAAGCACTTTCTGGAAAACAAACAAACTACCGGTATTGCTACGTATTCTAACACGTCTCCGTTCATTGCACGTGTATTCCTTTAAATGTATTCCTATTCTTGTATTCCTTGCTATGTCTTCTTTAAGGTCTTGAGAGGGTATATTTGTAAGAGACCAAATGAAAGTATACTGAATGAGAAAGCAGATTATTGTTTTATCATCGGTTATGTTGTTGGATTCAAGAGATACGATTTCCATGTATGGGCAGACTTATTTACCTGAATTACAAACATTGTGACAAATTTTCATCCATTTTCAGGACTATAAGTCACTGTAAGATTCCTTGTATTAATTTAGTAAAGTACTTCATCTTGACAAAAAGCATTGATGTTTGCGAGAGCTATTTTGCATGAGCTTAACACGAGTATCAATCCAACAATTCTGTATTGTATTCTCAGAAATCTTGTCTATTTTCTCCAATATAGTCTGATACTTGGCATATTTTCAATTCCTTTGAAGCAAGCTTTGAATAGTGTAGTGACTTGTTTTATGATGGGTAAACGATGTGGTGTTTTTTTAGCACAAATGTAAAGTGATGCGTGTTGTCAAGTTTGGAGTAAGCAATAGGCGTCGGTGTTAAAGTAAAACCAACATATTCTCAACACCAAGTGGTGTTTATCTTGTAGCAGGTGTTTGCATAGTCCTAGAAAATTGTACTCTTTGAAAACACTAGAGTTTGAAGGCCCTTCTTGACTCTTTAACACTAACACCTTATCCCTGTTAGCACCAAACTTAACGCTGCCTCATTTAATGAGATTGGCAATCTAGTTAAGTGTTTAAGTGGTGTTTGCACTGCAATGTATGTTCACCTTGTATGCATAAGACATTTTCACAGGCTGTCTTCGCTATTGCCATTACAGCCATGTATTGTCGATGGCAACAACGCCTTTCTTAATTGCACACAGCCGACAATATAAATGTATACATGTAACACACAAACCTTGCTGCTTTTTATTTTAGTGATTTGCCTATGTAATAACATAACTATAAAAAGCTAATTCAAGTGCCTAAACCAGATGCTTTATGTGATCATTAGTCTATTATTTTTTTCTTTGCAGACGCTTTTTTTCTTCATTCATGTGTGTAAAAGGGGCAAAATTTGTACTATCTTGTGAAAAATCTGCTGTTACGAGTTACCAGTCCCATAACACAAGATAAATACCATTTTAAAAATCCTAATGGAATGGGATAAATATACCTTTAATATATGACCTAGCTCACAATTGAAATGAGTTGGATGAGGGAGCTAATAATTATAGCTGACGGTTACACAACATACCAGTAATAGCCTCGAGAAAGCACCAATGACATTGCCAGTAGTTGTTTTTTTTACAAATCAATCCCGCTCTACTTTTGTGCAGATTACCATTTCAATTTCCAGGAAAGTCTGCATAATGTGAAATTAAATTTGTAAATGATGTCTATGCTATGTGTACTGATTTTCTTTAGAATAGAGAATTTGTGTGAGCTTTGTGTATTCGTTAACAGACAGTACCACACAATCACAGTGGATTCTAGGTTGGAAATAGATGGAGATAGCTGAGAAATGAAATTTAGAATTGATAAAATGATTGTAGTTCTGCTTTTAAAATAGTCTACTTATTGAGTTTTTTTAAATCACCTTGACGAGCATATGTGTGCATTAATATTTTCCTGCATGTTTCCAACTAATTGTGAATTATTTTGAAAATGATAGTGAAATGTATAAAGATTAGAAAGTGACTTGGTGATGGAATATGCAATAGGGTACTTGAATGAAAGACACCGATTCCAGTCTTCTACTGGAGCTGGAAACAACATTGAAGTGTGAAATCTTGGAAGAGTTGCAACATTAAACTGTATGCTAGACCACATATACATGTCTTCACAAAAACTTGCAGTGGTGATAAGTATAAACTTGCATTTCATAAATGTGTATTCATCCCACTTCAACATTTTTTAGGTTAACTGAAGTTGAAGTCAGCTTTCCATATCTCACAATATTAGACTGTTCACAGTACCATACATTTATATGCACAAAACCTTGCAGTGATAAAAAGTAAATGCGTATCTGCCATTCAGCAAGTTGTATCTTATTTCAGAATTTTTGTGGTAAGGGGTTATCGTGTCACAATAAAATATCTACGAGTTGAGCGCATGTGGTCTCATTTGAGCGTTTTTATCCTAAATTTTCTGTTTCTGTACAGGAGGAATTGATGAAAATGAAATGGCTCAATTTCCATTCAATATGTGTTGTTCACAATGTTATAACACAATGTGCTGCATGTTGATTGTGTTTTCTATGACCTATGTACCACTAGTCTCGAGTCTCGGGAAGGCGTAATTCTGCACACTTTCGATAAGAGACTAACCAAATAAATTTTACTTGTTTTGTGTGGATAAAAAAGATGTAACATTGTAACTAAATCAAATTGTGACTATTTTTGCCTACTTTTTTTTTCTTTTTAGTGTTGGATAGTAATCTGTTGTTGATTTTCATAAATGTGATTTTTTAACGGACATAAGATATTCGATGTAACATATTTCATTGAAGGATAATAAAGGTTCTTCTTATGTCATGCTATAACATTGTTATTCTTATTCATGTTTGTGTAAGTCGCAACTACAGTCTATACATTGTTTTTCATTCTTTTTCATCAGACTTTCTTTTCAAAAGTGTTTAGTATCAAGTGGATGTGAGAGGTAGATGAAGAGGGCAAAAAAGAAAAAAAAGGGCAAGAGAGGAAGTGAGAGAGAGAGAGAAAAGGGAGAGGGGAAGAGAAAGAGGTGATCAAAAAGGGAGAGAGAGAAAAGAGAGGAGGGGACTGGGGGAGGGAAGGGGGAGGGAAGAGAAAGTGGTGAATAAAAAGGAGAGAAAGAGGGAGACAGAGATAGAGAGAGAGAGATAGAAAGGGAGGGAGAGGGGGGACGGAAAGAGAAATTAAATGCATGTCACATGTTCGAACAATGATTCCTCCATGGTCAGTATCCAAAATGTTTTTTTTTAATAGTTCACTCCAACCCTGGACCAAACATGATACGATACCAAACCCCGACCCTATTAATAATCACAATAATATTGCGTTCTTGTACAGTACTCACGACTTGACACTCCTGGCACTCCACATTTATTGCCCTGCTTTATCATGCATTTTAAGGAATAATTTCCTGCCAGGTACCCATTTACCTCACCTGTGTCGAGTGTGGCAAATGTTGATTAGTGTCTTGCCGAAGGATACTAGTGCCTCAACAGGGATTTGAACCCCGTACCTTGTGGTTCACAATCTGGAGACTTATCCACTGGACCGCAACACCTCTACCCTTAATCCCAACATCAATCTCAATTGGAACCCTGACCCTTTGTCTCTTGAGGACTTAAATCCCGAGCTTTGTGATGGAAGAACATAAAAGAATAAAAAGGATGGTAGAAACAAGTACCGGTAATCAAGAGAATTTGACACAAATGTTATAATGAATTGACAAATTCAAATAATGTTTAAGTAGTGAACACATTCCATTTTATTATTGCACAAATTAGTATTTAATACACATATATAAATAATAACTTAACTTTGTACTAATACTGCAAGAAAATTTTGCTATTCAAGTAATAAGTGATTGTGAAGAGCAAATACACACAATACTTTGATCTCTACATACACATACATGTTATTCAGGTAGGACTGAATTAGCTTTAACCATTATTATACCTTTGAGCTGCACTAGTAAGGCTCACTACCTTTCAAAATTACTTAGCCACTACTCAAGCTCCCAAATTCTACATTTGCGTTGTGTTGAGAAATTCTGAACCATTTACGTGAAAATTTAAGACAATTCAATGTTACAGTTTCTCGTTCAATTTAATCACCTAAAGCCTTGTTCAGATATAACGTGCTAAACCGCAGCGTTTTTCATTTGATGAAAATGATGTTAAATGTAATACGCTTCACATTTCAGTATCTTATAATGCACAGCTCAGAGAATACGTGCAAGACCTTTGTTGCACGCAGTTACCGTTCATTTACTGGTATACATTTATAAAAATAAAAAAAAGTGGCTTTTTTTTTTACAGTGTACACTTTCCACTCCTTTGCAGAGGTTTACCCCATCATATCTGAAAGAGCCTTAAAGCCCCACTGCACTACTTGCGCCCTCTATATAGCAAACAATGCCTAACCGGTGACCATTGGTCCCCCTTGATCCCCTTTTTCTTATGTTAATTGAGAGCTGATTTGATGAGATCACCACCTGTCAGTGACCATGCAGGGAGGTCTAATCCCTCCTGATCAAACTAGTGCAGTGGGGCTTTAACTGGGGTCCTCCAAGAAAACCCAAGGTGTACCTACTAATGTCGTTTTGACAATGGAAGCACTTTCAGTAACAAATAAATAACATTGATTAGCTAAGAAACATATCATACATGTACATGATATCTCAAACTTATAATTATATTCCTAATGACACTTCAATCAACATCTCTACTTGATCATTAACAGTGAGGATTAGTAAATTGATTGTTATTTCTGGAGTGCAACTTGAGATTTTGGTAACCATGAAATACAACTTACATGTTGTACATTAACCTGTATTTTTCCTTTTGATTCCAGTGCAGTTAGTTCACCAAATATACAACCTTTAGAATATTATATGCATCAAATATCATTATCTTATAATACTTAACAATTCACTTACAAAAATGACGTATATAATAAAAAAAAAAATGTTTACTAAAATTGGGGTTAAAGGTAAAGACCAGTATTGGTAACGCCCCAATTTCAAAAAATGAAATGGAAGCTCTCATTACCAATCATGTGAAAGAATATGTTTTGACTAATACATGATGATAAAAAATTTGCCGGGAAACCGCCTACTAATTCATATATTTGGTAAATTTATTTCTCTCATGGTCGTGTGAGAGAGATAGGGTAGTCCCATATACATCTTTCTGTGTATAGTGCTTGTTAATTTACGAAGAATGGGCCAAATTTCTTATCATTTTGATGATTCCAGAACCTTGCAGATGCTAGATGCTAGATGATCAACCTTTTCTGATCGATTCCACAACGTTTCTTTCACAATGCAATCGCATGACCATTACTGGTCTTTACCTTTAAGTACAATGTGCTCTAATTTGTAGATTTTAAGGAGCTATGCAATTGGGGTATTCAGTGATCATTTATTTTTGCAACCTACTTCAGCAAATAAAAATGAAATTAAAAAAACTATCCAGAATGATTTTACTGGTAAACACAATTCCCATGTTTTTACATTTTTTGTTTTTAAATATATATAGACAATTAATTACAAATGAGAACATTTACAAATGCATGTAGAAAATGAGACATATGAAGGGTTGATGCAAAATATTATAATTTTTACATCAACCCTTACTTTGCAGCAGACTTCCAAAACTGACATCATACTGAACATGGATCCTCAGGGTCAAAACTTTGAAAGTTGCTCATGCGTGGGTATATAGAGGGCAGCACACGGACGTACGCACAGGAGCGTAATACCCATTGGCTCAGTATTATGTAATAATTGTCAAGTTGCTTAACATGAGTTTAACGACTATATACCCACGTATGAACATCTTTAACAAACTGCATCAGCCATTTACTTATTCTTCATCTTCATCTCCTCCACCCTCTATTTTCTCGTCACGTATCCCAAGACATGTGATATCACAGAATAGCTTTTCTAAGGAAACGGATCATCATTTCAGGGTCCACGACTGCCTCATGTCTAGCCGAGATTTTGTCTATCAGATTCCTGCTCAAATTCCATTTCAGGGGGGCGTTTCACAAAACTTGTCGTCAGTGACAAATGACAGTTTTTGTTATAAGCTACTGAAATCCTTGCTTCTGATTGGTTATCAGCAGATTTGTCACTGATTTTTGTGATTTGTCATTGAAAAAAGGCTCTGTGAAACAGGCACCTGGTCTTCCACACATTAAACCTCTAAAGCATCATTACTTACGGCCTCTGATATGGGTACAAATAACTATTGACAAATTGAGGGGCATTCGATACTTTTCCTAACAGGTTCTGTCCGGACAACATCTAAAGCTCTTAGACATTCTAAGCAAGCCTTACATGGTTTGCTACATGAGTACACTTTACTGGCTGAAGGGCTTAGGGCATCAGATATCTCATCCACAAGGATCTCCTTTCTCACATCGTCAAAAGCTTTTGACACTCGAGAATCTCTAGAACCCATGTGCTGCCAGCTTCAAGAATACAACTGCTGGTGTTAGGGCCAAGGGGCTGTATTCTGAACCGTGTGTTATCTCTAATATTGTTGAATCTTTGAAGATAAGATAAAGTTGCTATTCTGAACATTGTTGTATCTTTTGTGTTAACTTTTGTTGTATCTTTTCTCTCATCTCTTTGGCCGCGCCTGCGCTCATACTTTGGTGCACTTGTAATTGTGCGTATTATTAATAAAATGGCGTTTAATTCTTTGGGTTGTATAGATTGCACCCATATCGGTATCAGAGCACCAAGCGCAAACGAACATCTCTACGTTAATAGAAAAAACTTTCATTCAATCAATGTCCAAGCAATAGTTGATGCACATCTACATTTCAAAAATGTGGTGGTCCCCCTCCTGTTCATCCCGCTTCCCTCTTCCTTTGGGCAGCCTTTCTCTTGACCTTACTCTTTTCCATGGAAAACTTTCTTCGGACATCTTCGGCGCTCCTCTCTCTGCCACTTATCCTGCTTACAGCTTCACAGATCGTCTTTAACGCCGTGTTTTTCATGTGATTAGTCAATGTGGAGGATAAAGGACCGATGATGATGCCATTCCTCGAAGCCACCTCCGACACCAACACCAACTACTCTTCTTTACTTAAGTTTTCATTTCTTTTTTGCTTGTTCATCCATCTTCTTCTTCTTCTATCATTAATCACGGTGAATTAACCTTAACCTTAACTACTAGCCAAGTGAAAGCAATATACCGCAGCGCAGCGCAACAACACTGCACTTGCATGCACTAGCCAGATAATTTATTGATGATGACGGGTAATAAGTGCGCAATAATCTAATTACGCCACTAATTACATGATTACGCCAGACATTAGTATGCGCGAAGATGTAGCATAAAGTACTCCTATTGGTTGACCTACTTATCATGCTTATATAAAACCAATCTTGATTGGTAGGGTCCATACAAATGGGTGTGTCAAAGATAAGATAAAGGCGGTCCTTCAAGAGATAACGCAGGGATACAACAATGTTCAGAATACCAACTTACAACAATATTAGCACTGTGTTATCTCTGGAAGATACATCAAAAGATAACACAAAAGATACAACAATTTTCCGAATACCGCCCAAGGGCACCTGAAACCTTCAGTGTGTCTCGTAGGCTTTGTCCATACATCACATAAAATTGACATCCTGCAGCATCATCACATGGTCTTGTTTCATGGGTGAAATATCTTTCCTCGTGAAGATTCCCTCCATACATGATCAAGGTCTTTGACAGTTTAAAGAATCCTTACGCTGTCACCGTCATGTGAACAAATGCAGGTTGAAGGGGCAAGGGCATTTGATTCCTCTCCTGGTAGAAGTTTGTTCTATTCCACACATCTTCAACCGTGCTAGACGTTCTACATGAGCCCTTACACATACAGCTTCATGGGTATGAATAGCTGTTGAAGGGATAAGGATACTCAATCCTCACAGGTTCTTACCTACATCATCTAATGATCTAGATACAACTCTTGAGACATTTTACAGAAGCCTAACACTGTCAGCTTCATGTGTACAACTACTGCTTGAAGGGGCAAGGGTATAAATCCAGACATTCTATAAACTCCTTTTGCTGTTGGTTTCATAGGTACAACAACCTGCCGAAAGAATGAAGGCTTTTGATACCTTCAACCCATCACCTGCAGTTCTAGACATTTTATAAAATCCTTAAACTGTTGCCATCATTTGAATGTGCAAATGCATTTGGTAACTATGCACACGGATACTTCAACGCATCATCAATAAAGCTCTAGACATTCTACAAAATCCTTATGCTATTGGTTTCATGGGTACAACGACCGGCTGAAGGGGCAAGGGCAAGTCCTTGTTGTCCTCCTGAGTGATATCATCGTCCAGTCTCGGAACCTTGAACCTCTTGACCACCAGAGGCTTACTGGTCAGTACCTCCTGGACCCTTTCCACCACACCGTCCCTCCAGGCGGTCAGCTCCCTCTGCAGGTCCAGGGCGTTCTCCATCAGGCAGTCCTGTCGGATGCGAAGGTCCTCCAGGGCTGAGAGGTTGGCGTACATCATGCGCAGGCCCTCGCAGATGGGCTCATTGTTGCGCTCGCTGCCCGGTGGCACGGCACGGCCGGACATGTAGTCATCGTACTCCTCTTGGGTTAGGGAGAGCGACTGGGCATCAAGGTTCTCTATGAAGGATATAGCGCAGCACTAGAGGAGAAGAAGGTGAAAGGAATATTTTGTTGGAGAATACATGAGAAATTGAATAGTAATGCATTTTATGGGGATACTTTATAACCCCTATGTTGAAGTTTCATGGAAGAGGAATATATAGTTTCAAAATTATATTATTAATTAAAAACCTAACCTTTGGTTAAGTTTTTGATGTTGATGTCACAACATAGTCTAAGTTTGTTGACCTGAAATTATCCTTGACCTCAACTTAGTGACCTGAAATTCTACTCACATGAGTGGGGATACTTGATAAACCTTTAGTCTACGTTTCATAGAATAAGAACAAATTATATTAAATATTCAAAAGCTTAAAGATAAAGACCAGTTATGGTCATGGGATTGTATTGTGAAAGAAACATTGTGGAATCGATCAGAAAAGGTTGACCATCTAGCATATAAGTATTGGTGTGTACTGCAAGGTTCTGAAATCATCAAAATGATAAAAAATTAGGCCCAGTCTTGGTAAAGTTACAAGCACTGTACACAGAAAGACACGTGGGCGATATATATCAGGTCCAAAAAGATAAAATAATTTACCAAATATATCAATTAGTAGGCGGTTTCTCGGCAGAATTTGTAACATCATGTATTAGTCAAAACATATTCTTTCACATGATTGGTAATAAGAGCTTCTATTTCATTTTTTGAGAGGGGGGCGTTTCCAAAACTGATCTTTACCTTTAACCTCGGGTTAAGTTTTTGATGATGATGCCCCAACATAGTCTAATACCCTTTTCTAACTGCACTGATTTTCATCGGATGCATCCGGACGCATCCGATGAAACGGCCAGTTAGAAAGCAACAGAGAAGAAAAAGGCGATTAAATAGCCGATGAAAAGAAGAGAAATAGGCGATTAAATTCTCCTGCTCAAGAGCAGGAGAAATTCTCATTCTATCGGTGTGACACCGATGAAAAGGCCGGTTAGAAAGCGTTCGGGAGAAAAAGGTGATTAAAACAGCGATTAAAATGGTCAAAGGTCGCAGTATACGCGCCCCAGCGAGTGAATTTCACCGGCAGTTAGAAAGCGACAGGGGGAAAACTGCGGTTTCACCTTTGTTAACATAAGGAAAATTCAATCAGTATTTTCATCGGTGTGACTCCGATAGAAGCCAGTTAGAAAGTAGTATAAGTTTGTTGACCTGAAATGATCTTTGACCTTGACCTTAAATTTGTGACCTGAGGTTCTATTCATGATTGGGAATACTTGATAACCCTTTAGTCCAAGTTTCATTGAATAAGAACTTATACCCATACACCGGAAAAGCGCGGCCTATGTCTCGCTTTTGCTATGCAGGCAAGACAAATAATTAACTTTCTGTTAACCTCAACATCAAAATCAAAGTATCCTTTGATTTATGTATCATCATCTTAATATCTCTCATCACACAACATCCCACAATCAATAATGAAGTAGGTATCCATTTAATCTGCACTATCATGATCATCAGCATCACTACCACTACCACCACCACCACCACCGCCACCACCACCACCACCACCACCACCACCACCACCACCATCACCACCATCAAAATCGACCCCTCCTCACCAGATTAGTGAAGTAGTAGCCCGTTTCTCCCTGCATCAGTCTGTTGGGATTGGCAAACCTGGAGACGTACTGGATGTTGGAGTGGAGCTGCGGAGGGTTGGCCTTGAGGACCATGTAGATCAGGACCGGTAGATAGTCGTCTGCGCTGGCTGGTGAGCCCTGGGACTGGTGAACCATCTGGAAGATGAGCTTGCTGGTCCTGACGATGCAGCACAGCTTGTCGATCGGCGCCCTCTTGCTGTTCATGTCGATCAGCTCTGTAGGGCAATCATACAGGTGTCAATAATTTGAATAGTGTTTATGAAGAAAAAAAGGACAACAAATCCATCTTAAAGGCATCTTTTAACAATGTTAAATCTGAGATGTATGGCCCTACGTTTTATCAGTGTCTGTGATATGGTGTAATATTGAAGCCCTAAAAAATTGCGCTTCAAAATGATCAAGAAGTGCCTCAAAAAGTAAATATCTTTGAGTGACCGGTTTTCCAAAATGGTACTCATTTTCCATGATAGACTGTAGTGTTATAAAAACTGTTAGGAAAACACAAAATTTGATTTTGATTTCCAATCATGAATATTTGTTAATCAGACAGGCGATCGGCTTGTAAAAGTCATGAGGTTCCTGACCGACCTAAAGGTTTATAATTATGATTGCAGCATGATTTTGTTTCAGAATCTGAGGCAATGTTACCGAGTTACTTTAAATCAAAATAAGCGTATTCTCTTCTTTTCGCAACGATACATAACATAGTAATGAAAATTGTGCTGAGGAAGCAGAAAAAACTTATCATATCATTTTGCTTTCATAATTTTGGTATTACTTGTCTGGATTTTCTCTATATTTTAGGGCCTGTTTCTCTGATAATTCCACTTTTAATTCACACAATCTTTTCTGGGACCAAATTTCTCAACAGAGGGATCTTGGAATACTGTACAACAAGTAACCTACATGAATAGTGCACGCGATGCATATTCATGAAAGTTTCCATGCTATGAAATCAATGAACTCTGAAATTATGTAACATTTCCAAAAACGGCCATCATTTAGAGCCATGTCACAAACCTTGAAGCTTTCATTATATAGATACAGTCAAACCTGCTTTAGTGACCACCTGTATAGAAAGACCACCTGTCTACAGATATCACATTTTTTGTTTCCCTTGAAAATGGTTTCTCATTGAATCATGTACTAAAGGAACCTGTCTACAAAGACCACCTGTCTACAAAGGCTACTTTTTGTGTTTCCCTTGGGAGATTGCTATAGACAGGTTTGACTGTATATTGACTGCTATGAGAGGCATCGCTGTTTTTACAGGCTCAAGGGGACGTTACATCCTGCTATGACCTGAAACCTACCTTCCTGAGCCTTCTCTATCAGCCTCTCCACATTTGTGTTATCCTCGTTGAGGGCAGCATCCAGCATGGAGGGCATGACCCAGCGCAGGCGACGGATGCGGTTCTGGATGGCCAGGTCCTTCTGTTCATCGTCGGACAGCGGAGGGCAGAAGAGGTCGCGGTAGAGCCGCGTCATGATGACCTTCTCCAGGTGGTCCATCATGGTGGAACACTGCTCGGAGGTCGTACCTGAGAAAAAGACAAACAAATTGGAGCAGGTTGAAAATTGAAATTCTGTTCGTTACTTTGAAGTCCCACCCAGATGGATGACTTAAGCCTGCGTTGTGTGTTAAAGTGCCCCTCTCCTTGTTTCATAGACGCAGGCTATGTTGAGTGGAAAACACTCAGTCCCTCGGACAGAACGTTAAATGGAGGACCTGTGTAGAGGAGAGTCACCACCTTCGCACGTTAAGAACCAACTGCACTATTGGTATAAGAGCAGGGGGAAACCCCGGTATAGTGGTCCACCTGCACACCCCAGTATATACATCTGCAATAAATTTCAGCATTGAAGGAAGCCGATTATCCATAATAAAAATAAAAATAAGTCAAATTATCTTGTTTTGAGAGTGTATGCATTAGATGCAACCCATTTATAGAAGTAACATTATTTAATGATGGCTCTTTTTCATTTGTAGAGGCTATATTTAAGACTTCAAAGACTCAAACTGATTTGCCGCAGTAAACTGCTGTTTCTTTTTATGACAATTGACATACAAGTAATACACCTCACATTTCTGTATGCTGTATCCATACATGTAGATCCATGTATCCATTTCTGTATCCATAGAACCCAGTGAATACACACATTATACAAAAATGCTGTGGTTATATTTTTGGGGATGTGATGAAATACTGAATACATTAACAGTGGTTGGTACATGTACATCAAGATAACAAAGAAAATCAAGCATTTGAAGACATATTTTGATAGTAAAGATGTGTCCCTGTAGAGAAATGGACACATTTTCACAACATTAAATACATAAAACACATTCAGAAATCAGTTTAAGATAATTCAACCACTTCCATTTTTTAATTAGAATAGTTAAAAAATATCTTTAAAGGAGTCACACCAAGAAGCAAAAGTGTATTGAATTGATGCAAAATTCATATCATTGCGAAGGGGAAGCCTTACTGATCAAATACAGCAAATTTCCTCTTTAAAATATGTTTGGGGCCCGCAGAAATCAACTTTAAAAAATGTTAGTTTTGAGATCCAGATTTACTGCCTTCAGCAGTCCTTCGTATGACGTCACTATTGTGACGTCACACCCTGGACACGGCTGTCTAGCTGCAGACTAAAACATATGCGACTCCGGTATGCGGCCGGTACCGAGCTGTTTGTCCAGGGTGTGACGTCACTATTCAGAGCTCGCTACGCTTGTGTGTTTGGCTTACGTTCAGGGGCGCTTGGGGGTCTAAGAAGGGTCTTGAAAAATTGCATTTTATGCCTTTCCATGATATCTATATGATTTCTCAGCAAATTATTCATGTTTTTCAAGAGAAAATCTTTCCATCCATATGTAATTTGTTCTAATTATCAGTTGTTAGTAAATTTTCTTTGTGTAGCTCCTTTAAAGGTATAAAGAGAAATTAAAGGGCCTCTTGTCTAGTGCAAACTTCCTTCGAAAGTTAATTATCTTTGAGGAAAACAGAACAAAGTATTATATTCAAGAAGAAAAATATTAGTAACATTAAAAATTCTCAAGTAGTATTGAAGTGGAAATATAGTTTTGAATAGGGTATTGTAGACTGGGTGAAGTAGAATAAGGAAATAAAAATTGAATTTTTCCAGAGACAATAATCATGATGGCATGTTCATATTAATTACAGTACACATTTACATATTACACTACAGTCTGCATTTCAATGTTGCCGTAGCAGTTGTCGACCCTGTCAGTGTGACTGAGGTGTACTTGTACATTTTCTTAAAAGGTTCTAGCAGACATCTACCAACAGAAAAGCACAATCAAATTTATCTTGATTTTCAAGCTTTAAAGCTGTCTACAATGTTATTTCTCTTCTTTTTTGCAATGATGCTTTTTTTGATACATTTTTGTATATAGTTTTAAACAATTATTTGTATAGCTGACACAAAGTTTGTAGTTTTGTACATACAGTAGTAAAGCAATGCAAAATTAATTTTCATGCCATTCATTCTATTCTCTCTACATTGCTTGTGTCTCGATTTTTTGTGGTTTCTTGTATGAATGACATCACAGACATGACACACACACATCTAGCCTTGTGGACTTGATGCGAATCAGAATCCAAAGGTGTGCGACACTATAGTGTATGATTCATGGTCATGGGATGATTACTGTGCGTATCTATACAGGATGTCTTTGAATAGTGGAGATGTAGACTCAATGATAACACGGAGAGACAATTGCAAGGTAGTCTATTATTAACATGAAGATATTTATGAGGAAATGGGGTTAGGGGGTGGGGGTGGGGGGGGGGGGTGGTGGTCATTCTCCCGAGTGGTACAATTATTATGTGTTTTTTCAGGGGGGTCATCCTCATTAGTGGTACGATTATTATGTACTTCTTATAAGGGAAGTCTACATGTATTCACATTGTCAGGGTTAATCTGTCCTGCCATGCTCAGCCATATATATCATCGGCCGGGTGGCAGATAGGCCTGTAACCTATCATCGGATCGGAGGCCGATCTTGAGGCGATCAGGGGTGATCGGATAATAATTTCTGATCGCCGATCAATAAAAATGATTAGAAAAAAAAATCGGCAGATTATATAATTTTTTTTTTTAATGCCGAAAATTTTCAAGTTTTTGGCTATCAAATGCTTAAAAAAAATTCATAGCTAGGATTATTTTGTCATTTGGAGTTGTTGCAGACCATGTTTGTTGATATTTAGTGCCTCTTCATGACTTTGAAATTAATAATATTGGTCTAAGAGAAGAGGCAAAACATGCGGGCCGCCATCTTGGATTATAATGTAGGCATGCATAAAGGCATAAATATCAACAAACATGGTCTACAACAACTCCAAATGACAAAATAATCCCGGACATGAATTTTTTCGGCATTAAAAAAAAAAGGAAAAATAATTTTTGCCGATACCGATCACAGGTGCGAGGGTGTCGCTCCGATCTTCCGATCCGATCAAAGCCCCAACCTACAGGGTTAGTGGCAGAAGGGCGTTAGCGAGCGAGCGACTCGAAAAACTACTTTTTGAATTTTTCGCATTTAAAGATTTGTTTTATATTTAAACTGCTTTCCGTCCCGAAAATTGGTTTAAAACAAAAAAGACTAATAGAAATGTTGTAGTAGAACACGGCCACAATTTTTTTCTCAGAAATAAGTCAGTTTTTATAAAAGTTTGAGGCGATTTAGTGCTAATGCCCTTCTGATTAAAGTTTCATTATTGACCTGAAATTTGAGCTAACGCCCTTCTGCCAGCCAGGCGACGATATATCGGCACTATTACAGGTCATGATACAGGGGCTGTGCATGCCACAGGCAGAGAAACCATGCACCATCTGTCCCTTTCCGTCAATATGATGCGCTACAAGTAATGACTGCACCTAACTCTGGATGTACGGGTACATTCTGGGCCATTGTTTGATAAACAAAGGGATGTTTTGACAACAATTTCAAGCATATTAATCATATGAAACATACAAATTCAGATGTGCTGAATTTTGGGTAATCATAAAGTACCAATACATTGCTATATTAATCATGGATCATTTGAAGTGAGTCACCATCATGGACTATGAGCACATGTACATGTCTTATGGGGCACCACGGAGCTGTTTTGTAAGACTTGAAGTATGACTATTAGTCACCTACTCCTTCCCACAGTGAAAACTTACTTGATATGACCACCGCCATTAAATAATGCTTTGGGAATTTTGGCATTGCTATAATGCAGGTGATAATGAGGAACAAAAAAGCCATGCCCCCTTTGAGTAAAAAAAAAAATGGAATCTAACAACATCCTCCCCCCCCCCCCCCTCCTTTCGAGTATGAATATTTGGGGAAAATAGGTGAACATTTTTGGAAAATAAGGGGAAATAGGGAGAAATAGGGAAAAATAGGGAAAAATAGGGGGAAATAGGGAGAAATAGGGAGAAATAGGGAAAAATAGGGGGAAATAGGGAACAATAGGGAAAAATAGGGAAAAATAGGGGGAAATAGGGAGAAATAGGGAAAAATAGGGAAAAATAGGGAAAAATAGGGGGAAATAGGGAGAAATAGGGAAAAATAGGGAAAAAGAGGGGGAAATAGGGAGAAATAGGGAAAAATAGGGAAAAATAGGGAGAAATAGGGAAAAATAGGGGGAAATAGGGGGAAATAGGGAGAAATAGGGAGAAATAGGGAAAAATAGGGAAAAATAGGGAAAAATAGGGGGAAATAGGGAGAAATAGGAAAAAATAGGGAAAAATAGGGGGAAATAGGGAACAATAGGGGGAAATAGGGAACAATAGGGAAAATCAAGGAAAAATCAGGAAAATCTGGATAAAATCGTGAAGGAAAAAAAAAAATTAGGGGAAAAAAAAAAATTGGGAAAAAATAAAAACATGAGGTAATTATCAGGCCTGTATAATGACTGCAATATAATCTTGTGTATATATGTTATACTTGTCAAAGTCGGTAAGCTAGGGAATGTCAAAATAACAAGTTTTTGAAAAGACGGAATCACCTTTAGTGTCAAATTTAATATTGTTGAAACATGTAACATACCATAACTTCACCCAGACAAAACAAATAATCATGATAATGATGATGATCCGTGGTGATGATGATGATGATGATAATGATCACGAAACATGATATAATTCACTTTTTGGCATGTCTAATAAATGTCATTTTCAGTGTGTTCCGTTTAACTTTAATATCACAAGATAAAGGTCAAGTACATTAGAAAGATTAAAAGAAAACACAAAACAAAACAAAACAAAAACCCTAAACTATAAACCTTTATACTTGTCCAAGATGGCCACTTTCAAGTAGACCAATTTTTGCAAATCGCAAAAGTTCACAATTGTAATTCACTCATTTTGGCAGAATAAAATTTAGCAAATTTATTTATTTGGACCTCTTGCATATTTGATCATCACATTTAAATATGTATAACAATGCACACAATTTGTCTGGTTTTACAATATATCTATGGTCATTGGATCAAAATAGTTGTACGAGCAGCTTTATTATTGTGATAGATAAGGATGTATGATATATAAAAAACTTAAATTTAAACAAAACAAAGCTTGGAATGAATGTGTTAAAGAAGTTAGAGGACATACATGTATAGGCCTATAAAAACTAGCACGATTCTCACAAAATGCATATTAAAGATTAATGATTATAACTTAAGGGAAAGAGGTTAGAATAGTGCAGAAGAAGACATGCCAAAATGCGCAGACTAGAAAGTTGTAAGAGATTCCTTTACAACTCCGTGCATGGACACAACTAATGCAATGACCTTTGACCTTTCACCTTGGTCTGGTGCTTCTTGAAAATCAGAGGGAAATCTACTTGTTTCTGAGAACTCGGAGATGCCTAGATATCAATAAAGACAACAACAAAATAATAAAATGGATGGTAACTTGAACCAAAATGGGTACCAAACTAAAATAAAATGAACACATGAGGGTGCTTCCATGCGATGCTTCCCATATGACAAATGTGCGTCTTTTATCCATGTATTTAATTAAAAAAATGATAAATTTCTTGATATGGCCATTTGAGAATGATGCTTTCTGGCATCACTGCATTTTCATTGTCGTATCAAGAGGTTTTTAATTCATTAATGAAAAACATAGTGATCAATGCCATTTGTTTTATGGGAATAAATTGGATGGAAAGCCCATGAAACAGAGGCAAAAATAAAAATAATTCTTCAGGTAAAATCTACAGAGGATGAACGTTTTTCATGAGCATGCTTTTCTCTTTTTTTCTTCAACTTGATATTTTTGAAAAATCAAAACATACGATTTGAGTCACTTTTGTCGGACCCACCCATTGTTTGACGTAAATGGATTGCTTCGTGGCGAAGGAATTCTGCAACAAAATTGAGACAGGAATCAATCGATGATTACATGTATTCTAACTGGTCCATCGGGGCTTGGAAATTCAGGCAACTTCACATAAATCACTTATTTCAATGGGTTTAGCATTAAACATATTTCCTGTTTCTTTTTCTCCTTAAATGTTGTCAAAAACTCTAAGTATTAAAGATAACGATGGAACTATGTGTCTCATTAATGTGAAGTGATGTTCAGTCCCTACCTGCAGTGTGTATTGATACTTCCCTTTGTAACATTTTGTAGGAATTTTTTTTTTTTTTTTCTTCTGTTTTTATTGTTTTTTCTGAAAAATTAACAGAGAAAAAGCAGCAATATAAAATATAATATCATCTTAAAACTACAAATTTTGTAGGAATTTGACAGGGCACAAACGTGATGGTGAAACTGTTCAATGAATTATGGCAACACTGAAAGATTTATAAATAGAGTAGGTATATGACGATTTTTGTTGACCGTGGAAATCGGAATTCGACCACAACTCTAAACCCTAGATGTACTCTGAGAGAGTTTGTTTGTCATCACATCAGAAGTCAAGATTACATTCAGAACATTCCTTTTGCAACGACAGTCATCATTACATCATCACCAGTATTCTCCATGCCGATGCCAGAGAATTGTGTTGTCGCCATGCAAGGCTCTCACAATGCTATGATCAGCACAGCAACTATTTCGATCACTACACATATCAAATCAAATCTTTGCACTTGTCTATGTACAACCAACTGAATTGTCTGGAATACGATGCTCAAGCATTACATAACATTACAGAAACAAACAACAACAACAATAACAAAGAAGAAAGTAAAGTAGCAAAATATAAAAAGATGAATCTAATGAGAGAAAGAAATTCGCTTTCAATAACATGTAATCTAACATAGAGACAATGCCTCCAGGGGGATGTTTCACAAAGACTAAGCTCAACTTTAAGTTGGACTTAACTATGGCAGGCTGTTCATGCCACTGTTTGCTCTCACCATTTACTGGCATTGGTCTCTCAACGGACGTACAAATCATGGCCACAAATCTTTAGAATTTACATTTTTTGATGATTCATTATTGAAGGAAAAAGTATTGTCTAAAGATCATAATGGTGAGAGCAACCAGTACCATGAATGGCCTGCCATAGTTAAGTCCAACTTTAAGTCGATCTTAGTCTTTGTGAAACACCCCCCTTGGTTTTCAGCAGACATTGTCTTTCATTGGTTAGTTTAATATTAGGAAGGAGTTACCTTTGAAGGCACTGTGGGTGCTCATCCTGTCCCCCATGCTGTGATAGAAGTCCTGGACCAGCTCCGCTTGCTCTTCCACCGACAGATTGGAATCCCTCTGGAGTCTCTCCACGAACGCCCTGCACTGCTTGTTGAGATCCTGGGCAGCGGGTCGGTTGAGGATCTTGAGGAACTCCATGAAGTCGCCCATGGCGCGCTGGCTCTCCATGCTGATTTGCTTCTCGAGCCGTGCATGGGGAGCTTGAGCGGCGCCCTCTGCTGTTGTGAATGAAATAATTAAAGCCAAATGTAACTTTGCTCATGTTGAAATCTCCTATAGAGCGAATTACTGAAGTTGATCATACACTCAGCTTAGCAAATAATTTCAGATAAAAATACACCTCAAATGAAAGTTACAAGTGTGGAACTAGGCATAATTACTATGAAATTTGACAAGCTTTCAACATTACTAGTTTGTACGGCTGCAAATTCTTTTTTCTTCTGGTTCAAATGTATTTAAGTTGTTAATAACCAATCTGACTTGCCCAGAAGAACTGGTAGGTATATTGCCAATAACCTTGAACTTGGACTTGTGAATTCACCCTGAAAAATTTGCCTTGAATAATTCAACCTATATGATGACCTTAAATGGGTTTCAGATATCTCTCTCAATTTTGCATTTCACTACAAAACTTGTTAACCTTGGTCATTTATATTGCAAACCTTGACCTATTAAAGCAAATATACACAAGCATAGTAAGACTCAAGAGAATCATTAAACAGGCAGATATCCTCCAATGCAAACATGTGTATCCATTTAAAAAAAACATGAGGGATTGAAGAATTTTTTTTTTACAACTTAACTTAAACTTAAATATGAAACACCATTCATTTAATACTGTCACAGTCAAGACTTGACCAAAATTTGTAAAAATGCAAAGTTGATTAAAGTTAAAAAATTGTTATTTTTAAAATCAAATCTTAGACAAGCTTGCCAAAAATAAGATTCCTTGATAATGATAAGAAGTGTGTCTCCTTAAAATCTACACTTTCCTTGTTTTGTGATACAAAAAAGGGTTATTTTGGTGAAAATCTTGTTTCTGCATAATCTGGGGAAGCTTTGAAATTAAGTCCTACATGTATGTCACATCTGAGAAAGCACAACCCAAGTGTGTCACTTGCCCAATTTAGACGAACAATTGCTTGTCATACCTCTGTTTGGTGTCTTGCCGCCCTTCGAGAAGAGCGTCTTCATGGACTTTGTTTTGCTGTTCTGTCTCTGCTTCCGTTTCTCCTCAAACTTGTCAAAGGTCAGCGTCTCGTTCTGACCCCCCTGGCTGGGGGCACCTCCCGGGGACACCACCCCTTGCTGGCCCGCTGGGGATGGGGGCTGCTCGGGTTTGGGAGAGCGAGGGGGGAACGTGAGGGCCATGTGGGTGGGGTCGTTGGAGGCTTGTTGGTCCGGGGTGGTCGCCAGGGTAGAGGGGGGCCCTGACTGCTGCATTTCACTCTCGTAGAGCCTATGAAACAGAAATTCATCCATAATTATTAGTGTTCATTATTTTTATGAGAAAAATAATGGTAGAAAAGAAGATGGAACTTTGGTTCTACAACACATGCTCCAGGGACAATTGTCCCATGGTCACTTTTCTAAGTCTTAACTTCAAACCTAAACCAAGCGCTCTACCTGTCCCTAATCCTGAACCTAATCTATTCCCGAAATCAACACTCACACAGACCCTACATCTCTGATAAAATAAAGCCCGGAGGCAAGGGGAAATGCCAGGATACCAGAATTTGACAATAAATTTTACCAAAAATTTCAATGGACATGTAATTTATTAAGGAATCATACAGTGTGAATAGAACATATATATTATAAATGAGAACTTGTTTTTTCTATATTCTTGATATTTGCCATAAAAAAGAAAAATAAATCAAATTTTAAAGACCCTAGAGCAATCGGAAATGTGTAAATCTTGAAAGAAAATCAAAGAGTTTGGTAAGTTAAAATTCAAACCACTGAACATTCATGGTACGAGTTAGAAATACAGTCAAACCTGTCTACAGCGACCGCCCAAGGGAAACACAAAAAGTGGTCTTTGTAGATAGGTTCCTTTAGTACATTTTCAAGGGAAACGAAAAATGTGCTTGTTGTAGACAGGTGGTCTTTGTAGACAGGTGGTGACTAAAGCAGGTTTGACTGTATCAGGACTTGCTTTTAAAGAGCCATTTTTACATAGTTAATAATCTACATGTATGTACCTCTTAGCAAAGAGTGCATCACTCTCGATCTGAGCTTGTCGACTGACTTGGCATTCCCCCCGCCAACATGTGGAGCAGTAGCCCTGCCAGGCGACGGTGCCATAGAACCCACAGCCTTTCTTGCAGAGTAGTTCAGCCTCGTCAATGTGGAAGCCCTTCTTCTTCCTCGTAGTAGTAGGGGCGGCCATCTTGCTTGAAGGTTGTAGGTTGATCTTATACAGGTATAAGGACTGGATCTCTGAAAGCAAACATTTTAAATAACAGTTCTTCATTTATGTACCCAAGTACATTACATAACATAGCCCACTGCTAGCTATCATACAAATAATATCTATCAATGAGAGCTTTAATCAGTAAGAATATTCTACATACTAAGAATCTTGCACCATGATTGGTTTAAATGTGGTCACATGACAAATCAAATGATAGATTGCATATCATGAAGGTCATAAAACTATCACACATGTGATCAGTAGGGGTGCTGTCCGAGAATGAGGATTGTCCGCATAAACAAGGATATCCTCGTTAACGCGGACAATTTGCATCCTAAAAAGTAAGGATCATCCGCATTATTGCGGACGGTTTTTCCATCGGCACACTGCAGGTTTCCAAGCCAAGTACTGGCAATTCAAAAAACGGATTCTGCTTAAAAAGTACCCCCAGTTCACCATCTACTTTGATGGGTTGTCCATCTTCCCCAAGAATTTATCGCTCATAAAGTGAAAGTCTCTGTACAAATTAGTCGGAGACGCCAAGTTCAAAGATCAGCTATGCGCGATATTTTCAGCGCGCGAGGGTATAACGTACGTGTAGCGTATAGCGTTTTTTGGAAATGAGAGCATGAGAGCGTTTTCAGACCCTCGAAATGCGCGACACTTGGTAGCTCGATCTGCAAGGTCAATGTGACATGCATCAAGAACATCATTGCGGAATCCGTTTTTTACATCGCCAACGTGCGGATCGGAAATCATAATCGTCAGCGAAAAAGAGGTCTAGTCTATCCTTATTTTTGCAGACGCGTCTGTCCGCGTTTACACGGAAGATCCTTATTCTCGGACCAGCGCCCTTTCTGTACATTTACTAATGTACGTGCAACAAGGCATACAACTAGTAGTAGCTAGTACAAAGCTGAGCAGCTCGCTACTCACATCTAGTCTAATGTAGACTATTGGTGACTTTTGCATTTATCAGTATCACCAGATCACTCATCTTTTCTTGGAAAGTATTGTCGATGTGGGACATCAACTGATCAAGCAGATAATCACTTCCTTTATGATCATGTTCATTAGCTTTACTTTATCTGTTTAATAACTATCAATGAATGATTTAAATTTCAACGACAATGGTCAATGCATTCAACATTGTCATTGAAATTTGGTGAATCGTGAATGAAATTATGAATTGAAATTTGATTGATTCAATCAAACATGTTATTATTGTTTAGATCTAGACTCTGTCTCTAGTCTAGTCTAGACTCTAGATTTACATGAAAAAAATTGATCAGGACATGTAGATCTAGTCTATGTAGAATTTATTCTTTCTTTGCAAAAAATGAAGTTTAAAACAACTCACCTTTTAACGAGTGGAAATCTAGTAAGTTGTGGCTGCAAGGCAAGGGTAAGAAAAGAAAACAGAAGAGATCGAGCCGCCCAGCTCAGTCAGCCGGTATAGTCTACGTCGACGTCTTGTCTGCTGTTAAACCACTGCACTGCATGCTGCACACTGCGCTGCATAATCATGCGAAATGCTTTAACATACACACCACCAAAATTGCATGCAATGCAGTACATGGGACGTATAATGGGCGGATTCGTCAATATGTGTCACCTGACATTCTGGTCAGCTGACTATATCCCTGTTTGGTCTAGCCATGGACAAAGACTAAAGTTAATCAACAAATTTGGGCTAAAGTCTAGATTTATTAAAGTAGGAAAGCGCTGGGCTGCTGCCACACGATTGAGGCTTGGCCTAGGCAAATTCACCTTGGCGCTTTAACCAGGCAAAAAAGCGATGTTGATATTTACTTGGATGGCAATTGCTTTCATTTGGGATCTTTTGGGAATTCCCAGGGTTCGGTATGTACATGTATCTCACTGACGTTCAATAATGCCAAGCCCAATAATGCTCAATTAGTCAATGGTATAACTGAATACTGTATACAAATGAAATGTGAGACGTAGCATACGGTCGCGGTTCTGAGCTGATAACAAATCGCTTGAGGTCTAAAAATAGTAATAAGGAAGTAAATAATGAACACAAAGTTCTGTGTGATTATAGATTAGGGTAAGTTAAACCACTGAATTCATTCTTTGTTATTAATTCAAGTTGGGAGTGGTCTCTGGTCAGGAGCTTAGAGCTTTGACTTTTGAGATTTTACGACGAGGTGGTGATCTGTTAAAACCAAGAATCATGGGTAGTGTTTTTGGTGTGAAACTAGAGTGAGTGTTTTACATTTATTGCAGACTCTGTCTTATTGTTTAAATTTTAATATTGTTTTTGCGTTAATTCCTAGCTGTTATTGTATTCCAATGTTCCCTATTTTTAAAATCATTCTAATTAACCCTATATTATTATATTGCTGTTAATTTTTGTTTGTCTTTGTTCTGACAGTGACACATACACTGTGATTATGAGCTTGCAATATTATTCGATTTTGATTTTGATGAAGATCGACAATTGAGTCCATGTGAAAACCAGTTGTTATTATAAATGCAATTCAAGCCTTGTGGTACATGTAAAGAGATAAACTGGATAGACCCTCTAGATCTATACTGTATGTAGTAAAAATAAATTTATTGCCTATTATTGGAGCGTGGAATGGAGCAAGACAAGTCTGTACTCCATGTATCCTGTACTAGATCTACTACATGTAGATTAGCAGTAGACGAGCATGACCAATATCTGAATATGGGAGACTTTCTCCGATTTGGGATACCAATTTTTGATTACATTTGAACATTAAATTACATGTTTTAAAAATACTTTTCCTTTTCAATTAAGATTAGGGCTTTTTCCATGAATTGTTTTGTTTCACTTTTATTACAGAAGTACGGAAGAGAAGGAAATACCGGCAACAGAAGACCAAGTCATCATGGAACCATCCCTAGATTTTCCTTTCCTGAATGATACCAAGACAGTCGAGTACGTGGGAAAGTCGAAGACACTGCTCTTGCTTCGTGGCCCACCAGGGAGTGGTAAATCATCCCTGGCTACAGCGATCTCCGAGAAGTATCCTGAGAAAGTCGCCATCTGCTCTGCTGAGGAACACATTCCTCAAGGCGAAAAGCCTCCTTTCTCTAGGGAGATGCTCAACAAGGCCCACACTGACTGCCAGCAGTGTGTCAAGGACTCCTGCAAGGAAGCCTATCCCATTGTCATCGTGGACAACACAAATGCCTCACTCTTGTCAGTGAAAAACTACAGTAGCATTGGACACAAGTTTGACTACGTGGACGTTCTCGTTGTACCCCAGACAAGTTGGATTCTTGATGTTCAAGAGTTGGTCAAGAGGTCGTCCCGAGGTTTCTCCCTTGAGGATATCCAGAGGAAACTTGAGAAGTTCCAGGAACCAGTATACCCTCTCTTTTACGGCTGGTTTGTCAACAGAACCGATTCAGAGACTATGAGGATTACTGGGAAGACATTTTATGAAAGGTGTCTAAGCAAGAGGGAGTTCAGAGAAGAGTTTACAAAGCATCTGCTACCAGATGCTAGTGGCAAAACGCCAGGTATAGAATCACCTATTATGCAGGGCTCGACACTGACAAGGGTCTCATACATGTATATATTTATGGATCCCCAATTTTTACCCCAAATTTTCCCCATGACCCTCAAAATCCTAAACTGTTTCAGACATGCCTGATGCATTCAGACCCACAGTATTTTATTCTGGATCCCCAGAAAAGAAGAATGGAGTACGTTTTCTAGGACCTCCATTTGTTGATGATTCAAGTTTCCAATTGTTTTGTTTCAGGATCTGCATGTCACTCTCTTGTTTTGGTTTTAGTTATAACAAAATTGTAGAGAATATACATGGAGGGCCTTCAACATGTCTCTGTTTTTTTTCTTCAGGCTAATGAGGTAAAACCAACCGCTATATCCCTAATTTGTGATTGTCTGTATTTATTTATCCTCTCGTTCTTTGATAGCTTCATAACTAGCCTCATACAAGTACAGAAATTTGCTTATGTTAGTGTGCTTATCATGAAGCGTACAATAGCCTGATTGCTGAAAAACACTTACCGGTACCAATTTTAGGAGATGGATAAATACTTAAACTATCATTTGTACGCATTTAACTTTTCCAACAGGATTGTCTTCATCACATAACCTACACTTGATACATCATTAAATTTCATGTATTTGTCCACAATTTTCTTTAACCTATAGATCCAGAGAATTACTTCTCATCTGAGAACTACACCGTTGGTCCTGTGATGCTTCACTGCACAGCCTTCTTCAGCAACTACGGCGAGGTCAGCCAATCAGAGGTCTACGCTAGCCAAGAACTGGTCAAAGCCGACAACGGCAAAGCATTCTCCATCAAGGTCATCGGTCTTCTGGTGACCCCGCGATCCCTGGGTCTGCGACTAAAACTAGAGGATGAAGAGCTCCTCTTGTGGCCACAAGATGATGTTAATGAGGTTGCCGAGGGCGGAGCGGAGGAAACATGTGATTCGGCTGCAGGAGAGAAGTCCAAGCCGTGTGACGATGAGTGCATCATAACCCCTCTGTCTCCGACCTGTGGGACAGGGAGCCGCGCCCACTTCAGTTTGGGTAGCGGTCCCGGTGTGGAAGCGGTCCAGACCGGTCTAGACCTGGTAGAGATCATCAAGATGGAACAAGAAGCGGCTCGGAAGAAGAGGAGCTACCCTGAAATAGCATTAGAGGGTGCCATGGCCGTCGGGTATGGGGAGGGAAACTGGATGGTGTACTTTGATCAAGCTTCTACAACTGAAGCTCTTTTTGCAGGATACTTCTAGATGAAATCATCTTTAACCTGTTGACTACTGAATTTTCTCATTCCCATAGGCTTAATACAGGCACCACCTGGTTCCAGTAGGCGATGGGTTAATTTAAATTAATTTAAATTCTCTATTGTGCCATGGACATGTACAGTGATTATTTGTAGGTGCATGTCACACCAAAAGATGAGTAAATATCAACGTTTTGCTTTTTATTGTGTTCTAAACCTTCAAAAATACAGATTTGATAAAATTGCTATAAAATAATACAAATTCAGGCCATTTGTAAATTCTTTTTTTCTTCTCAAAGTCTATTAAATAAAGATCATGATATACAAATGAAGGCCAAACAAAGTTGTACAATATTAGCAGCAAATTTTGTTCATATTAATCAGAAATACAAGCTGTTTATTGATTGTCAGTTGTGTTAATGTATGAATATATTACATCACAGCTACTTCAACAAAAAACATGCATTTAGTTGACTTTATACAGCCTTGGTCGTCTTGTTTTGCTGAAGTTTTAGCAATATATTTACTTATTTGTAGCATTTAACATGTACATGTACATAATAGTGTTGAATGAGAATATGGTAATCTCTACCTGTTCTTGGAATTTGGACCTGGGTATCTGACTGATAGCTAGCTTCTAGATGGAAGGATCATGCATGAATTTAGCTGACAAACAGGATTCTTCTTTCTCAGAAGTTCTAATTTACTGTTTTTAATAACATTTATCTTCAACCATGTTCATACTGTACTAAGAAATGTCTGTATCTCTGAGTTATTCACCATCAAAAATATTACCATTGCAGTAGGTGTTAGAAGATAGGACATCTAATAATTTTAGGTAAAAGAATATCAGTTTCATCATAATGTATGGTATACTTTCTGCTTTTCTTGTAGATAAGCAGGTATCATAAAGTCTACCTTTATAAACATCATGACACGAGTGAGAATGTTTGTACAAATATATGTTTTATTTTTAAAAAGAATTAGCTTCAAAAGCATGAGAAAATATTACATTTAGCTTCAAAAGCACAATTATTTTTTCAAAATGTATGAGAAAGGTTGCTTCGAAGTTTCAACCAAGAAGGGAATGGTGACAACTGTTTTGTTGCTTTATTGTCGTTGAGTCTTTAGTGGAAATAGCTTGAATGAAGCAAAGGAAATGTACTGATAACATAGTTTTGTAAAGGCTGATCTCTTTGCATCGATCATTCATCCTGGCACATACATGTACCTGTACATATATTTAATTTTAGCAGATATTTTCATCAAGACATTTTGGAGAACTAAAAAGTTAGCCCATATGCTTTCATATGTCCAGAGTATGCGTGATGTCTTAGTGTGGTAGAATCCCCCTCTCCAAAAGATTTAAAGCCATACAGGTACTCTCCTAAAAGCAGTTCCGCAAAATCCCCTCTAGCACCATCTCAGGTCAGCTGTAGCAGGATGGTCCTGTAACTCGCTGCTTCCTTAGCTGCGCTGTTGGTTTTCGCATTGAGTCCTCCATCTGCGAAGAGGGAATTAGGTATTGGGTTATGCACTGTGGACAAGTTGACCATGAGATGGCGCTGTGCAATAAACTACGCTCGGGCAGAGAGTTAATCAGTTTAGTACCGTTTTAATAGTTTGACAATGTTACCTTCTATCTGAAATTTCAAGATACAGTATTTCAATGTAAGTTGCCAATGTTTACCTTGAAGCATTTGTGGACAAGATTTCCCACAAATAGCTTCAATGTCCTGGCCTATGATGAGCTTATAATTTTAGTGTAGTAGGAAGAGATTGACAATAGTTTGAAAGATATAGGACAGATAATACAAATATTACTCATTTTGGAAAGCTGAGACCTACAATATCTTATTTTGATGATTTTGTTATGTCTATTTTGTGTAAATTCAAGAATTTTTAGTAATTTTAGTGCACATATTTGGAAAAGTAACTTTATACTTAGCCTGATTTACACCTTAAAATGTAACATGTATATATAGGACTGGGCAGTTTGTAAGTAATGATTTTGTACAAATGAAAGTATTTGTATTGACTTTTATGGGCTTGCAAAATGATTGATCTTATTTTTTAAAGATTTCTTCAGCATTCTTTTCTTTAGAAAATTTGTGAGCATATGAGTGTAATTCATGATACTTTCAATTTTTTTCCCCTTGCCATTACATAAATAAAAAAAATAAATAAAAAAAGAACCAGAAATGAAATGAGTGTTATTTACAGACAATGACTTAGTATTTCCAAGTTCTGTGGATGTTTGTGCGTGAATCTAGAAAAAACGAAGGCAGTGTTTGTGGTATTTATCTTTATACCAGGCAGTGAAATCTGGTCTCCCAGCTACCGTAATATACTTAAAAAATAATGATTTCTGTGAGGGAGTGTGTGGGGATGATGTGAGGAATTGGCATAGAATGAAAGTTTCATTTCAAATTGTCATTTAATCATTGCCTTTTAGAAAGATGTACAATAAATAATTGTATCTATTTGCATTCTATTATTAAAGCTATTTTAACACAAGGAAAGTGGGGGGGTCAGGAGCATTTTTTTTTTTTTTTTTTTTTTTTTTTTTTGGGGGGGGGGGGGGGGGGGAATTGTCACCCCACGCCCCTAAAACTGCTCCTGTGGGGGGGGGGGGGGTCTACCCTGGTATTCGTTGTAACAAAAGCAGAACATGAATAGTGAAGTTTGTGGAAAGATTTTACAAATAATCTTTAAGTGATGTGTTGATTTTTAATCTACAAACATATAAGGAACTATATTTTTTTCTAGCAGACAGCTCTCATTTTAAAAATTGTATTTTCCTCAGTTTAACTTAAATTATTGATCTGAATATTAGAATATCCTTAAAGGGCAAGTCTGACATATTTGCATGGTGAATTGAATGAATAGCGAAGATTAAAACAAACTATTCCCCATATCTATTTTGTTTATGAAATTTCAAAGTTTTTCTCTTTTTTTTGTACACACCTATATGACATTTTCATTCATATTACAATAAGTGATAGTAATGGTGATATTGCACATATTCCATGAGGATTTAAGAAATGTTTTACATAGCTAGAGCAGAAAAGAAATATATCTTGTTAATTTTATGTACAAAACGGATAGGGAAAAGTGAGGGGATGACATCACCATCTCACTAATTTGCATACAGCCTATTCATGAAATTATGCAAAGCTTACAAATTCTGTAATTTTCTCATTTTTGTCCAATTTTTATGAAACTTTCACCATTTTATTTGTTTGAATTGTCTATATTTATTCAATTCAACTTGAGAAAGATAAATGATTTTACTTGGAAGTTAACCAAAATCATAACAAATTATTGAATGAAGAATTCATGTTGGGGTCAGCTTATGAGCAGGTTGAACAAAACATTCAGAACATGCTGGTTATAAAATTCTTCACTGGATCTATACTGTAATCTGGGCCCCACCAAGAACAACAGAGATAGGTGCATCCACCCTACTCCAAGAGAGATGCACCCCTCCTCCCCTCCCAGATGGTCTGCAACGTATTGTTTTAAGACCAAGGGCCTATGGAAACACAAAATACAACAAATTAAGTATATAGACCTAAATTTCATTTTTTTTTTTTCCTTCTTGAATTTTGTGTGGATGTTGCAATTTCTTTTAGGATTACCCTCAAGTCTCCAAATGTAAACTTCCCATTTCCCAATCAAAAATGTAGTTGCAATTCAGTTGGTAGAGCAATTAAATTCATACTCATTTGTGCATAGATGTGTTTAAAGGGCAGTATATTATCATGAAAAAGAACAATTGAAATTTAAAAACTAATATGAAGGATTGTGTAACCTGTATCTAGTAGAAAGTGAACTCCCCAAACAAATGATAGAGAACATAGCTAATGAAACCCTGCATTAACAAAACAAAACGCCTTTCATTACGTCTAGCGATTAAATGCCAAATATCCAGAAGTAAACATGGCGGTTGCCAGTGAGCTGCAGTGGGTCCCTGAAACCCTTTACAATGCCGCTATTTCTGCCGTTGTTTCTACTTATTCAAGACACAGAAAAGAGCTGAGACCTTTACCTGAGAATATACAGTTCGACATTTATTACAAAGTAGGTTTTCAGTCTTAAAATTTCACCTCAAACTTTGTTTATTTCGCAGCTGTTCAGAAGAGGTTTGAGCTTGTTGAAACTTGAATGATGGGCTGAAAATCGTGTGTGCAGTATCGGGTCGACCTGCCCCGAACCAACTAACAAGTCCCTGCCCGAACGTAGAGAGCAATGCAATGATGAATGAGTAATATTGGCAATGTTAATGAAGCAATTGTTTTGGTGACATGCTCTATTTTGATGTTGTCTCTCAGTGTGTGTGTATGCATGGTTCATTACCTTGCCTATGTTATAAGTTATGACACTGGAAAAAAGAATGTCCATCAGGCTCTGCATCAGTAGTGGCCAGTGGCGCACAGCTCGGCCAATTATTAATAATTATTGGCCGGAGACTGTCTCCTATTTGGGATATCATTAATTTATATTTGCTGCACCTCTGCTCAAAATAAAAACATTAGCGGATTCCTAATGAAATATTAGTTAAATCTAGCTCTCCCCTTTTGTCTGTAATAATATGAACGTCTACTTATGTTTTCATAACGGGTTTTAATTTTGGTACGATCCATACCCCAAACCAATACTAGGCGCTTGTCCTCAGAGACCTAAAGGCAAATATTTGGCTTGGAAAAATAGCCTTCTTGGCGGTGTTTAAAAAAATCTTTTGTATGACAAATTTTCAAAATATGATAGGGTCTACAATCTCTCAAATGGGAGAGAGTCTCCAAAATCGACCGTGCACCACTAGGCCTACTGATCATATGTCCATAAGAATAGTGTCAAGATGTGTGTGTGTAATTAGCCTTAAGGGCTTGGTGATAATGTTTTTATGATATTTGATATCACTAAGCCTTAACTGGCTCACATAGGCGTGCGAGGAGAGGCAGGTAAACAAACCCTAAAATGTGTCCGAAATCACACCTTCCCAAACCCGACAAATATTGGATAGTGGCCTTAACGTTTGCTATGCCGCTTCTACTCCTAATGACCTACGGCAATTAAAAATCAGAGGTAAAAATAATGAAATATTAGCAAATATCTACCAGAGTGACACAGCTTAGCTTGAATTCCACATGTACTGTGTGTAAGACTTAACGTTCTGCAATACAATGGTGTTGACCTCTGACTTTTGTTGACGGCACTTTCGTACAGTGTGCTGCTTCCGTAATATGTGCTGTATAATGCTATACAGCACATATTACGGCATATTACGGCATGTAGGTCAAGATCATAGTCGTCAGTTGACACTTTATTATAGACTTTTTTTTCTTCATTGTGATATGTCATGAATAACTTCGTCCATTTCCTATACTGAATTTAGGGTGGAGGCATATATGGGTCATTCCATAAAGTTGGGGCAAAAAATATGACGGTGTCCATGTATAACTTCGGGTCCATAATATTAATTCACCATGAAGCTTGAGTAATTCTGAAGACAGTTAGGTATGCTTTTTATGCAAAATTCAATTTGAGCAAAAATTGTTACAGTTGATAGGAGACATATTTTTTCACTTCTGGTATGTCACAAAAACTACCCAACTTTCTGGACAGACAATATATGAGACACAGTCGCACATTTGTCTTGTTTTTAATGCAACCTGTTTTTTTGTGTGTACATGTACATGTACATGTACATACCGGTACATGTAGAAGAGCATGCAAAAGTAATCCTTTTGAACTCTTCAATGTAATCTTCCTTGTTTAACCTATTTTATTCTCCATTATTCTTAATTACTTTAGCTGTACAAACAAGGAAGACTATGTCAACTTGGAATGGAGTTTTGCGAACTGGACATCTTTGCAAAGGTCCTACGAGTAAATGACAAAAGGTGAGTCAATAAATCGCCCATAAATAGAAATTTGTAATACAGGGGTATTAGTTAATTTGTTTCAGAACATTGTAAAAACTACATGCGCCGATAATGGTTTATTCATCTTTCTTCACAGTACATTTTTCACGAAATTTGTGGCCATTAATATGGAAATATGTCCCGGTACATATGTTGTACATGCTGTCCAAGCTGATGCTGTCTACTATGTAACAATGTTGTCGTTTAGTATAGAATTATAAACATTGTTTGAATGTATCTCCATGTCGTCAGTATTCTTTGTAGACCAGCTACATGTACATTAAAGTTAACAGGGAGGCTTCTTTGTCATACAATATGACTTTACAAATTCAGTCATTTCTATTTAGCTATTTATGTTTTAGCTTAGCGGGCCTAGAAAGGAAGAAAAAAGATTGACTAATACCGTCTTTACACCTGATTTTTGGGGTGGCTAAGGGTTTTTATCCCTGCAAGTTCCCGGGCTGTCTTCTGTGTTCACACTTGGTTTTTCAAAAGGAGGTTAGCACCGCAAGTTCCCGGGCTTAGCTAGCCCTGCTCCCAAGTAGGGTTAGCGCGGCAATTGTGGCGCTAGTGGTGCTAACCCCCCAATAAACCAGTTCGTAGTTAGCACATGGGTCATATGACCCCAAATATCCACATATCTTTTAAACATAGATAAATCCAACTTTGTGCCTTTTGGAATAATCACAGCAAAAGTCATGGAGTGATTCTTTGTTTGCCCTCTTGAAAAGATTACTTCCACCTGTGTTCAATAGAATACATCACAGGTGCATACATGAATAATGATTACATAACTTTCGTGAGCATGTATCCACTTATTAGTCTCTGTATCTACGAACTGGTATATTGCCGGGCGCACCTGTCAGGTGTGAAAGCTAATATGAATGAAGGCTAATACTATAGGTTTACTAACATATTCAAATTTCCTTCCTGGGAACCTAGTGACAAGGTATTCCATTAACCTGTTATTAATGAATTCAATGAACTACAATACCTGGAATCCATTCTGCGTACATTACTCGTTGCTGTGTCGGGCACACCTCAGGCAAGCTTACAGGTTAAGAACAACCTTTATTTTAAAGAGATGGTTCATTGAAATGTGGAAAATGGGCAAATTACACCTCTACAGATTGCTGAGAACATTAACAAAATGAGCAAAGTACATTTGAAGCCCTCACTGTTGTGAGGAATAAATTAAATGCAACTTTGTTACCCTTTCCTGAACCCACTCACAAAGTGAATTGACGGCGTTATTTTACATGCGAAACGATGACGTCACAATATGAACAACCTACAACACACATTCTGGACAATGTTGGATACCCATTGCAATTTTCAGATATGGGTAAACGTTAATTGTTTGTATATTTACCGCTAGTGGTGATATTTCCTCTATTTTTGGCATCGTGAATGAGATACAGTGAATAAATGATACTTTCTACAAATTTTGTTTGATTTTTATATTTTTTTTCTGTCACATTCGAGCATGAAAATCAGAAAACTAATCACATATTCTGAGGGCACTTCAGCGTCTGGGAAGGCAAAGGACATTTTGCATGCTGCCTTAATGACTCTTTTGGAGTAATGTAGGCGACAAATTTACATAGAATTGTCCAGATACATGTATATATTACAAAAATGTGTGATTAGGCTGATTAATTTACATTTTTGATAAATTAAGTCGTAGGACCTGATAAACCGAGAGAAACAGATCAGTCCGGTTCGCGATTCACGGCTAGCTCGAGCGCCGGGCTACGGGCTAGACTGGCTAGCAAGCTGCGCTAGATGTGATGCACGCATACTACGTACGTGCGATATTGCACACACAGAGTACGCACGCACAGCTACTCGATCGCTAGCTACGGGAAACTTGAACGCTACATACATCGACGATATATTCATTCGCTTTTTGGAAGTTATATACCATTTATCTAGACTAAAGTCAGATTAAGAACCAAAACCATGCCATGGAGGAGCCTTCTTCTATCTCCTCAAAACTCAAATCAAGTATGTTTTCGTCAATATCCATATTTCCAGGGGATTTTGATGAAGGTAAACAGCGTTAGGTATAAATGGGTACGGTACTCGAGAGTCAATGCAATACATGTGAATAGCACGCAAACTGTATCTCGCACCGTCGTCAATCATTTCAGCTGAGCGGCCCGCTGTTCATATTGTGTCGTCACTTCAAAAATCAGCTGACTTACGATGTTTTCGGGGCGTTGGGTGGGTTGATTTTTCGTCAAGTTCAATCAACTTTTATAAATTTCGCTCGAATGTACAAGTTACACAAATGTAATGATTTTACACAGTGTAATTTTTCGATTGCAATGATACCAAATTCAGTCAAGTTTGAAATCAATAAACCATCTCTTTAAACGGTATGCACAAAATTTGAATATTAGTAAACTTGACTATCAAGTAAAATCATCTTGTATCCCTGTAGAATATAATTTACCCCCCCCCCCCCTCTTTGTATTTTTACTTGCAGACACTTACTTCACCACTGTTTCCAAGCCTTGATGGACCATGGTGTCAAGGTGGCTACTGTCCTTGCAGACTCCTACGCTACACATGCATCGATAGAGGAGCAGAACCAGGACAGAATCAGTCGGACAGTCCAGCTTGGGTTCTCGTTAGGTAGGCACAGAAATATTGGTTATCCTTTGAACTTTATCCCTTGAGCCTTGTTTAGATATGCCATGGTAAACCACAGGGGGGGGGGGGGGCTTTCATGGCAACATAGAGCATAATATGCTTCACATTTATGTATCTTATAATAAAGAGCTTAGTAAATATGTGGACCTTTGTTGCATGCAGTTGCTTTTCATTTACAAGTAAAAAACATGGGGCAGTTTACTGCATTATATCTGAACAAGTAACTATCTAAGCACTAAGCCTGTGGATTGTATTACCGTAAATCTCTGCGTATAAGGCGCACTTTTTTGCCATCCCAAAAAATTGAAACTTTTTTAGTTTCGATTTATGGGGCTATGACTCGGAAACTACAACATCACTCAAATTTGTCTGTTATCTTGGTTTGAAAGTAATCTTTCTAATAGATCTCAATATGTAGTTTATAATAATAATTCCTCAATTTTTTTTTTCTATTACACATGGTGTACCACAAGGTTCTATCCTAGGTACTCTATTGTTTTTAATTTACATTAATGATCTTACACATTCTTCTAAAAACGACATTATTACTATTATTTGTGACAAGTTCACAAGCACAAATCGGCGCCTTCAACTGCACCTCGATGTTAAATGAAGGTCCTTCTCCACATGGGTTTCTGGCAACAAAACAACAACAAACAAAATAGGGGTGCGCGTTATACACAGGTGCGTCTTATACACAGAGATTTGTAATGTTAACCTTAATAGCCAGGCAAGTCAGCCATTGCATTATTTTAAGAGGATTTGAGAGTGATTTACCTCCTGATAGCTTTAAAAAGAAAAAGAAACGAAAAAGAGAGAAAAAAATATGCTCTTGGAAAACTGAATAGCTCAGTTGAAATCAATTTTTGTTGCACTGTTAATGTGATCAAAATCTTTGCTACCTTACATCTAGGGACAGAACAGAATAAAAAACAGTCTGAGTAAACTAAAAACAGAAGTTCTATACTTTGTGAGTTTATTTTGTTGGAATCCGTATGTTATCCCAATTAAACTACAGCTTGTTTGTGACACAGCCTGCTAGCGTACTGTATTTGCCATTAAAGTTCCCCCTTTTAAAAAAACACATAGATTTCATGCATACAAATTCTAGAATGTACAATTCAGACCCCCTTAAAAAAACGGCTAGTGTCTTATAGCTGGAGTTATATATCTTCTAGGTACATGTACAATTCATGTAATACCTTGAGTGAGTGGGATTGTTAAAGACTCTGGCTAATAGAGATGGGGAATATCAAGCTCAGGGGAGGTATAAAATTGTATGTAAGTAGGTATCACAGAAGAGCTGCGTTGAGTGGGGACACACAGAGCTACCACGCAAATTCTCTCTTTGTGAAGGAAGATTTTCATATCATGGAAAAAATAAATATTATAAAATTATATGTCTCTCGAAAGCTCAGGATTCTGTCTTTCATGTCATGTCATTTTCATCAAAATCCATTAATTACTTACGACACAGTTGCTTGAGATGTACCCTCTAATTCGTACGGTCTCACTTCGTTTGTCGCCATTTTTTTCTGACGGCCGATTTGTATCCCTAGTTTTTTAGCTCAAGAGGACATTTTTTTTTTTGGGGTCTAAAAAAATCGTAACGACTCAGCCAACCGCTGAATAAGCGGGGGGGGGGGGGGGGGGGGTCAAGAATTTTTTTAATTTTTTAATTTTCTCCGTTGGGGGGGGGGGGGGGGGGCACGTCCCTGTTTTTCCGTACACTTTGGTGGAATTTAGCGCTGATTTTAATATACTCTTTTGGCCGGGGGGGGGGGGGGGGGGGGGGGGGTACATGCCCCCTGTGCCCCCCCCCCCCCCCCTGGATCCACCACTGCCATACTTTCTATTGATGGCCGAAATTCATTCCCTTACCATTAACGGTTTTCAATTTAAGCAGACTTGAAAACACAAAAAAAAGCTTAAGGGTGCTTTAAAATATGAAGTTTTAAGAGTTAAGAGCCTTTTTCAAATGCCATTTAAAATTTATTTAAATGGATTTGATGGTCCAAACTTACAGAAATGATTAAGCTATATACATACCCCAGATATGCCGAAATTCAGCCCCACTTCATAGACACTCTTAAATCTAGCCATGTTTCAAAAGTCAAAACCCATGAAAACTTGTTCCGGCGACGCATCAAAATGGGCTTCATTTAATTATTTGAAAAATTCCACAAAAAAAAATATTTGTCTAAAGAACCTGGAAAAAAATAGGCATGTAGAAATCCATACAGAGAACAGATTTCTTGAAAAGAATGGTGATTCATCAATTAATTACAAAATTTTGTCACCTTGAAAATGGCTAATTGTCAGTTATAGCCTAATTACGCAAAATTTGACCATTTCGTCTCTTATGTAAGTGGCCGTATTTTCAAAAGTACTTATTCAAATTTGACAAATGAGGTATCAAAACTCCTCTTTCCATGTGCTCTAAGATGAAATTGGCAGGGGAAATGAAATGTAGATACTTTCAAACTTTAGCTGTGATACCTAATGTAAGTAAAAATCATAACATATATCTAAATTAGGACAAGTAATTGGTCAATTTCTGTACAACGCTTGCAGCCTACATATACTTGTTTGCGTATGGTTTAGAGAGGGGGGGGGGGGGGAGAGAAGGGGCAGTGAGAGAGATACATGTAAAAAAAGGAGAGAGAGAGAGAGAGAGGGGGGGGGGCTGTAAGGGGAGTCGGAGAGATGGAGATAGATGAAGGAGATGGAGTCTGTCAAACCTTGCCATTGTTTAACCCAAAACAAATAGGTTTTATGTTGTATATAAAATGGGTCCTTCTACACTCAGCATTATAAATAAAAAGAAATGAATGTGTATCGTAAAACGCTAAAGAGAAAGGCAAGAGTGGAGGAGTGTAAAGGTGACAGACGTAGCAGGAAAGGGAAATAGAAATAATACACAGGGAGTGAATGAAAGAGATTTAGAGGGAGAGAAACAAAAGAGTGCTTGCCAACGTGTTAGTGGGAGGGATTTTGATCTGTGGGGGCCAAGGGATCATGAACATGATGAAGTCTGTCCGATTCTTTTATTGCCACAGTGTATGGGGGAAGTTTTTAATGATGGAAAGAGATAGAAGGCCTGTCGTTACTAGCTCGATATTGCCAAATATCCCGCTATTTGAACTATCCCGATCCAAACTATCTAGCTAATTTGCGTCTTCATCAGCCCAAAGTTGCAATTAGCGGGATATTTGGTTGGGAATGTCATCCCAAATATCTTGGGATAGTTGCAAAATATCCCACTATTTGGCAAAATATCCAGCTATTTGTCCGGTGCGTCTTCACCAGACCGAAGACTCGCACTATGCGCAAACACTGAGCAAGGTCGAATCTCGAGCTGATGAAGACGCGATTTTTAACTTCAGGATTGTTTTCCAAATCAGAAATATCAGGTTATTTGGCAATCTCAAGATGATGAAGACGCGCCTAGTGAGAGAGAGAGAGAGAGAGAGAGGGGGGGGGGGGGGGGGAGAGAAGGGGCAGTGAGAGAGATACATGTAAAAAAAGGAGAGAGAGAGAGAGAGAGGGGGGGGGGGGGGGCTGTAAGGGGAGTCGGAGAGATGGAGATAGATGAAGGAGATGGAGTCTGTCAAACCTTGCCATTGTTTAACCACAATGTGTGGGGGAAGTCTTTAATGATGCATATAATCCATGGGTTTTTAACTGGCTGGTAAACAAGGACAGTATACAGGATAGTATATAGGATATAAGGAATATGAATATAGTGTTTGAAATGATTGTATAATCAGATTGTAATCAGGCAGTTTCTTGTACCAGAAAATAAAATTATCATATTCAAAACAAAACGTGATTTTCATTTGACGTTCAGCTTATAATACAAAAAATCTACATATGTACATGTACATACATGTGCATATGGTGTGTGCATAAAATAATCAAAATTATGGTTTTGAGTGGGTTTTTTTTGTGGCCCATATAAACATGAGAAATTGATGTTAATTCTATTCACTATTTTTTTTTTTTTTCTGCGGACAAAATCTTGCATTTTGGTCAGTTTTATTTGTAAGCCATCAATTTGAATTACCCTGATTTCATGTGATATGAAAATGGTCTTTCCCTTCTAGGAAAGTAATTTTCATGAGATGGATATTTTTGTCAAAATAACTGCTAGTCATGTAATATTAAATGTATTACTGATAAATGTTTAGTCTGTATCATGGTCATAATATTTCCCTTTTATCTGCCCAAACTACTTTTAACTATTAAATGGACAAGCGTTGAGGTGTGATGATACATGTCATTAGAGATACTTGTAAGTCTCGCATCTTGGTCAGTTTTATCAATTTATCCTGATTCCATTTGGTATAAGAATGGACTTCCCCTTTCAGTAATTTTCATTACCGGTAGATGGAAAGTATTTGTCGAAAAACTGCCAGTCACGTAATATTATCAATGATGAATAAGTCTGTATGATGATCATAATATTCCCCTAGTATATATCCTAACTACTTTTAACTAAATGGACCAGCGTTGAGGTGTGATTATACATTAATGTTTATTCGAGATTTAAGTCTTGGTTTCAATTGTCATGCATCTGCAAGTTTGTACACATAACTATTTCTTTGAAATCTATGTACTTTCCCCAGATATACATGTACATGTACTTTCCCCAGATATACATGTACATGTACTTTCCCTGAATTGCATGTACTTTCCCCCTCTTGTATTTGGTTGATGATTTGTCCTTGAAAGGGATACAAGTGCTTTGGACTTCATACATGTACAACTTTTTTTTAATGAGAGTTGTTATCAGATCAATAAAAAACGTGGCAATTTTATTATGGATGATTTATTCATCCTGGTATTACATGTTTGTCATCAGGTATTTCCCTTCTTAATAAGTCTTATTTCTATTTCTAACAGAATATTTCTTTATATTTGTTGTTTAAAGATCAGTAATATACAAATAATCTGGTCCTACAAAATTTACGAATCAGATTATACAGGACAATTATTAATGAATGTGCAAGAAGAAAAAAAAAAAAATCAAAAATTGGAAAGATATAATGAAAGATAGAAAAAAGAAGAAGACTTTGTCTGTCAGGATAAATGATTGCCTCAAGTACACAGTATATTTAGATTTCCCTGACTGAAAATGTTGGAATTGACGTTATCCAGTAGTATACTCGAAATAAATTTGAGTTCAAAAGGAACACTAATCACATTGTAATTTATTACTTGAACTTATTTTGATTGAATTCACTGCCCATCATTGTACATTTTGTGTTTAAGGAGGTCCTCTGTGTTAGGAGGTCCTCTGATTAGTGTATTTGGAGAAAAAAATTGGAGGTGTTATATGATTCCATTTTATGTGTCAAAGGTTGTTAGCTTTCAAATGTTTCCGTCTTTAGTTGGCTTCATGTACAGGGTGTAATTAAGATATTAAATGTGTAGTCTCTCATTTGTATATCCACGCAAATCTTTACTTTTTGGCTCGGGGGGCAACATATCCATGATATTAAATACCACAGCAAAAGTGTATGTACTATGTAATTGATTTCTTCTCATCTTTCTCTTCATAGGGGGATTTCTCTCAGAGGCAGGCTGGTTCTGTAATGCTGAGAAGGTATACGAGGCGTGCCTGAGATTATGTAAACCAGAGTCTGATCAGCAGAGGGTGATACGAGCATTTGAATGCACAACAAGGTTAGTGACGTGTAATGGGTTTTGTGATATAAATGCAAAGTAGACAATGATTTGTTTTTAAATCTCACTGTTCATGAAGGGAACATATCAATTATATATTTAGGATTCTCTGGCAAAGGGCTAGGGTAAGTCTGAAAAGCAAATACCCCCCCCCCCCCCCAAAAAAAAAAAACAAAAAAAAAACCCAACAACAAACAAACAATTGATAATAATAAATGATAACAATATTACAATAATGGTAAATGGAAATGAAAATACATAAAAATAATATGTAAATAAATTATATATTTAAAAAAAATATAATCATGAAGGTCATCAGGATATTTTTGTGTTGGGGGTATTCTTCTTCTTCTTTTTTTTTTGTTGGGGGGGGGGGGAGGCTTGATATGTACTTGAGGTTTGCCATATTGGGTTTTGCCTGGGGACAATTGAGAGTTGTTATTGTTCTTCCTTATTGGTCATGTAAAGCGAGCTCTAAAGCAAATCTTCCTCTAAAATTAAGATTAATAGTAGTATAGTGTGAGAAAGGTACTCTTGATAAGAAGAGCACTGCTATTTATTTTAATTCATTATACATCTGCATCAAATAATTCTTCAACATGTTGTTCATCTTGCAATATTCAGGTTAATACACGTTCGGAATGCCAACTGCAAGTACAGCCAGGCCGAGGACTCCTACAACTCCGCCCGTAAGCTCCTGGAGGACCTCAAGGAGATGGGTGTGACCGTCAACGAGGCTGCGCTTCATGGCGAGATGTGCTCGCTCCTCTTCTCCAAGAGCCACTATGACGAGGCGTACAAGTCGTGCCAGGCGTCCCTGCGTTCCATCTCACCCCGCCTACCCGTACGATGCGTTATAGATATTCTACGCCAGGCGGCCAAGGCGTGCGTTGTCAAGAGGGAGTTCAAGAAGGCGGACTTGCTCATCAAGCATGCAGTGTGTCTCGTCAGGTGAATGCTCTTTTTTTTTTAATGCCTATTTAAACTATTATATATTATTATTCTTAATTTATGTACAGTTATTACATCTCTAATTACTTGAGTTATCAATAAAAAATGTGTGGGGAAAATCCTCTTCTTGAAAGACAGAGACTCTCTTAAATTATTCCGGACTGCCATTTATTGCAAGAAAAACTTTTAAAAATTGAATTGCAAAAAATTCAGTCTTGTGTCAGTGGCAATTCAGTATTCTGCGGCATGAAACCTTCATGAATCTGGAGCATAATCACAGGTCATGAATGTTTCGTTTATTCTATAGTTTTCTGATTTTGCTGTATTCTGTAATGTTAAAGACATTAAAGAAAAGATAGAATATAGAATTGGTGTAAGGATACCTCTGTGTATTCTTCCATTGGTGTAAAACACAAGGCTACAGATTTTCACAATGCAAAATTTAGCTTATGAAGTTACCACCACAGTATTAAATCTTTATAAAAGGGCAAATCATTGGTAGAAAGAAATTGTCTAAATGTAATAATAATAATAATATGTACATGTTTATCGCGCAGCTTCTCTATGAATACTGAGCTTCATACAAGGTTTTACATTATTACCCCTGCTGTAGATGAGCTGCCATGATATGGCGCTAAAGCATTCAAGGAATTTCTTCCTACCGGATACCTGTTTACTTCACCTGGGTGGAGAATGTCAAATGTAAATTAATGTTTTACCAAAGGACATTAGTGCCAGGGCGGGACTTGAACCGCGAACCTTGCAATCCAACGTCTGTTGATGTATTTCCTAGACCACAACACCTCTTCAGATGTATTTCGTTGACAATAAATTTGATGATTAATTCTCATTCATTTCTCTTTTCAGGGAACATTTTGGAGTAAGGCATCCCAAGTATTCAGATGTTCTCTTAGACTTTGGCTTCTATTTGCTCAATGTAGACTCGATATGCCAGTCAACAGCAGTGTATCAGGTAAGTCATACACACAGGTTCTTTGTTTGAAAAAAAGCAGTTCAGAGGTTTCTAAAGGTCTGAATGTTTTTGCTTTTTCTCCTCCAATTGTCATCAAATATGTTTATATTCTACTCTTTTATAGTTTAAACAAAATATAAATGTTTACCGAATGAACCAGTGTGAATAAAATTTACCAAACATCAAGAAGTTGCCAATTTTGTTCATGAAAATAGTGATTATAAATTCCACTCCATCATTGAAAATAGAGACTATTATTTGTCAAATAGTTTTCAGTCCCCTTCCATAAAGAGCTATAAACCTAATATTGTATTTCTTTGCCACCTGTCATTTTTCAGCAAGCGCTGGACATCCGGTTATCAGCGTTTGGAAGAAGAAAACTCTATGTTGCAGTAGCCCATTTACACTTGGTCAAACAGTTTTCAGTCCCCTTCCATAAAGAGCTATAAACCTAATAATGTATTTCTTTTTCACCTGTCATTTTTCAGCAAGCGTTGGACATCCGGTTATCAGCGTTTGGAGGTAGGAACCTCCATGTTGCAGTAGCCCATGAAGACCTAGCCTATGCATCCTATGTACATCAATACAGCTATGGCAAGTTTGATGACGCAAAGTGAGTAGCAGCATGCCAGCAACAACTTATCATTTACATACATATTACGCTTTTACAAGCAAGAAACATAAAATAAAAGAACAACATCCCCTTCTTCATTTTAGAATCTGGAAAGTAGGCTTATATTTAGGACTATAATTATCACCATATTTGTTGATTAGATTATTGAAGAAGAATGCTGTTTTGGTGGCATTCTTCTGAAATGCATATATATGTATCATTTTCGATGGTGATACTTGAGCCCTTCCGAGGATCCAGATATCGGTATTTAGACAAAATTAGTGCCGTTGTCAGCAAGTCTTCTGTTGACAGTGACATGTATGTTGGGAGAAAGGAAAATGTAAAATGCTTCTGTACTTTCACAAACAATTAACCCGGCTCTTACGGTGCACATTCTCTGAGATTCTTAATCAAAGCTTAAGCTGAATTTGTGTACCGGTAGAAGCATCACCATCTTATGTGGTAAATATCAAACGTAAATGGTACATTTGATCCAGAAAATCATAACTATTGTGGACACAATTATGCTGATACAGTTATGACATCGGGATAGAGAAGCCAGTGATATTTGAAATGCATTGGTATTTTGTTTTTTTCCATGACCAGGGAGCATGCAGAGAAAGCAATCAGTATCATCACCCAAATCTTACCTGAAAATCATCTCCTGCTGGCATCCTCTAGGAGGGTAAAAGGTCGGTATTTAAGACAACTTTCTTTTACATTGAACAAATGTTTCATTGGGTTTAATCCCAAGTTAACATCCATGGATTAAACATTTTCAAGTTTTCTTCATTGTTACGGTTCTTTCCGGATTGTTTTGAAAATCTAGTGTATAGGAGAAATTCATTTTCGTGTGCATGTACATATATCAATATGCAGATATAAACTTATCCAGACATATCAGTGGTATTTCAAATGCAAGCCTACAAGTCCCTTTGGGGAGGAACTTTCGTTACTAACTTTGTCACACTGTATATCTGAACTTCACTTAAATGAATAAAAAAAAATTAAATAAGCACAGCGACAGCTTTACTTGTTGAGCTTCATGCACATATGAATATCTCGTTCAGAATTTTGAATTTGAAATGTCTGTAAGAATGGAACCCTGGATTTGCTGTCTTGTGATTTTTGCAAAAGCACAGAGCAATTAATTGTGTATATTGAGCTGACCTTAATTAAAGGGATAGTCGAGTTCTGTTTTCGGTTCGCAAATGCCTTCAAAGTGCATGGTTATTGCTCTTACATTTCTGACATTTCTAGTGCCCTTTTAGAACCTAAAATTGCTATGAAGGTAATTTTAGACCCCAAATGTGTGAAATTTAACCAATGCGATCATACCAATTCAGCTCCACTTTCAAAAAAATATGGTGACCGTTAATTAATTAATCAATAATAACAATACATAGGCCGGCTGGTTGTGCGTTATATAACCAACACGAAAAAGCCAACATCGGCATTGGCTGAAATACAACGTAAAAGTTGCTACTTTGTTTTTCCAACGGCTTTCAACGGCTGGTTCAAATTATCTAATATTTGTGGTGGTACACACGTATTAGAAGTCATTATATTTATGGATATTTCAGCCGTCTCTGAACCGATTTTGATCAAACAAAGATGATTCTGTTGTTTAAACTGTATGTTCTTTCAAATTTGACACAGTTTTTCATTATCTCACAACAAATTATTTTGTGTAGCGCCCTCTGCAACAAAACTCAACTATCCCTTTAATAGCTCTTTGTTTTGAGATAGCCATACACAAGGATATCAAGACCAAGCTACTCTACCAGGCATGTGAGCTCCCAGCCTCACTCAGTCTAGACCGCTATTTGACCTCTAGTCAACCTCTTTCCTGTGCACTGCAGTCCCATTACTATAATCTTGTGTCTTGTTTTTATCATCATCATCAGCGCTCATTCTAGAGGAGATAGCGATCGACTCCCACGATAAGGACATTGAAACCAAACTACTCCAAGAGGCCCACGACCTCCACCAATCGTCACTCAATCTTGCCAAGCAGGCCTTCGGAGAGTTCAACGTTCAGACCGCTAAGCATTATGGGAACCTTGGAAGGCTCTACCAATCAATGAGGAAATTCAAGGTGCACATTATTTGTAACTTTCATTCTTTAAAGGGATCCGGTAACTTTGTCTTAGATCATTTTAAAAAAATCCTTGATTTAGCTCATGCTGCAATGATAATTATAAACTTTTAGGTCAGTCAGGAACCCCATGACTTTTACAAGCCGATCGCCTGTCTGATTATTCAGATATTTATGATTAGAATTACAAATTTTGAAATAACACTACAGTCTATTGGGGAAAGCGAGTATGGTAAAACCGGTCACTCAAAGATTTTAACTTTTTTGAGGCACTTCTTGATCATTTTGAAGCACAGTTTTTTTAGGGCTTCAATATTACACCATATCACAGACACTGATAACACGTAGGGCCGTGCATCTCAGATTTAACATTGTTAAACGATGCCTTTAAGCTGACTTTATACCTGGTTGTGCTTGATTTTTAGTCGTCTTTTTATATTAAATTTGTGTCTTTGTTGAGATGTAAGATAAGGGGATGTGTCAATGGTATTGCCCTCAAAATAGGAAAAAAAGAAGATTGTTATGTGGGTGGTTATTGTATATCAGTGAAAAGGAAAGAGTGTAAATGAAATAAGAAAACTTTTGGATTGAACTGAGGAAAAGCTGTGATGTATAATGTTAGGAGAAAGAGTAGAAATAAGCCATCTTAATTCATCCAAATTGAATTGTAATTACGTTTAACTTGATGATATGTGTTTCAAGCTGAAGATAAAATCATTTAAAGGAGCTGTAGCATGACGAGACTACATGTCTTTCCCGTGGACTGACCCGAGGCCAATCGGGTATAATACGACTACGGACGACGCAAACTCAGTAGGCCTACGCATTCATGTGCGCGCAACATAGGCAAAACCGAAGCGTGAGGAGACCTTCGGTCTGTTACAGACCCTTTAAAAGATAAATAAACCAAAGCAGAGGTATAACATGATGATAAAGCCGTATAAAGCACTTACAGAGAATGAAAGGGAACAAGTCATATTAAATGTTCGATGTCATACATTCTCTCGTACCTCATATCAGATGGCTGAGGAGATGCATGTGAGGGCGATAGAAATCAAGGAGAAACTCCTGGGTGAAGAAGACTACGAGGTAGCGCTGTCTGTGGGTCACCTAGCCTCTCTCTATAACTATGACATGAAGCTTTATCACCAGGCTGAGAAACTCTATCTCCGATCCATTGAAATAGGTGAGTTCAGGACATTTTCCTCCTTCTATAGTTGATCTCAAGGAAGAATCAGGAAATATCATTTGTATTAAGGGTTTTGAGCTGACCAGAATCTTAGAATATCTATTGGTCCCATTGTATCTTCAGTTCATGTTGCCTATGACTTTAGGCATTCTAAATCAAACCAGAACGTAATATACATTGATATGTCTGTCTTTTGTATACCTCAGGCAAAAAGCTGTTTGGCTCGGGCTACAGTGGCCTGGAGTACGACTACAGGGGACTGATCAGCCTGTACTACAACACCTCCAACCATGCTCGCATGTTTGAGTTTCAGGACATCCTCAACCATTGGAACAACATCCGCGACGGGAACAGCAGTCCTGTGGACATCCTGGAATACCTTGCAAACTGCAGGACGGAACTCACTACGAAGGAGATCATTGATAAGTTCTTCAAGATTGATTAACACCCTGCTCTTGGACACCTGACCAGCTGCAGGACGGAACTCACTACGAAGGAGATCATTGATAAGTTCTTCAAGATCGATTAACCGTCTGACCTTGAACACCTGACCAGCTGCAGGACAGAACTCACTAATGAAGAGGTCAATGAGACGTTCTTCAAGATTGTCTTTTCCTTAAAGTCTCTGTGAATATTTTTGAATAACTTGCCAACTGCAGGATAGAACTCACCTCCAAGGAGATCATTGATTGGTTCTTTAAAATGGACTGAAAATAAACCCTTCAATACCTGACCAACTCTATGATAGAATTCTCCACCAAAGAGATTGTTGACAAGTCCTTCAAAATTGACTATACCTCAACAGCTCTCTGGATATCCTTGATTACTTGGGCTACTGTAGATCAGAACTCATCACCAAAGAGATCATTTGTACGTTCAATATTAATTATCCTTTAATGCTGTGTGGATATCTTTGATTACCTGTGCAACTGACTGACCTGCAACAAGGTCATCACAAGTTCTTCAAGATCAACAAGTCCTTGTATAAAACCAACTAAACATCTGTTAAGATTGCCTCATGCTCATATAAGAGGTGTTGTGGTCGAGTGGTTACATCACTGGACTGTCGATCGCAAGGTCCGCAGTTCGAGTCCCGCTGCGCCACTAATGTCCTTTGGCAAGACATCAATCTACATTTGCCACTCTCCACCCAGGTGTTAAATGGGTACCCGGTAGGATGCGAAAGCCAATGTGGTATGCTTAGGAATTTGAGCCTAGTAGATCTTGTTGGAATGTTCCCCAGGGAGTGGAGAAAGTGCATACATTGTGTGCGGGCAAGCCAGAATATTATTATTATTATCAAGAGCAACTAATCTCCGGAGGGTTCAACAGTTCAGGATTTGCTGTTTGGCCTTTGGAAAGAACACTGCAAAGCTTGTACTTGCGCTCCATGTATCTGCAGACTGCAGTGTACATCACCATGTGTTTTATTGTATGCGAAGGATATCGAATGTAAGCACCTTCTCATTCATTCCTATTCCTTTGAATTACCAGTGAAGCTGTATACCACTTTGGTAAATATTCATGAGCAAGTTATTCCAGGGTAGGCTAGACGATCACATTCAACCAGTGTCTTTTGTTCCCAGGAAGGAAGATATTTAGTTTCATGTACATACAGATATGTGGAGTTAATGTCTTTAAGATTGACATGAGTGAGCTTTAATTTAGTGAAGCCAGTGTATATTGGTTATAATGGCTTTTTCTTCTTATCAGAGTTCTTTGATATAGTGTTGGCAGGTTTTTATAGTGTTGCCGCTTAATGGCTGTTGAGTGACGTTGCCATGATAGTTACTATTGATGGCAAAGTAAGTACCATCAATGGTAAGTTTTATGCAACGGGCCCTGATCATTTTCATGCACATTAGAAGACATAAGGCCAGTTAGGGGTGAAAGTTGCACAAACTTTTTTTAATAAGCGTATTCTTGTCATATCTACATATTTTAGTTTTAGTTTATTTCATGAAAGTAGATGGATGATAAATCTTCTATTAATCTATGATGCATAATTCATTGTGAAAATGGACTCACAGCATGAGCAAAAAATCACCAAGCTACTATTATTTATTTATAAACTCCTCAAACATTATCTGCAATTCAAGGTTTAGCATTGATATATCTCTTGTTTATACAATGTTATCATATTTGACATAGTTATCATTGAACATCCTGTTTATTCCCCTTTACAATGATATCCCATTTGTAATGTTTATGTATTAATCATGGAGAGTGCAGTACACATGAATATGGGGCAAAGTCAAAAGTCAATTTTTTACAAAAAAATTCTTTGTTATTACCGGTACTTCAAATCACAATCCATCTCCAAACAAATGAAGAATTCACTATCGACAATAACCATCCATAAGTTCATGCTCATCTTTGTAAATACAAATTTCTTAAGCAAAATACACAAAAACTAAACAGGTTTTCTCATCTGTTATACATAATAAAGATATTCACATATTTCATTTGCCTTTTTGGTATCGGTGCAATTCTGAACACAAAATATGAGACTTAGAATTGATGACTACCGGTATACAATTTGCTTTTTTAATTTAAAAAGTATTGATTTGCTGATTGTTATTGTGGGAAAGCTATCTGCTACTACAATCACTGACCCCTCTTGTGTAGCGGTCAAACCTGTCTTTTAAGGCGACCCTAGGGCCTTAGTTCTACAAATCTATACACATATTTCTTTCTTCCTAGTTTAAGTAAATGCACACTATGTGACCACTGTATACAGTTGTTCTTTATACAGTGATGGTCACTGTAAACAGGTTTTGACTGTACTAGTGTACATATATTATATGTATATGATAAAATCCCATCCTCAAGATGTACCGTAGTAGAAAAAATTGAATCCGTAATTGCCAATATCTTTCAGATGAATATATTTGTGAGTTGGGCATCAGCTGAATAGATATATTACATTTTCATATTGCATCTCATGTAGTTTTGGGAGAGAATCATTATTTTATTTTTTTTTAACTGGAAATCCTGTACTCTTTATCACAAGGGTGTAAACTACAGTAAAACCTGTCTATAAAGGTCACCCAAGGGAAGCAGAACAAGTGGCCTCTGCGGACACGTGACCTTTCTAGACAAGTTCTACTACACACACTTCTTTCTTGTGGGAGACAAAATACATGCCACCATAGACAGGTAGCCTATATAGAGAGGCGGCTGCTAACTTCAGTTTGGACCTTGTATTCTTCTGCAAGTATAGCTCTATAATAATCTGCATTCCAGTAACATATTGTGTTCAAACCTCATCCTCTCTGTGTATACCACTCCCACCCCCCCCCCCCCCCCCCCCTCCCCCGGAAAAGAAGAGATAATGCTTCTTGTACAAAAATGCCCTATTTACTCTCTTCATAACACTTCTAATGAAAGATACATATACATTTGTTTGTTGTTCAAATAAATAAGCAAAAATGCCTGAAAAGGTATGTTCTTTATAATGAGATTGGCTGTAATTTAGTGGAAACGTTGCTTTGTTGTTTATAATTGACAGCTCATTGTAGATAAAAAATGGCTGAATATAGGAAAATAGGAAAATAGTTTGCATTGAATTCAATGTTCATTTATATATGAAAATGAGGCCTTGGTGTTGGTAGAGGCAGTATTGTTTTTGTGATACTGGCAATTTCATGGAATTGTCACTTTGTTTGGGAATCTATCAACTAGATTTAGATTGAGGCAAACATTTACAAAGCGTTGAATTATTAGAAACAGCCATAAATGTTTTTGTCAATGCAATATAAGGGTTTTTATCCTGCATCATTCATACATATCATTTAATATATTTACTTTCATGTCACAGTTTGATTCTCTGCTTTTACAACCGTTTTTTATTTTGAGGGAATGATTTATATGCTTTCAATTATTTTTTTCCCCTTTTGAATGGGACACAGTAGCAAAGATTCTCAAAAGTTCAACTTTAGGGCAATTTTAGTACCCTGTTGTATTGCTTGTAGAACTTGTGTTGTAATTTACGTAATGGGCCATTGTAATGTCCACACATTTCTAAGAAAGTGGAAAAAGGTTATTGAAATTTTCCTAGGTTTATTTTTTTGAAAGTCTTTGGTAATTGCTTTAATAGATTATCAGACAAAAGATAGCAGACGAAAAATCATTTGCTTCTCACATAATAAAGCAATACTGAAGTGACGAAGTTTCTGCCCTAGCGTACTGTTTATTGCACAGTGCCATCTCATGGTCAACTTGCCAACAGTGCATAACCCAATACCCGGACGGAGGACTCGATGCAAGAACCAATAGTGCAGTTAGGGAAGTTAGGGAAGCAGTGAGTTACGGGACCATACTACTACAGCTGACTTGAGATGGCGCTAGAGGGGATTTCGCTGTAGTGCTTCTAGGACAGTATGGGTGGTATTCTCAAAAGCGGACTAACTGTAGTCCATGGTTTAATCCTCCGACTAAGTATGGAATGCCAAGTGTCCATTTAAATCCCTAAATTACCATGATAACATAATTATTTCATTGTTATATTGTTGTTTATTAATTATGTTATTACATTTTTTTAAATTCAGTTACAGATTAAATTATTCAAAAACATATTCACATGGACAATTGGCATTCCATACTTAGTCTTGGACTAAAGTTAGTTCTTTCGAGAATACCACCCTCTGGCTTTAAATTGATGTAAATTTTGATGGAATGTCAGTGTCTGTTGTAAAATGATCAGTATTGGATACAATAGAGTGAACCAATTTTGGGAAGAGCAGCCTCTGAAAGTGACAATGTTTAAAAGCCCATATGTGAACGTGTGATCTGCCTATCATATATTGGTGTAGACACATAGTGATTTTTTTGTGAGTGCTGAGAGCTAGCTGCGATTTGTAAATAAATATATATGTTGACTTGTTTAGAGCATCGCAAAAGTTGCGCAAGCTTGAGTTTTAAACCTGTAAAAAGAAAGAGACAGCTTGTGCGCGTTATATACATGTACTTGTAGAGTGGAGAGCATGTGATATATATACCAAATATACATGGAAATACGTATAGAACTTCTTACTAGTGTGGTTGTGTTTGATTTTATTGTACTGTTATGTTACATCACGGTGAAAAAACTTACAAGAAATCAACCCGAGGGGTGATTAAAGGGGCACGTTTCCGCCAGTGTAGTTATCGGAACATGCCATCTGCGTAAGAGCCGTATTCTGTTGATGTCAATAGGCAGCTATAGCGTCCGCCAGCGCGTACGTATTTTGAGCTACCTCTAGAATACGGGGAACATACCCCTTTAAAGGTACTATGTCCCATTTGCAGGCCAAAAAAATGAAAAAGTTAAATTCCAACTGCATTTGAAAGATAATACTAATTTAGAACTTCCCTAAAAAAGGTGGGGCTTGAAAATGTCTTCAAGTGGGAAAATAACGACTATTAGTTGTCAAATCGACTTTAGGGCTATAGAGCCCAAAAGTAATAGTCTTGATTTTCAGACAATTGTACCGAATGGTCATACGTTTTATGCTGCGCAAAGATTCAATCAGTTTAATCTTGGCCATCACAAGAAGTGGGTTATTGATGAAGACAAATGCTCATGTACGCTTTACAACTTTTTTCATGTATGTTATTACCAAAGAAGAAGAAAAGCCAGTCAGTCACTCAATAGTGTCTAACAATGAAGTCTAGCAAGTAAACAGGTTTCCTTGCATAATTTGAATATGAGGACACTGCTAACGTTTAAATTTCACAGATAGGACATACATGACATATTCATAATTCCTGCAAAGTTTTACAGCATTTGAGGTTGGCTGCAAAAGGGACATAGTACCTTTAATATACCACATTGCATATCCCATCAAAATCATATTTGGATTATGTAATAGGTCTTTGCCGTATTCACTCTTTTCAATCGATGATGGACAAGGCTTTTAAGATTGCCTTAGCTCGATTTCTTCTTGAAAGTCTGTATGATCATGTTAGTGCTTGTAAGAATACAGTTCCATTAAGTGGTGGACTTCAATACAAATGTAATCTAAATTTTGAAATGGACTTCCATATGATCGAGAAGAACAAGCAATAACCTTTTGCAAGATATTAATCTACATTTGCCACACTAGTTCGGATCCCGGTAGGATTTATAACTTTAAAGGCATCATTAAACAATGTTAAATCTGAGATGCATGGCCCTACGTGTTATCAGTGTCTGTGATATGGTATAATAATGAAGCCCTACAATATAGCGCTTCAAAATGATCATGAAGTAACTCAAAAAAGTAAATATCAAACGAAAAATGATATTTCAATTTCCAATCATATTTATCATCAGACAGACGATTGGCTTTTAAGTCATGGGATTCCTGACTGACCTAAAGGATTATAATTATGATTGCAGCATGAGCTAAATCCAGGATTTTGTTTCAGAATCTGAGGCAATGTTACCAAGTCACTTTAAATGTAAGGGCACCATAAAAGCAGCCATGCTCTACCCTTTTCTCACACTTACTATCTGTCTCTCTCTCTCACCCCTACACGCTAGAGCGTAAATACCAGGTCACACAATGAATATGTCTATGAAGTCAAAAGAAAAGGGCCAAGACATACAATTCTAAGTATAAAGTATAAACAAGCAGTTTAATTACTTGGGATACCTAAAAGCAACATGGCAAGTACATACTTCAAGAATAAATTGTTAAAGAAAAACAATGAAAGGCAATATGCCATTACATGATCAAATTATAGAAAAGTTGATACTAAAAACAGCAGTTACAAGAAAACTACAAACCCAACTTGAAAGGATATCTTAATACAGTTGTATGTATGTTTGAGTCAAGGTATGGATGTAGAATGCAGTAGTACATTCTATGGCCGATGGAATTTACAGGGAAGTCCACCCTGATATTTATTTGGTTTTAAAAATAGCAGAAAATGAGAGTTTGAAAGTTTTAGCAAAGTTCAATAAGGAGAAGAAAGTCATTACATTTATGAAGTTGTAATCAATTAAACACAAAGTGGCAACTCTGTGCTGTATCTTTCCAAGATTATCTCCTATTGGTCTGTACGGAAAATTTCTGAAGTCTCCATTTTCTTATTTGTTGATGAAGGATATTTTTTTTCTTCATACGGGAGTCGTGTAGAAACAGTGCAATGATCATCTCTAGAGGACAACTACGATTTCATTAGGGCAAAATTGGAGAGAAAGAACTAGCAAGATATATTCGAGAGTTTCTAGTGTTGTGTATTGAATTCACAATTTCCTTTAAAAAAAAAATCATATTTTGCTGAAACATTCACTGATGTGTTGCTCAATTGTTTTTCCTGCTTCTATTAAAATCAACTGAATATCAGGATGGATAAGAGAAACCCCATAAAATACATGTGAAAAAACGTGAGACCACCAAAAGAAGTCATTGTTAAATTGTACTTTTAACAGGAGGCACTTGTTTTTCTGAAGGTTCATAAATATATTTCAGGATATAGATTAGCGAAAGAGCTAAATGTTTTTATCTCTACTCCTCTGTTTTAATACAAGGTGTAAAACATGTGATTTAATACATTTTTATAGCATCAAAATCTAACTCTATGAAGATTGCAAACTGCATAGCATACACTTGTTGAATAACATAATTTGCATACAAAAACCAAGGTATTGTTCAAATCTAGCTACAATTAGCACTTTACCCAAATGAAACATTAACAAAAATACATTTAGCAGTACAAACATGATTTTATACCTAGTTAAAGTTACGTATGTAAAGGCATGAAAGCAGTGACTGGCATTAAATCATTTAAAGTTATCTGTAAAACCTATAGTTTTCATCATAAAATATAAAAAAACGCTACATAACAGCAGCAGTCCAAAAATCTTTTACATTATTTGTTTATAAGCTATTTATACACTTCAAACGTTTCTTTCTTTCATTTAAAACAAGTTTAAAAGTCAACATTCAAATTCATATTTAAATCCTACAATTCAAATAAATAAAATAATGCACTTCATACCCCCTGTATCCAAAAAAATGTTAAAAAGTCAAAAACCTTCAATACAAATATTTACATAATAAACCAAAAATAAAATATGAATCCAATATCAATGAACTTGTTTCGTTGTTAAGTTTAGAATGGGCCTTGTCCTTTACAGCATTGCCAACACCATTAATGACATCACAAGAAAACTTTCAAAATCAAAATTTCTTTACTCTTTTTTTTTTTCAACAACTTCATGGTCAAGTATTAATTGCTTTTAAGATACATGTGTACACACTACTGGCAAAAACAACAAAAAACATTAACTTATAGTTTGACTGGCATTCACAAATCATCCAGAACACTAATTCATATAATGATAGTACCGGTACATTTTGAAATGTATTTAAGTTACATGATATAAGAACCCAGATTCAACAACATACAAACCATGAATACATTATGCAGCCTAGTATGATAAAATAATACAATACATACATTTGATAGATTACATCAGTTATAAATGGTGAAATCAAACATTCAACTTGATCATTTAAAAAGGTTAATTGGATTAAACATTAGTATAAATAAGCACACCAAGTATATGTTGCACAATACAAGTTCTAATGAATTATAAGTACTATTGATAAATGATGAATACATTAATTACATTTTCTATCCCATGGTTAATCAAATAGAATACAAGAAAGAGTAAATATTATGATTAATTAGTTTTTACCTTTGCAGTGAAGTAAAATGATATATATTGCAAGGCATAAGCATAGTCACATAATTGTCATCAATATAAAAACAAAAAAGTCATTCACAAGTTGGGAGAGGAATAGACAAGGAATATTGTCTAACAAAGACGACCAAGAAACAAGAAAATACAAATAAATTTGAGTCATACCAACTTTAAAAAAGAAAAGAAAAACAAAGTATATTTAGAAAAGAACTAATAACATACATGTAGGGCAAGTCTAATGTATTTAGTCATCTGGTGTCCCATATTATATAATAAAATATTGTGAAGTTTTGAACACAAATTAACACCAAATGTGTCATTCCACTTCACATACGATTATCAGACTAAAATCTTAGATGTGGTCAGTGATATATGGGACAAAATAGCTTGGTCTTGCCAAAGAAATGCAATAGGTCAAATAAGTAAATAATTTTAAATAAATTTTGCACAAAGAATGTAAAGGTGTAGAGAAGAGATGATGCATAGTGTACAAAATGTACTTCAAGGTCAAACATTTGTAGCATCTACAAAATATACATTAAAGAGGTAAAATAAACTACTATATTTCAATGTGTTTCATGTAAAACACATAAAAACTGGCTTACATGTATCTTGGACTGCAGATACTTTCCACAACTCTACCACAGCAAGAAAATGGTTTAAGCAAGTATGAAGCTACTACCCTGAAAACACACAGTATTTTTAATTCAAACTGACAGTATGAAAGTTGCTAATTGAAAGAATTATTGGAGCCTTTGGAGGGAATGGTGAAAAAAGGTTTCTCTGTTTACTTCGCAGATGAATAACCATGAATTCTCAGGTATGCTTAAAACATACTGGCATTATGAATGCTTAATCTTTATATTCTTGAAAAAAAGAAATTCAAATATCACTTAAATAAAGAATTACTTTGTGTCTACAAATGCAATTTGTATTTTTTTTAGGGAGGAGAGAGAGAGAGAGAGAGGTTGGGGGAGGGAGAGATAGAGAGAGAGAGGGAGAGAGAGTGATTTTTTTAATAGCATATAATGCCCTGTAATACCAATACAAATCTTCTTTTCTTTGTACGTGTACATTTTTTTCCTCTATTCTCTGGAAACAGAATGGGCAAGCCATGGGCAAAATCTAAAGCTGTAACAACAACAAAAAGTTATAAAAAAAGGTGCATGAAAATGGTTTACTTTTAGTGGAATTGGTGAAAAATACATGGAAGCAGAGAGTGATTTAACCCTTGAAAGATTCTGAAGATCTTGAGTAGAATAGCAATAGAAATTGCAAATATCACCCCAAGGAAATCTCATTTATATATCTAGCAAATCAATGCCCCATGAGCAAAAATGTAATTTTTTCTACACTTTGTAATTTGTCCTACAAATCAATATTGCTTCCTTGAGCATTACCATAAACATATATATTTCAAAACATACATGTACCGGTACATCCAACTGCACAAAGTTTCAAAGGCTCTCATGTCTATGTGTATGATTGCGTCGATTGGGTGTATTTTGCTCTCACTAATACAAGGGGTTAATATTTCAAATGCCCATCCATATTATGTGAATACAATTGCTATCTGCAAAGTTACAAACTTGCTTTGCTTTGTCGGCAGTATATACATGTACAGGTGATCAAATGTTGTGAACAAGAAATATGGCCACTGGGAGAAACCGCATGGAGAGATACATTGAAACTGAACCTTCTAACCGAACACATCAGTGATGTTATCATAACCCTTGATCTTCCTTGTTTGACCTCTAAACAAACATTTCGGTGAGCATCTGTCCGTCTGTTGCATTCTGGGATATCACCACCCCTCTTTTGCGCCGTAGCCTGACGATACCGCTAGGTTCCGGCTCGTTCTCTTTTGATTCCATCGCATCCGTCGATTTATCTTTGGTAGCTGCTGGCTTCTGAATGGGGATCTCTGTTAATTTACCAGAACTGCAATATTGGAGAAAGAAAAAAAAGGAGAAGAATATGAGAGATAGAGAGAAAAAAAAAAGATGAGAACTCTGACAGTATGAAAAATAGCATTCTGGACATTTATAATGTTATCCTCTTAATTTCCCAAAACTTGTTATAACATGATTAAATCCTAAATGCACCTATCGATCTCTTATGTTAAACAAATATAAAAAAAATAAACAAAATTCAGAATAATTTCAGAGATGTTTTTTATAGTTTCATCTATTCCTGCTATTTTGAATGTTGTTTTTTCCTCCTTTAATAAACCAGATCAATTACAAATAAAATCATCTTACAAGTAAATGATTCAGAATTGAACTCATGTTCGAAACAATGTCAAAATATTGAATGGTACATTTGAAATAAAAAATTCTGAGTTTCAGACACATACCTGTCTTGCTTTGTAATTGTTTGAGATAATCCTTCGCTCATGGCCTTGAATGCATCCACTCCCGATGACATGGATGACCTCGACCTTTGACCTGTCTGTAAGGTCATAGCATTGAGTTCACGCAGGATATGCCCGGGGCTGGCGTTCAGCTGGATCCTGGAGAAATAAAGAGGAACATAACATTTTGAAACTTCCTAGGGAAACAAATATCAAAATGGTCTGTAAAAGCAAATATATCAAAATGTGAATGAGTAAAGGGCAAGATTTCTTTCCCCCCTCTCTTTGTTTTATATCTAAAATCATTAGTCAAAATACGACAATCCTTGTTACTCCCGGACTCCCCCATTCCCATCCTCTATGAGAGTGCATTATGACTACCTATGGGTCATGCTGAACTACGTACATTTTAGTCAAATGCAGTAATCGATTGTGGATACATGTACATGAAGTTATGGACCAAGCAGTTCCTGCATATTACAGTAAATTCATAATAATTTGCCTTGCTGATATGTGCCTCAGAAAAATTGCTCACCGTAAATGTAGATTGTATTCATACATGTAGTGTGGAATGTCCATATATGTACATGTATGTACTAGTGCTGTAGTCAAACGTTTAACCGTCCGGTATCCGACCGCCCATGGCGGATTCCGTTTTCAATTGGACGGTTTCGTTTTCCCGATTTTTTTTTTTTTTTTTTTTTTTTTTTTTTTTTTTTTTTATATATTTTTTTTTTTTTAAGTTTAAGTTTCGATTTATGCCCCTCCACCTGGCACTATGCCTGGCAATGTCTCCCAGCTCAGTAATCTGTGTGTTGACTCACCACTCCAAAACTAGAACAACACTCCAATTTGTCCGTCATCTTGGTTTGAAAGTAATCTTTGTAATAGATCTCATCATCTCAATATGTAGTTTATAATAATAATTCATCCAACTTTTACACAAGGTTCTATCCTAGGTCCTCTACTGTTTTTAATTTACATTAATGATCTTACACATTCTTCTAAAAACAAATTATTACTATTATTTGTGACAAGTTCACAAGCACAAATCGGCCCCTTTAAATGCACCTCGCAGTTAAATGAAAGTTGCCGACAGAGTCGGTAAAAAAAAAACCCTTTTTTTTTTTTTTTTTATTTTTTTTTTTAAATCGTTTAACCGAAAACCGTCCGGTTTTTACTGGCGGTTAAACGGAATTGGAGATATCCGTGATGTTACAGCACTAGTATGTACTGTAAATGTCTATTTGAACAGGAGTATACTTGATGCATAATATGTTTACATTAAAAAATATTGTTTTGATAAACCTACATGTAAAACTACAATCCCTAAAAAAAAATATCAAGACCCAATTAGTGACAAGGTTACAAATATCATTCTTTATCTTCACCCCTAATAAAAACTCTTAATTAGTCACCAAATAGCTAAAGTCATTGCCCTCTGAATTGTCTCATTCCCATAGACTTAACACAGAGACCATCTGGTTTCCAGTCACCAATGGGTTAATAACAGATGGTCTGTACTACCCACCTCTTTGGTGTTGTTCTCCTGCCTCCCGTCCTCGTCCTCGTCTTGCCGTCTCTGCACGGAGTGGGAGTCTGGCCGGCAATACGAGCTGACCTCCTCAGGGGGCTGAAAGGTGTGACGGGCGTCGTCAAGCTGGATGCCTGTCGATACCGGTGGCTGTTGCCAGGCGTGGCGTAGGGGTTTGGGGTGAGGGGCGAGTTGAGTATGAGAGCACGGGCACTTGGAGAATTAGGACTGGAGAGGGAGATACTCCAGAGTTGCTGGGGTCTCAGTTTAGGCTGTGGCGCAGCGGTGTGTTTCTTCTGTAACATCAATAGAAATCGGAAAATATATATTAAATAAGTAACAATCATTTCTACCAAATAGTTGACTCTGTTTCAAGGATCTTCAAGCAGATACACCACAAGACAAGTTTCAATATTATCTAAGAAAGAACTACATGTAAATGCCTAGCATATTTTACCCTCTACAATATTCTGCTATGATTTTACAATGAAATTAAAAACAGGAGGAATGCAGATTGCAGTCATTTGATTTTAATTTGAGTTTGATTTTATTTATTTGTCCACAATGTGGAAATATGCTTCCCATCAGCATTACAATAATACAAGAAACAGTACAATAATATGAAACATGCAAAACAATTAAACAAACAATTTCAGAACAGAAAAGATCTCGTCATTTCAGATAAAATTGTTAAACTTGATTTGAGAAAGGAAAAGAGTGTCTTTTATACATGGTACTACCGTTAGCTATTACAGTTTGAAACTTTGAAGGTTCTTTGGATTCCCCTCCCCACTTTTTAAATTGATCAAACTCCTGCAAAGGCTGCTAATGGAAATTTGTTTAAATATTAAACTATTACTATGACTCTATGAAAGATAGAGAGAGAGAGAGAGAGAGAGAGAGAGAGAGAGAGAAAGAGAGAATTTTATTCCAACTCCATTCCAATAATAGTGAACACAGACACCAACTGAATCTATAGTATGTTCCACTCAAGATGAGAAAGAGAGAGAAAGAGAAAGTTCAGGGAACCCACAACAATTCTGCATAACTCTGAGGTGTAAACTCACTGGAAAAAATTCAATTTCTCCCGCCAAGAATTTGAATTGGCATCGATCCAGCTTGAATTTGTTGTAGACGGGATGTCAAAACAGTAGACCTTGTGTTTGGGGTTTTGCGCTGTGGAAATATTTAGCCTAAAGTGAATCCAGAATTTATATTCCTAAACCAATGTTGTAGAGAAGGCTGACATATATGTAGATCTTAAGCACATTAAGAAGGATGTTAATCAAGAGATTACAATCTTGTATATATGCATGTTATACATGACTACATGTGTAGGAAAGAGAAGGGGTTGGCAATGCATAGAGAGAGAGAGAGAGAGAGAGAGAGAAAAAAGAGAGAGAGAGAGAGAGAAAAAAAGAAAGAGAGAGGGAGAAAAAAAGAAAGAGAGAGAGAAAAAGAAAGAAAGAGGGATTTAAAGGGGGGGGGGGGTCGTTATAGAACAAGACATGAAGACCCCTTTTTTTTAATGTGCAACAGCTAGTCCTTAATAATTTGTTGAAACTTAATGAACCATGAAGTTCTAAATGAAATCATCAGATAATCAGATTATCTCAGACTCAAGAGAGGGAAAGATATCATAAAGATTAAAGAGAGAATATAAAAAGAGACTAAGAGAGAGAAAGAGAGAGAGAGAGAGAGATGAGAAATAATACAGGGGGGAATAAAAAGTCAGGAAGCAATCTGTAAAACAACTAAAAATTCAAGAAAAAAACAAGAGAATTGAAATTTGGAAATATATTCCTGAATTATCGTTATATGATATCTTATCTGAAGGCCATCACAATATGCACAGAGACAGTATATTTAGTTCAGTAACTAAACATGTACTGCTCAGTTACTGCCATCACTTTTCACAAAATAATTACAAGGACTCAGCTTTTATTCCACATTCCATAGTTCCATTTATGACCTCTTTCTACTGGCATTGTAGCTCAGAGGGGCCCATGGAAGGGGTGGGTGTAGAATTTGCATTGAATTATGGGCTTTATGGCAGTTGTAATTCTGAAATTCAAATTTTAAGTTTGTTTTGTAGGCCCTAAAAAATGATTGTAAATCTACATGTAAATGTAATGCAGTGGTTTGAAATGCTAACAAGTTGTAATGATGGAATTTAAAATGATATTCTAGTTGAAATGACTGTTCTCAACTATTTTAATGAATAATATACATGTACAGCATAAATTTGCTTTAAAAAAAAGTGAAGGAATGGCTTGAAAGTTGAAAGCCAGTACCAGGTACATTGTAGATTGGAGGAAATTTGTGACATGAAGACTCCACTTAAGAAAACTTTGTTATCAAATAATCAGTCACAGAGATTACAAGTTATATTGTACAGGTATTATGTATCTATGCAAATATTTTGACCTGTTAATGAAATTCTATCAAAAAAAGAAGAAAAAAAAGGAAGATAGATATAGATCTATAAGTGATCTTTAACAGAGAAACTTAGGAAGTCATGTGAACAATTTCAATTAGTTATAGTTATAGTACAGTTAGTAAAAAAAAGAAACAAACAAAAAACAATAAAACTCAGGTCTGCATTACAATTTTTAAATGAAGATCAAATAAAGGAGTCTAACAAACCATCAGATGCACATTGATATTGATTTTACCTTAACCCAAACTGTAGTACTTGCATGCTTGGCATTGTTTGCAATATAGTTACTGTCACTGGAAAATCTTTTTTGTTTTGAGATATAATGTTCCACTGAGACTGAGTCTGAGAGACAGATTCAGAGACTATCAGCGTGTTTCTATCTGAAATTTATCCTGTTTTATTTTTTTTTCACCGGAAAATAGCGTACCAGGGAATGGGCAGTTTCTATCTATGCGTATATTATCCGGATAAATACACTGCTCCGATTTAGCGGGTTAAAACTAGGCCGTGAATAAAAGTTCATTGAACTGTCAATGGATGACGTCATCTTCCTTTATGCGCAGTAACACAGTTTCAAATACGGAATGAGGATCTGAGACATAATACGGTAGTCGGTAGATAAATTCACATGGTGGCACAGGCGCGCGTTCGCCTGCAACCCACCATCGGTATGCACGTGTATTGTGCAGTGGTTTGCCGTGAAACCTGTGAAAAAGTGTATTGGTCTACTAATATCAAAGTTTATCTGAAAAATACTCCAAAAATAACAAGAAAATTGACACGACACAGGTATTAAAGGTAAAGACCAGTAATGGTCATGCGATTGCATTGTGAAAGAAATGTTGTGGAATCGATCAGAAAAGGTTGATCATCTAGCATCTAGCATCTGCAAGGTTCTGGAATCATCAAAATGATAAGAAATTAGGCCCATTATTCGTAAAGTTACAAGCACTATACACAGAAAGATGTATATGGGACTACCCTATATCTCTCACACGACCATGAGAGAAACAAATTTACCAAATATATGAATTAGTAGGCGGTTTCCCGGCAAATTTTTTATCATCATGTATTAGTCAAAACATATTCTTTCACATGATTGGTAATGAGAGCTTCCATTTCATTTTTTGAAATTGGGGCGTTTCCAATAGACCCTACTGTTTACCTTTAAGAGTATAAGACTTTTAGTTTTAACTCATGATCTTTATTTGGACATTTAACAGTGTTTAATGAATATTTACTTCATTTTGGATATGTTTTAGTAGGGTATCTCTATCTCCACACCGGAGTTACAGGTCAAATTTTTGATAAGTTTCTGAACAAGCGCCGAATAGCCTAAGGCTAGGCTAACGTACGAAAGTGTCCGAAAGCATGGAAAGGCGAAACGAAAGGTGAAAAACTTGGCCAAGCCTTACTAGATGGATAAAAATGAAAGGTTACCTTCAAATCAACCACGACATTCGACAACAACATTTACTAATTAGTGATAAGTGCATGGATGTTATTTTTGATTGATCATGTTCATGAAGTCCCGCTTATACATACCGCCTTCGCTTTGAACGTGCCCCATGCTTTCTTCACAGTCCTCAGCCGCCGGGTCGCCGTACCTCTGGCTGTCCTCAAATGCTGCAACCCCATATTCACCACTTCCAGCGGCTCGGCAGCAAAATGTTGTCTCTTGTCCGTTGAAAGAAGGTGGTCACCTTGGTCTTTCTCGGCTTCGTTTTCTAAATAATCCTGATGTAAATCATTTGAAACTCTCAGATTCATTGAATGAACTCGAGGAGAAAGCAGACTGCAGCTTTCGTAAGACATCGCTTGAGGATTTCAAATAAAATTACGGTTTTAAAAGGTTTTGTCAAACAGCGGCGTGATGTTTATCTTTTCTATAGGCACAGCGCAGCTAATCCTGTTTGAAATCACCCGCTTTTCATCTAATTTTGTAATAAACAGAATGGTGTACGTTTGTAGCTAACAAATGCGGTTCATTTCGCTGTGCTTTCTAACGGCTTAGGACCGTAGTTTAGGACCATTATCATATAACAGTCTTAGATACCTCCATTCAATATAGGTAATACGAATATGCTTAAACCAATTTTAATGCATTGATCAATGTAATTATATTAATTTTTCTTACAGAATATTAATTTGATTATAATTTTGTGAAGTTTAATTTACAAATAACATCAATTTTTTTACATTTAGTAATTATTTTACTCATAATCATAGTGCTTTCCCCCTATTATGGGATGTTCCATTTTACGGTCCAGCGGAGTCACCTGATACATGCATAATGAATGCATGCACTCCACACACATGTACTGTATCTCACTTGCACTATACATACACACCAGTGTCAGATCACGGCTGGACTTCCGCACTTCGCTCAGCATCTATTTCAAGTATCCTCGAACGGTAACTTGAAAGGTGGTCTCGCCAAGCCAGCGGGGGTGTGTTTCTCTGGAGACCGCTATCTATGATTCTTGCCTACGTATTTCGCAAACAAGCTCAATCACTCAAAGTTATCACTGCTGAAAATTGTTTATGTTTTTGTGGGATAGTTCGTCTAGACACCAAAGATGGAATACAAGCCACTGAGAGTCTTCACAGACGTAATTTTCTTTATTGCAGGTAAGGAAAATAATTAAAGAATAACGTAGTCTATTTCAGAATTCTACATGAATCGATCTGATATCTGCTGGAGCCTTGAATTGAAAAGTTAGAAACCTTACTAGCTAGATTCTTGTAGTACAGCTCAACTTATCAACTTAAAACTAAAACATTGAGTTGTTCTAGAATGTGAACAGTCTCAACTCTCATGTTATTTTTGTTTTGTTTGCTTATTGGTATTCTTCTGTAGTCTTTGCTTGTTTTGGTGAGAGGGGTTTATGCCTGGTGTGTGAAAAAGTTTTGTAAAGAACAAGGAATGGATTTAGTATTTACTGTATACTAAATACTGAAGGAGTCGGAGCATCTTTTTTCTTCTTCAGGCTCAGAATTTGTCGAATTTATGATCACTAAATAGGTGCAGAAAAAGGAAAGTGAGCTTGCAAGTTTCAAATCACTGTCTATCATAATTTTCTTGAGGAATGGGAATCTGGAATAAACTATAAAGTAATGATTATAATTTTAATTTAATTGGAATAATATTATTAAGTTTGTTATTAAAGGGCAATCCAACAGTTCATTCGTAGGAAAACAATAGATAAACAGAATGGTGAAAGTTTGAAATAAATCAAACCAATGCAATAGTAAGATAGTTACGACTTACACATTATACAATAAATTGTCATAATAATAGACTAGTCTAGACACACGCATGATATTACCGAGAGTACTGCCCTCAACAAACTCAAGTTCGACATGGGTTCCTTGTGTGGGGCATAGGCAATCCCCTTTTCCCTCCATGCTCATGCCTGTAATTTCTATATATTTCGAAACTTCATACCTATATTCCGTACATTATAGACAATTTGAAACCTCTTTTTTGTGTGTGTGAAATCTATACGCTTGTATAAACAATGTTAAAAAAATTAGACTGTTTTTCGATGTAAAATGTGGAATAAATAAACTTCAAACTTCAAAATATTCACATCCATAGATTGGCAGGTAAAACATGTAGCTGTACACAAGGTGATTGGTACTGTTTTGTTAAAAATATTTTGATCCATCCGTGATTGTCTGAACGACAGATTGTACATATAAACAGAAATTACACAAATTAATGAGATTTGAGTCCATTTCTATTACAGTATATTTTGCTGTTTAGCCATGAATAAGAGTGATTTAATAAAAAATAATCATTGAAGTCTCCAATTTTGTAAATCAGAGTGGGATTTATAATCACTTTTTTGTGTATACAAATTGGCCATTTCTTGTAGATTTTTTGGGGTGATTTTTCATTCATAATGTTACATAAACAGTATGCATTTTGTTTTGGTTAACCATAGAAGAGTGGAAAATATCACTAGTTGTGTCCAATTTGAGGAGGAACGGCTGATTAATTCTGACCTTTTGAAACCCTGAACTATTATTTACAGATCATCATACTTAGGTTCATTATCCATGAAATCTCCCACTGCGTACACCTTTTTTATGATGAGATAATCATTCAATTGGGAGCTCTTTAGCGTCTATTGAGTCTGATCTATTCAAAAGTAGAAAAGTTTAGAGAATTTAAATAATCTAAGCCGCTTGTTTGGAGTCTGTTTGTCCTAGAAATGAAAAGCTAGACTGAGCACTTTCATTGATTCCTGTAACTAGCATTCATAAATCTGAGAGGAGCCGTTAATTTATCTGAGAGCAGAACTAGGAGCCGTGACACTTGGCTTTCAAGAGAGGTCATTGTATGAAAGTGGATGGGTTGGATTAGATCCGAGTTTCAGTCCAATGACTAACGTTTTGAAGAAAATACAGTGAAACCTGTATATTAGGACTGCTCAATTAGGGAAACAGGAAAAGTGGGCTTTATAGACAGGTGGTCTTTATGTACAGGTTCCTTTAGTACAGGTTTCAAGGAGGAACCATATTCAAGGGAAACAGAAAATATGGTATTTACAGACAGGTGGTCGCTAAATTGGGTTTGAATTTAGAACAATTTAACTCTATAAAATCATGGTAAACAATCATGTATGCTGTAATGCTGTAGTCCTTTATTTTTAAAGCCATTTCAACATACAATAACTGTAATTTTTAGGCCATGATTCCTTCCTTCATGATTTTCTCCAAATTTGTGGTTCTTTTTTTGTGTGAGTGAGTTCATCACTCAGTGTATGAAAGTTCTCGTTGTCCCTCAAGAGAGCATCAAGTTTTATTCATATTCAAATAAAACAATGTTTTGAAACCTAATGCAAATGTCTCAGCTCGCTTGAGACCCATCTGCTCGTTGCAAAGTCCATATATTTACAAATTTATCAACAGCTTGTGTCTGGGCATTGATGGATCACTTCAAGTGTCTCAAAACTACCTTTGAGGGTAGCCTGGTGGGAGTGTTCGCACTTGTGATTTTAAGATATAAAGAAACGTCTTATTAAGAATCGTCAAAAAAAGTGAAAGCGGCACACATGCATTCTTGTATGAAAAGTGTAGTATAGAGAAATATCTATAAAGAAACAAGTTGATTCATTGAATTGTAGAATTTAATTTTATCATCCCAAGTATCTTATGAAAATTCAAGGATTTTTTAAAAATATTTTTTTTAGAACAAATAATAAATGATAACTTTTTAACAAATGGACTTTGCCTCATTTGCCACTGATCTGAGGCTTTTCTCAAGTGTTTCAAAACACGCCCCTGTTTTTCAGTACATTTTTGGCGAATTTAGGGCTGATTTTAACATTTTTTTTTATGGCCGGGGGGCACGTGCCCCCCTTTTAGCCCCCTGGATCCACCACTGGCACGTTACAAAGAAATATCTAGAAAGAAGTTAGAGCAGAGGCCAGTTGATACATGACAGCTGTCAAGTCATCAGTGTGGCTCATGAATAAGTCCTGCGCAGTTACTTGGTGTTCGTATTTATACAATTGTTCACTAGATCCTGATTCTTTGTACAGTGTTTTCGGAATGATGCTCAAACCTGTGTTTTTCGTGATAAGTCATTTTGTTGAAAATATAGCAAATGGTTTTTATACAGTTTTACAATGAAATTTGCTATTCTGAATGGGGAGGGGGTCACTTTTAGCCAAATGGGAGTGGTGTTTCTTACCTTTGTTGATGGCAGCGTAGCCCATGGTAGCTTTAGAACAATGGATGAGAGCTTCAAGAGTGCCAGAGTGTATTTAGCTGGCGGAAGCTGGAGGCTTTCCATTTTCTTTTACCTCCAAATAATCAGGAGACTGATCTGAGGGTTTGTTTAATCTTAACTCTAAAGAGCTTGGAGGAGGGGGAGGAGGGATTTCCATTGTATTCTTCTAAACAAACCTTTATGGTCAATGATTTTTATTTCTTTTACTTTAGAATGAAAGTAGAATTAAAGGATTTAATCTTCACCCGGAAAATCTTTTTTTCTAAAGAAATTTCCACTGTTCTCTAACTTCTCTTTATCCTTATTTAAATGGTAATTATTGTATTTTGTTTACCCCCTGATGGGATGCTTAGTAGAATCTAAGTATTTAATTGCCGTTTTAAAATGGACTTTTGGAGAAGCAAAGTTTTTGTATCTTCTGTCCTCACAGAACTTCAGTCGACCTTGACGAATACAGAAAAGACAACTTGTTCTTTTTGGTTGCCTCATCTATTGATCTGTGTTCAGCGAAAAATCAATAGCAACTTGTTCTTGTTCTTGTTTTTGTTTTTTTGTTCTTGTTCTTTTTGGTTACTTATCTATTGATCTGTATTCAGAGAGAAATCAATAGCTTAACCAGCCATGCCATTGTACTTCTATCTACTGTATTGCTATCCTTTTTTTGTTTTGTTCTGTTTTACTCTTGCTCATTTCCACTTTTCTTATGTTTGAATGTTAAATACTTCCTGATCCTATAAAGTAATGAGTGTGCCCACTAGTCCCGACTTTCCGCATCTCCGATTTCAAATTGGATCTTTTGATGCTTTTCCTTTAGTTTTTGTTTTACAGCTTCCAGGCCAAGTTACCACAAATACCAATATTGGGCCAATTCGAAAGAGGCTAGGTTGACACGTCCCTGGTTTAATCTGTTTTGCGATTTGACACAGAATGACCTTTTTTTCTCACTTGTGCTTTATTTTAAGAGCCTAATTTTGTTTTAAATAGCATAGAGAGCTACAATTTTACAACAATTTTGAAACGGGATGTTTTCTACATATTGCACTATTTTTTCTTTCAAAGAATTCTTGGGCTCTTTGATATTTCTTATGTCTCTCTCTTTCTCTCCCTTCCCTCTCCCTTCTTTCCTCCCTCCCTCCATTTCTCTCTTTCATTCTCCCTCCCTCCTTTTCTTTCTTTCATTCTCCCTCCCTTCCTCTTGCTGGCTTCTATCTCTCTGCATGTGTCTCTCTTTTCACGGTCTGTATACTCTCCTGTTTGCTCCATCTCCACTCTTTCTCCTCCTTCTCTTCCAATCTCGATCTACCCCTCTTGCTTTTTCTCTCCCCCCTCTCTCTCTCTCTCTTTCTCTCTCTCTCTCTCTCTCTCTCTCTCTCTCTCTCTCTTCCCTTTCTCCATTTTATCTCTCATTACTTTCCTTTCTTTATCTTCAAACATGCCCTCATGCTTTTAATAACGAACAAGGTCACTGACAATTTGTTTCTCTTTAATAAATGTTCTATGTTTACAAGGCTTAGGACTAATCATTATCATTCAATCAAAATGTTTTCACATAAATGTTTATTTAACCCCCTACACACACTGCACAATCTCTACCTTATTCCATGGTCCATGCTTATTCTTAACCATTCATTTTACATGCATGGGTATCTCTCTATTTGTTTTTCTCACTGTCACATTGGCAGCAAACCCTGCATATGTTTCTCATGTAATGCACTCATTGATAACATCATGTTTTGACTGAAAACTCCAGCAGATCAGATTGCCACGGCTTCAAATCACAGGAGAATTGCCAAAGGGGTGAGATGAAGGTTTCTCTGCAGCCCTGGCTCTTCCGGAGGTTGATACAAATGTCAGGAGCATGCATTGATTCTGGACTGGGGGGTAGTGGTGCAGTCGACCCCGCCCCCTTCCCCTATAATCATGGGATTAAACCACATGCCCCGTGAGCCCCTGATCATGAATGCTTTTGTCCCCGCCCCCTCCCCCTCCCCCTTCCCCAATCCTCATCCTCATCTGGAAATTAGATCTTGTTGACTCTGGCAAATGAATCATGACTAATGTGGTATGACACATTTGTTCCAGGAGAAACTCAAATTGAAAAAGAAATGTTCACATAGGAGAGTACATGTATATTTTAGCTGAAAATCAAGCATTGAGAGGCAAAAGGCATTATAAAAAGTCTGTGTCAACGTTTATTAGTTAATGCTCTTCTTGCAATATCTCTGTGATTTCTAACATATATGTCCATGAACAAAAAACTCACCATGAAACTTGCCTGATAAAGCGATCAGCCAAATCATAAATGATGAGAAAACCATCACATTTTCTGGATAAAGAAAACTAGACGTTGCGTTCATATGGTGAAGTTCGAAGAGGGTGAAATTACAGCAGTTCATGGGAAAGAAATTAAAAACCTCTCCATATGGTACCCATAAATTGCAGATCCATGAGATTCAGTCATGTTGTAGATAATTTATTGAGGGTTATTGGATTAAAACTACTTTGTCAAGGATCATTTAGAATCACGAATAAAGTTTTTCGCAAACATTGTGATGGAAATCTGTATGAAGTTCACAGCTTTGAGAAAGTGGAAAAGAAAAGAAAATGTGATATAATACTTTATGAATCAATGGATTGCATGTGACAATTAAATCAGTATGTGTGGTGGTGATTTCCGTCCCTAATCTGCAGGTTTAAATCATTTCACCCTGTAATAACCCCAGACTGTCGATACTTATCTCAAATGTATCTTCCATATTTATTACAGTAGTACTGGCCCTAACTCCCTGCCCCCCCCCCCCTCCAAAAAAGAAGAAAAAGAAGGTATATATGTACAAGGTACATTGAGCCATTCCGCTAGAGCTGGAAAGAAGAGAGCTTTATCAAATAAAAGTGGGGAAATGTTTTCTTCAAAAATTGTATAATGCTGTGACAATGTTGTTTTGATGGTTTACTGATGCGAGTGACTCTACTTCACTTTGACAGTGACCTACATTTTTGTTGAGGAAATGAGGTGTCTATACACTTTAGCGGTAATGAGCCGTAACACAAGATATTTATCAGTGACGATTAAATCCCCCAAAGTCCCCAGTGCAGTGAATGATTTTTGTTGAAAAATAAGGCGTTCCAATTTTTAGGGGTCATTAATTGGTTCCAAATAGGTCTATTTAAATTTTCAAATGTGAAAATCTAATATTAGGGAAATTATAATTTCTTAGCGTAACCCTTTGACTTTTGTGCATTACCTTTGATAGTGCTGTAAAAGAAAATACTTCACGTGATGAGAGCCAAAATAGTGTTAACTCTATAAAATATACTAATTTAACATCCTTCTGGCACTGACTAAATACATAATAAATACAGTAATAATAAGAGTAATGGTCTTATTTACCCAGGGTGGCCTCGTCAGTGTTGATCAAGGAGATATACCACTGACGAGGGACCTGTTTCATAAACCATGTTATCAATAATAAGTTACAATGACTGTTATAAGCTACTGAAATCATGGCATCTGATTGGCTGAGAGCAAGTTTGTCATAGAAATTTAACAAGTTTTATGAAACAGGGCCCAGTAGTACATCGATCCTTGGCGTTATATATCACTACTATTCCTGTGGGCCCTGCAATTAGTACTTCCCCAGCATTACCATTCAATACACCTGGGTGGAGAGTGGCAAATGTAGGCAAAATAGCCTTGTCCAAGGAAGAAAGCCTTTGTAAGCACTGAGCGAGGATTAAACATATATGATCTCTGGTATCAGAGTCGGGAGCTTTCAACAATGTAGTATGTACCACTGTGCTACCACATGTAGACATATTATTTTGGAAAGAAGTATTGTGTAACATACTAACATCACGTCCACCATAACATTATCCAATTAAGAATTTTCCTTTTGTGAGACTGATGAAGCAAGAATGTTCCAAATTAGAGGGTTTTTTCAGAGTGGATGTCCAATTATCACAGCCAAGCGTGACTTTTATTGATTCTGGCATCTGGTTTGGTTTTATCGGACACGTACAGCATCAGGAAGTTAGCTAATTGTAGGAAATGATAATTGACGATTGTCTCTTCGCATCTTTCTTCTGTTATCCCTGGATGTTCACAGAGCTGTTGAAACAGGATGGAGAGAAGGATAGAAGAGAGATAAAAGGAGACAGATAGAAGAAATATTTTTTTGAAGATGATGATTGAAGCTGCCAAAAAAAAGTTCTTAGCCCAGAATCACATTTCTGTAACTGTTGCACTTGCATACTTTTTGTTGTTTGTAAACTTATTTAAAAATGTTTTGAGAGTGGAAGCGGGCTATTTGTAGGAAGTGATAATTGACAATTATCTCATCACATTTTTGTCTGGCATCATTGTCGATTGAAAAAAGATAGAGAGAAGGAAAGAAGAGAGATAAAAGCAGAAGATGAGGATCAAAGCTTTCATAGTCAGAAAAAGGCTGCATCAGTTGTGTTATCCTCACTACAGTTACTTCGTGAAAATAGGGACGAATTGTCTCTTCTTATCTTTCTCTGTTTATCCATGGATTTCCAAAGAGCTGTTGAACCAGGATGAATAAATGGTAAGATGAGAGACAGAACAAATGTTTTTGAAACTGGTGATTGAGCTGTCAGAGACTCATAGTAAGGCTGCATTTATTTAATTATTTTAGACCATAATCACGTTTATGTAATGGTTTCCATCGATTGTAATTTTAATCATGTTTGAAAGTGGGAGCATCCAGGCTAATTGTAGGAAACGATAATTGACAATTGTTTCATCATATTTTTGTCTGGCATCACTCAATGTCGGAGTAGCTGTTTAAAAAGGATGGGAGGAAAGAAAAAAAGAGAAAAAAACATTGAATGTGATGATTCAGTCTGTCAATTTGTGGCTACATTCAAACTATTTTGTCTCATGGCCAGAATCACATTTTTAAATTAATTTGTTTTCGTTGGTCATAAATAAATTCCAAAACTATTTTTGAAAATGGAAGTGGACTAATTGGAGGTAATTGTCTCTCCTTTACATTTTTGTATGTTATCCCTTTACTTCTGTGTAACTGGAAACTTATTGTAGAGAAGGAAAGAAGAAGATGATCATGATGATTTCAAGAAGATGATTAGGATTTCAAGAAGATGATTAGGATTTCAAGAAGAGGTAAAAGAAAAAGAATATGATGAAAGATGGAGAAAAAGGGAATGAGTGTGAGAGAGAGAGAGAGAGAGAGAGAGAGAGAGGGAGAGAGAGTGGAGGGGTTTTGAAAATGATGAGAGATTCTTTCAGAATAAGAGTGCCTCTGAAGACTGAAATCATTATTTTATGAAAAACAATGACACATTTTAAGACTAAAATCATAGATCTCAACATTTTGCATCATAAAAACTGATTATTGATATAGGTAAAAGTAATACTGTATATTGTAGCATACAATAAATTTGTGTAAACTATAAAGCATGGTATTTGATTGTACAGGTACCTCTGTGCCCCATATGATTCTTGGCACTATGTGGGCCATATACGCTGGTCTATATGATATATGTACAGTATTTGCATTTCAAGTTTGTTTTGCCCATTTGAAGTATTTTTAGCATCAGTCTCAGGCAGTGTGTACTTTTGTACAGTCATCTTTGAATAACAATGTTAGACAAAAGTAATATGTCAAGTTCATATGACGTCATGGAGGAGTGAAGCTTTTGAAGTAAGTTTGACGAGTAAATATTATTTATGCAGGATGTGGTAAAGGATAATAAGAATTTGCTGCCAAGAATGGGTGTGAAAGTACACAAAAGATGGAGGACAAAATAGGCATTATCTTGCCAATTACTGTCAATGGAGGAACTTGTTGAGTTCATTCTAATTTGGTAGTTCGATATTGATATTATTAAAGAAAAAGCATGATGAAATTCTGGAGACTGGCATTGCCATCTTAACAGCAAAATACCCAAAAAAACTGGTGACAAAATAAAGAATTGATCTGAAATTTGAATTAAAAAAACTCAGGTAAAAAGCAAAACTCCAAGTCAGAGCAACATCAATGCATAAACCGTATCCACGACTCCTTAAATGTTTATGATGAAGATTGAACACCCAACAAAAATCTTGTGTGTTTTATAATGTGCCAATTGGCTAATTTGAAAGCCCATGATTTGGCAGTTCTATGTTTTTCAGTCAGGAGAAGTTCAATGTTGTCTCATCTGTCTTTTGCTATACATGGACTTCCTTATTTCATCTGGTAAACCATTGATTTGGATCCAGAAGAGTGTGAACTAGTATAATTTTACACATAGTTCACACATGTCTGGCTCCAAACAAAGTAAAGTTGAATTATTAATTGAATTTTTTTTCACACACAAAAAAAAATAAAAAAATTCCTTATTGTCATTTTTTTCTTCCAAAGCACTCCATTTTACCACATCGTTTTTATCTTTTTGTAATTTTGTATTGGACTTAAAGATAAAGGTGAGTTCTGGCATGCGATTGCATTGTGAAAGAAAAGGTGTGGAATGGATCAGAAACAGTTGATCATGTAGCATGGAAGTATTGGTGTGCACTGCAAGGTTCTGGAGTCATCAAAATCATAATAAATTTGGCGCAGTCTTGGTAAAGTAACAAGCACTGTACGCAGAAAGATGTATATGGGACTACACAAATAGTGTCGGGCTACCTACCTTGATTTCCTTATCTTTCTATGCTCATTACTCAGCCAGTATACATTTTCTTCCAAAACTGTTGGGCACATGACATTTATTTGTAATCTTGAACATTCAGTGTAAGTTTCGTTTGAGTCTGTGAGAATTCATTTTCCTTTTTTTACCAGAACTCAAGTTTATCTTTAAGTCGTTAACAATTTTAAACCGTTTTCCAGGGTAGGATCGAGGAAACCGCATGATTGGTCTATCTTTGTCTACAGTAATTAGCACTACCTTTTTTTGACAAATTCGCTGTAAGCAAACAAAGAAATGGTAGATAGAGATGGACAGGAAAAAGTTAGCTGACCTGGGATGTTACGATTGTAAACGATTGCTGATTTTGTTTTTTCCTGGCTTAATTAGGCAGAAAGAGAAAGGCGATTGCTGGTCTGTCGATGAAGAGAAGAGAAAAGGGGACGGGTTGGGATAGAATGGGAGGTACAGCCTACCACTCAACGTGCTTTAGCAACCACCTGTATAGAAAGAGCACCTGACTATGAAAACCATATTGTTTGTTTCCCTGAAAGTAGTATCAAAGAAACCTGTACATGAGCGGTTTTTACAAACAGTTTTCACTGTATTAATATTTAGACAAAATTGTACATTGTATATTAACTGGAGGCATTGTATAGCTTTATTCAGATTCAATTTATTGGTGCCAGCATACATACAAGTACCTACCTAGGTTTGTGTTTATGTTTTGTTTGCTATTGTTATAAAGGTTGTTAACATGGTAAAATTTAAGACATTGACTACCGTACATGCTAAATTTTGGCTGATTTTTCTTCACTTTCCTGATCACAAACAAATGATTGATGCAGGGAGAGAATATGAGAATATATCATGTAGCAAATTTGAACTAATGATATGACGAGTAAGAGATAAAACTTTTTTTCCTTCAAATGTGGTAGGAAATAAATGAGAGGGTTCAGAGGCAGAAAGGATTGGGAAGAAAATCTGGTCAGGAAATTGACAGTTATCTAAAGTCACAGACTCCCCTGGGAACTTGAATTGTACTTCACATCCCATGGTTTTTTATCGTTGGAAAGGTTTCAGGTGTGTGTGTGTGTGGGGGAGGGGGTGGGAAGCAATACTCAGTATCTACTTGCAAACCCATGGCCTCTCTTAATAAACCTACTTCACTATCCAGGTTTTTTGGAGAGGCGTGTGCAACTGTGCATGTGCGATTGTGTATTTTTTATACAAGATTTAAAGTTCTTTCAATGGAACCTGACCTGCCCTTGACAACTGAAGTATGTCAATCAGCAAACAACGACAATTAAAGGAATTAACTGCACTCTTAGATTTGTTTAAGCAATAAAGTTTGTGTATCCTACTTCAGATAGTAAAGCTAGGCAAGTTCAAAAACAGACCTTTAGTATCATGACGTAAAACTAGGATTATTAAGTTACTCTTTTAATACATGTTTGAGACTTACATGTACAATGTACATGAACATTTAAACTGGAATCAATTCCTACTTGAACATTTTTAGAAAATAAAATGGAATCTCTATTTAATCTAGTGCTTCTCATGCACATCCATGGGAATTACACCTGTGAGTTGTGGTCATACTTTTTTTCTTCAATACAGAGTTTTGAGAATTTGATGCACATTAAACTATAGTTGTACGTCACACTGAAGTATAGTCTGCTATGGGAAAATATGAAAAATGAGCAACAAAGAGAAAAGTCTAAATAGTTGAAGTAAATGGGGAAAGAAATCAAAAGAAGAACTTCCCTTTTATTTTGTGAATCAGATATGGTAACTGTCAAAAAAAGAGGACTTATATTCCATTTTTCATGATGATTTAAAGATACCATTCAGCGGGTTATGATTGTATGATTTGTTGACTTATCAAGCGAGGCAAAATAGGCCATAAATCGAATTATGTTATAGAATTGATTGTGACAGACATAATGGCGTATATTATGATGGCGTATATTATGAAGGCTATCTGCTTCAGGCCGAGACCATCACAATCGTCTGCAGATTCTGATCGATGGAATGGACTTGGGTCGAATCATTCATAGGATTTATCAATTTGCCAAATAAATGAAAACGGCCAATTACCACTGTTCTGTTATGATGATGATGATCTATAAAAGATAAATTTATGAATTTATCTCAGATTATTGACTTTATAAGGTTTAAAAGAATACTGTAAAGTGGATTTTTTTTTATATCAAGCTTATACTTTAAAGGGAAAGGATAAACTTGCAGTGTTCAGCTATAGAATTGTGAGATTGTGGGGATATATAAGAGCCTTTTCTCCAGGGCTTTATAAGGCACAATTTTCAACAATGATGGCAACGCTGACATTCAAAGAATAGCACAAGGCAAAATCTATTTTTCAATCTAGACTACTAATCCTATTTTTGTTGAAATCCATTTGTCATGATGTCAGCGACAAAACAGCTAAAAGTCATCAATAGTTCAAGAAGGGCGAGGGAGTTAGTTGACATTTACAGGTATTTCTCGCGAGTGTCACAGATATCTGTAATTGTGTCTGCCCGTGAACAGATAACATTGATGTATAACTTTACATCTATTTGAAATCCTGTCTCCACGGTCACATGGTAATGACATGAGCAAATACAAATAGGTGAAATTAAAAACGGTTGCCGGCGAACAGACAACATTGATGTATAACTTTACATTTATTTGAAATCCTGTCTCTACGGTCACATGGTAATGACGTGAGCAAATACAAATAGGTGAAATTAAAAACGGTTGGCGACGTCTCTTGACAGAAGTCTCGACATATGACATTTTGTACGCTGAGAGCCAGAAGGGCATTACATGTACCTTATATACTTTTATACAAAGTTAAAGCCCTTCTAGCTCTTAAATGATGATACGTAATGAAAGATGCGAATCAGCGTGTACATTATGCCAGGTTTAGGATTACATGGAGGTAATTAAGAAGAGTCCTGAGCAATTTATATGTTGTCTGTTTGGACCCAGAAGGACATTATATTCTGTAATGTTACACAAATTAAAGCCCTTCTGGCTCCTAACAGATGATTTGTTTGAAGTAATTAAAGATGCAAATCAATGTGTACATTATGCCAGGTTTAGGATTACGCGGATGTAATTAAGAGGAATAATCGTCCGTTTGGAACTAGACAGAATGATATCATTTTACACAGAGTTATGCTCTTCTAGTTCTCAACAGATGATTTGTTTGACGTAATTAAAGATGCAAATCGATATACCAGGTACATTGCATCAAGTACATGATTACACAAATGTAATTAAGAGGAATAATCGTCCTGTTTGGAACCAGACAGAATGATATGCTTTATCATTTTACACAGAGTTAGGCCCTTCTCGCTCTAAACAGATGATACGTGATCAAAGATGCAAATCAATATGTACATGTACATTATACCAGGTTCATTATTACATGGATGTAATTTAATAAGAGGAATTACCATCCGTTTTGGAACCAGAAGGACATAAATACTCTTATCATTTGGCACAGAGTTAATAACATGACTCTGGCATCGAACAGACAAATTATAATGATCTGGGACACAATGATATCAATTTTGATGGAGTCACTTTCCTCAGCAATCAATATTGTACAACTGAATGTACATGTAATAGAATTCATTGATTTTTTCTTTCTTCATGGGATTCGGATCTCATGTACAGTTTTAATTGAAATTTTTTTTTTTCTTTTTCAAACAATCCTAAAACAAGAAGAGAATGACCTTTGCTTCCCAAATGTATGCATTCAATGATTGCGATTAATTTACTTCATTATTTCACTCAACCTAATAGTTATAGATACCGGTACTAGAAGATTTGTGAGCTCTGCTCCAACTGAGAAGTATTACGTTCAGGTGTGTTGCGATACAGTTGAACATTAGACTGTGGGTTTTACAGGTTGAAACTTGAATGTACTTGTAGATTTGATGATATGAATTTGATAAAGTAGTTATCTTTCTCCCACAATATTTGTCGTACTCAATTTACAAATAAACGGATTGGTTACCAAGACTGTGAGAAAATCCCAGATTAAAAAAAATCAAAAAAACGTGAAGAGCTCTGATAACAATTTTTGTATATAAATTGAACATGTGAGCCACGTACTGCTCTACAATATAGTATTGAATATTACTTGTCCTACAGGTAGCTCAAGTGCTTAATTAATGGTTAAACTTGTTTGAGGCAAGGAGTAATTTTCAGTTTCTATCAGTGGCTTCATCAGTAGTTTCATATTATTGAGGTCATGTAGTCATTCATCTGGTGAATGATCGAATAGACCTTGTCCTTTTGGAATACATAATCTAATAAGGAAATGTAATATATTCTTTATATCTGTATGGAATGTGTGTTGCGGTTCAGATGTAATGGTTAGCAGTAATCAAGGATGCGGTCGGAGCTCTTGATACTGTTTTATATATTAAATAGGCCTGTTTTCATCAGCTCGAGTTTGCCCAATAACCCACTATTTTAACTATCCCTATCGCAAATTAGCCAGTTAATTTGCGCCTTCATCAGCCCGCAGTTGCAATTAGGGAGATATTTGGTTGAGAAAACATCCCAAGAAATCTTGGTCTTATTTCCAAAATATCCCGCTATTTTGGAAATAGTGGGCTTATTTGCGCCCGTCCGAGCTGTATCGGTCTGGTGAAGATGCAATTTTGAGCTTCGGGATAATTTCCAGAGTCTGAAAAAAAGCGGTTTATTTGGCAAACTCGAGCTGATGAGGACAGGCCTAATATGAATAACCTCATACCAGTAGGACAATGCTCTCCTGTTTCTAGGTTTAGAGATGAGAGACGAGTTGCAAAAGTCTTTTTAATTCCAGAATCCAGATATGGGTTATACCTGAATAAGGGGCACTAGGCACCTGTAGTCCTGTACACAGAAAAGGTTTTTTTAAAGATATTATATAGATATAGGTTTACACAGTCATAGGAATATGACCCTTTTTTTTTTGGCTTCATGATTTACATTTACAATATGAATTATGAATAGCATAATTTACATAATTTCCTTTAATTGAGAGACACCCATTTTAAGAGGGTGGGGGGGGGGGGGTGGGGGGAGGGTTGTCACTTATGAAAACATTGTACATGTAAGTTACATATAGCCTGTTTTCTCACCAAATGATGTGAAAGAATGTTTCAATTCAAGTAGTACTTCTTCATAAAATACATGGTATTCCCCAAGTCAAATTTTGATCAGGACTTAGGAATTGAAATGTATCATGCATGAAACCTGTTTGTCACAGTATTTAATCTGGTTCACTCCTTCCACTCAAAGTTCAAGTTTTTATACCTACATTGATATGAGGTTAAAAAGGGAATATAATTACGGTAGTCATGCTCTTCATGTGTTCATTATATTAAGTAATAGAAACTAAAAATGTAAGCTGTCTATTAACATTTAGCTGATCTTTACATTAAAAAAAATATTCAAGTGTGCTTATAAAAACAAAGGTAAACAAAGAAACAAACAAACAACTATACACCCCTAAAATTCTTTATGAAGCGATAGGGACGTGAGAGTAAGTGGTTAAGATATATTGTGACCATTATTTACTGAAGAATTCTCTCCATGGATTCCAAATTATGCAGTCTCCAGAAAAGGCGCTCAGTTAACAATATTTTTAGAAATTGAAATCTTTTACTGCAGTGTCTGAGACAGTAAATGTAAATATGGACTATTCACATGACATTTATATCAATGATTAATGTACAACTGGGAATATAACTGCCAAACAACAGTGTTTATTAAAAGTTTAGTGAACAAAATGTCTTCTCCTTCCTTCATAAATTTGATGAAGACATATTTGCCTGCTTTATACTTTGGCTTCAGTATGTCTCTAACATGATATATGTAACAGCTGAATATGTTATGATTACCTGTTCTGATCATGGTAATATTTTATTCTGTTTATATTTTTTCTGCCAATTTATATCCCTTTATCCTTTGAGACCACATGTGACATTTCTCATCATGATATGGCATCATTTCAAATTTAAAGTACACACCATAGATCACTACTTATTGAATATTGTACAAATACTTGAACGCATCATACACTGTCAGAATCATTTCATGAAAAGATGTAAGAGAACATTATTCCAACTTTATTGGCAACAGTGTACATTTAGGTACACTGTTGCCAATAAAGTTGGAATAATGTTCTCTTACATCTTTTCATGAAATGATTCTGACAACTATGCGTTCAAGTATTAATACATTATTCATATTGGTATCTGTCATATTCATTTTATCCTTCAAAAACATATTATATGTGCTATTCCTTCTCATAATGAAATAATGTTGATTCAATTTTGTTCAAAATGTACAAGTACTTTATAACTAGCTCTCAATAATTGAACTTGAAGCACAGTTCATCTCACACTTACAGCAGGTTTTATGAGGTTCAAGTAAATTTCGAACATTTCATTGCAAATTTGTCATCATTTTCTACGAATTTCCATGTGCGTTTGTGATTATTCACTTTCACTTTCCGTTTTCCACATTCTTGGCCGGTAATGTGAGCATTCAAACCCGGTCTGAATTACAATTAACTAGGGAACTCTGAGAAACTCCCTTCACCATGAATGATTGCAGTCTTTATTGAATCTGGGACCCATTTACAAAATTTCCCCCTCCGCTAATCCGTCTTTTCATCGCACATGACAAGGGGTGAATGGGGCTCCCAAGAAATCACTCTTCATGAAACAACAAACCCCCCAATTTTGCCCAGCTACCCAATTTTTTTTGGAGAAAGCCGACCCGGGGAGCATTCAGCTAGTCTCTCCATCCTGGGAAAATGTCTAAATTGAATTGGTCGGAGGCGATAAAGCGGGAGTAAGAACAACGATGGCTGCACATTTCACAGGTCACTCTCTGTTTCACCTTTTGTTAGAGGAGAGTAAACATGTTTGAGCAGAGCGTGTCGCTTTTCAGCACTCGACGATCGACGGAGCGTCCCACTTTTCCTCTTCAGGCGCACTCTTCGACTTCAAAGCACAAGAATTGATTTTCTGCTTTGATAAATTGAAGAAAAGCATGAAAGGAAGTGCTTTTCTTCCATTTTGGGGTTTAAACGGGGAGAGAAAGCCAAAGTTTGCCAAGGCCTGGGGATGATTAAGAGTGGAATTCCATCAAACTGATGAAATTTGTCAACCGCGAAACATTGAAGTTCAATGCTACCGCCAAATTTGTTCCTGATTTTGAGGTCAACTCTTTGGTAGCTAGTTTCCTGAACTTTTTAAAGTTTTGGATGGTGGTGCAATTCAGGATTTCCACTCATGTAGTGGGAGCATAAGCCACAGGATTAGGATTTGTGGTAGGACATGGTGGTTGATTGTATAGTTTCCTCTAGACAAACATAACACCTACATGTAGCCTTGCTTGGCATGATGTAATTGAAGGGAATTAAATACATGAGAACGTCACGTACCCCTGGTAGTCAAAGGTATTGAATGATGATGCAAATTTAAATCTGTGATTATAGTTTTTCCTTTTGGTCGATTTACAATGATCTGAAATAAATGCACATTAGTGTGTATTGATCCTCGCCCCAAAAAATGATATTGAAAAAAAGTTAAGTCACTTTCCTTTTGGTGATTTATTGTGATGGAAACCACTTAAACAAAAGGCTAAACATGCCAATACGTTTGTCTTTAAACAGCATGACACTGTAGTTTTCAATCAAAATAATATTAGAGAAGTCAAATTGGTTGATAAACATGCTTCAACAACTTCTTATGCAGAGCTAATGTTGCCAGAACCTTTGTACAAAATACCATTGCTGAATTGCATGGAAATTGAAATTCTTCCTGACTGCACAATTGCTTTTTGCATTCCTAGACAAATTTTAAACAAATAACTTTAAAGCAACCAGGAAATGAATTCATCAATTTCAACCTCTGAAATGATGTATGATCTTCATAAACAAAACAAACAATGCTAACATGAGCAGAGTTCCAGTGAAAATGAAACTTCGTGATTCAATGAAAGAGAAGGGAAGTGTCCCCAAAATGTGAATGATTTTTGATTTGTTCCATTTCAACCTTATTTGGAGTGCAATCAGAGCAAAACATTTCTTGTCACTTGATATTATTCAACATATAGACTTAAGTACATATTTCACCATTGACATAGTAATTTTACAATATCTTTTTATATTGAAATATGTGTAATATGACATTCAATTTGATTTTTAGTTTCAAATCTTCTTAATTTTGTAGCATGAGAAACTATAAAGCAATAGCTAATATATGGCTGAAAAAAAAAACTTTTTGAAAGTGAAACAATAAATGTCAGCTATGCTACAGCAGGGGTAATAATAATGGAGTGCCAGTAGTGTCAAGCTTGACAGATCGAGCGCTACACAACAACCCACTATTATTTTTATTATTATTATCACCTATCATGTATATTTTTTAAATATAGGCCACATTTAAAACATGAATGTGAATTTCTCAAGTCGATAAATATGAAATTGTGTATGATTATGTACAACATAGTTCACTGTGTCATTTCCTGCCTTGCATTCCTGGTAGTTGGGTGTGATTTATGAGTAATACGAAACCCGGCCATCAGGAACTTCAGGATGACGTAAATATATAGAATTACTAGTCAAATACCAAATACGTATGCTTGAGCAGCAAATACACTAGGCATGTCAACAAAAGTTTTGTAATTAATATCCTGGTTGAGACTCTCCACCAGGACTTCCGTGTCGTATTATGAATTTTGCAGGCAGTTTGGGTTTGCCTGATTTCCAATGCCATGTTCAAGAACATGTTTGCTCAAATGTTGATTAAAGCTCAACATACAGCAAAGGAAACATGCTTTAGTTCACAATTTCAAGGAGATGTGAATTGTGCAAATAATCTAAATAAACATGAAAATCAGTATTGATTTTATTATTTACGATATAAATCTACGTATCTACCTATTCTACTTTGCTATTGTTGCACCTCAACATTGCATAACCGAAACTTAAAACACATCGCCAAATTGCTCATACCCCCCCGCCCAAAGGCGCCCTCCGTGACCCTTGCGTCCGAGCGCCGCCAACGTAACCTCTTCCTCTTATCACGAGTTCCCTAGGATACACCTTGGTAAAGGCGCTGGGGATGGAGGGAGGGAAAATAGGTAGATACGTAGATTTATATCGTAAATAATAAAATCAATACTGATTTTCATGATTTACATCAATAAATCAACGTATCTACCTATTCTACTTTGCTAAAGACCAGCACAGATTAATGCCGGGTGGTAAAAACCAAGCAAACTTATCAATTCAAATGAGAAATAGACGACGAAGCCGCCTTCAGAGAAGCGACCACAAAGGCTCGTTCGCCCGCGGGCACATCTTTGAGGTAAAAAACAGAAAAAGAACTTGGAGACTTCCAAAAAGCTGCTTTACAGATATCTTGAACTGAAACTCCGATGAAAAGAGCCCAAGACGTACTGACACTGTGAGTATCATGGGCACGAGGAGCCCTGCCAGGCGTCAAGGCCTCAGGACCCGCAGCCTTGATAGCCAAGACTAACCACCTGGAGATCGTATCCCGAGATGCCGCCGAAAGTGGCTCTCGAGAAACCAGAAAGAGCTGATCCGACTTGCGAAAAGGCTTCGTCTTGTAAAGATACCATTTGAGGGCGCGAAAGGGACACCACAGTCCGTCCCTGAAGACCGAAGAAAAATCCGACAAGGGATGAAGCACCACTTCCACTGAACCCGACGTGTCAGACTGATTCTAAGCAATAAAAGAAGCCTTGGGAATCAAACGAACCCCACGTCCTTCCCAGCGGATATGCCCAGGGGCAGCCGAAAGGGTATGAAGTGAGCTCCTACGCTGACCAGAAGTGATTACCATGAGAAAAACCGTCTTGACCGTAGTAAGCAGAAGCGTCGCAGAACACAGCGGTTCGAAGGGAGTGCCAAAACCTTGGATAAACTCCACACTGGTGTCAGAGGTCTGAAGAAGGGCCTCTTAAGGAAAAAAGACTTCAAAAGAGCCGCTAGCTGAGGAGCAGAAGAAACCGAAGATAGCAGACCGATAGCCACAAATCGTTGACAGAGCTCTCCCCTTGTCATACAAAGAGCTCAGAAAGTCAGCAATAGAAGGTAAAGACGCCTCTCTAGGGGCGACGCCCACCTCCTCACACCAAGTGTGAAAAGCATCCAACCAGGAGTTGTAAACCGTCCTGGTCGACTCTCGTCTACTCTGGACTAGAAATTGTACAGCACGTTCGGAGAAACCTGACGAACAAGCCCTCTTCCCGATAACCGCCAAGCGGTCAGACGGAGGATTTCCGGTCGCTGGTGTAGAATACCAGACAGAGGTTGCGACACCAGATCCGGATGACACGGCAACGACCACGGAGCCCCCACCAGGAGGGTCAGGAGGTCCTGAAACCACGACCTCGCCGGCCACCAAGGAGCTATGAGAATCATCATCGCTTGATCTTCCCTGATCTTCCAGAGCACATGGGGAAACAACGCGAACGGGGGAAAGGCGTAAGCCCTCCATCCCTCCACGGGATCGCAAAAGCGTCCAGAGCAAAAGCTCCTGGTTCCCAGACTCTCGAGAATATCGAGGAAAACGATGGTTGAGCGAAGTTGCGAAGAGATCGATGTCGAGAACACCGAACACTCTCCCCAGTTGCCTGAAGACAGTCGGAGGCAGAGTCCACTCTGAGGGAAGGCACTTGCCTCGGGAGAGAAAGTCCGCTAAGATATTCTCTTCGCCCGGGATATGTGATGCAATCGGGAACACCCTCGTCCCCTTGCACCACGCCCAGAGTCGAGAGGCCAACTCGTTCAGAGCCACAGAATGAGTGCCTCCCTGTCTGTTGATGTACGCCATCACCGATACGTTGTCCGTAAGAAACAGAACCGAACAACCCACCAGACGAGCACGGAAGTGACGAAGCGAAGCAAACACTCCCATGAGTTCCAACACATTGATGTGGAGCAGAAAGTCCAGATGACTCCAGTCTCCCGAAATCATTGACCCCTGGCAATGACCTCCCCAAACCAACAGCGACGCGTCCGTGGTGACGGTCACAGAAGGGAGAGGAACCCGGCAGCGTTTGCCCTGAAGGAAGAAGGAACGACGAAGCCAAGGACCTAGAGGACCCTTGACTCCGGACAACAGGGAGATCCACGACAATAAAAGAACTCACGCTCGGCTGATAAAACTCCAACAGAAAGAGTTGGAAGGGACTCATCAAAAGTCGACAATCTGGAAGCATGCCGACTAGACTGGAGAGAAACCCTAGCCACTGAAGCCAACACTCGGCTTTCACCCAACGTGCACATCTCAGAGACCGAGCAGTCCTGACTATCGTCTCGACCCTGTCGAGCCTGGGACGAGCCAGCTGATGACGAATGTCCAGCTGAGCACCTAGGTAAGACGGCGTGCGAGCCGGAACGAATTCTGATTTCTCCCAAAATATGAGAAATCCGAGATCTTGAGTCGTGCTGATCAGAATCTGCATATGATCCAACAGCATGACTGACGCCACGACTCTCGTGAAAATCCGAGGAGCAGGGCGCAAACCGAACAGGAGCGCTCTGTAACGGTAGAATTTGCCCAGGAAGGCAAAAACCCCACAAGATCCCGCGACCGCGGATGTATCGGCACATGAAAATAAGCGTCGCGAAGATCCAAAGAAACCGCGACGTCTGCGGGATTCAATGAAGAAAGGATGGTTGCCAGATGATCCATTCGGAAATGAACCTTTCCCAAATGAAGGTTAAACCGCTTCATGTTGAGAATCATTCTTAAAGAACCCGAGCACTTGGGAATCACGAACAAAGACATGGGTGATCGTCTACTTCCTCTATTGCCCCCTTCTCTAACAGAGACACGAAATCGGAGGAAAAGTGACTCTGAAAAAGAGGGGACATGATCGGAGAGCGGCTCCGGAGGACGCCATTCGGAAGAGGTTCCACAAAATCTATGAAGAACCCTTCTCGTACCACCGACAGAACAAATGCGTCGCTGGTGATCTTCTCCCACGCCGGGAGAAATCTCTGGAGCCGCCCGCCGACCTAAGACCCAAGCACTCGGGGGAAGCCATCACTAGAAAATGACTTCCCACCCCACGAAAGGGAGTCCGGGAAGATAGAAGAATCACGGTAAGAAGAAACTCGAGACGAAGGACGACCACGATCCTGGTATTCCTCCTCGGCCGGGTACCAGTCCTGAGGGCGGCCCTTAGACTGGCCGACGTTCTTACGAAAAGAACCCGAAATCTTCAAACTTTTCTTACGAGGTCTGGAGGAAGGAACCGGTTCTTGGACATCGCGAAAAGCAACGGACAGGTCTCGAGCCTGCTTCTCACCATCAATCTCGGCTTGCAGTAGAGTAGTGAAACTATCTCCACAAAGGCGGGGGCTGGCCACTGGAATCTGCGGAAGCAGTCCTGGAATTTGATGCGGTCGAATGCCCAAATAAGTGAGCACAGCCTCCCGACGAAACTTCTCGATGGAATGCGAAGTCACCGCAAGCCGTGAGAAAAGATCAAACAAATTGTCACTTTTATCAAAAGGACCACGAGTCCCAAACTTCTTCCCCAAACGACTGGCCACCGCCACAAGTTTGGGAGAAACCCGTTTAGGACACAAATACAAATCCGCATTCTGAGGAACGAAAGCGTACTTGTCCACCTGCCGCTTAAGAAATCCCGTCGATGACGACAAGTCTTCTGCGGCATTCACAAATTCTTCTTTGTGTAGAACAGGAAGAAACAGTCCCTGAAACGCTGAAGAGTCCGATTTAGAAGACAGGAAGCCCCGCCGATAACTCCGGGACGACACAAGAATCGGGCACATATTTTGTGAAACAAGGCTAACGAATCCGCGCCAGAGACACAAACGGAAGTAGACGCATCATCCCCCGCAACTGAACCAGACGACTGAGCGATGGAACCAGTGTCCCAACGATCAACCGAGCCCCCCCTATCTTGACCAGATAAACAGGGACGATCCCCGCCTCTCGGAGCGCCCAACGAAGCGTGAGGCGGAGAAGCAAAAAAGAGAGGACCCCGGCTGAATACGACAACTCGAAACCCGCACCGGCGACTGCTCAGGCGAGATCGATGCATCTTCGGAAAACTCCGAAAATAAATCAACCGCGATCGGATCCGAAAGTGAAGTAGGACGAACCGGAGGAGCCGACTCGGGCACCGAAGATCGAAAAGCGACAGCAAAAGCCCGCATCCAATCCGAAAATTCCGGCGGGGGTGGAGGCACCGACGGAGGGAGAGTAGCCACCAAAGGCGGACCCCGAGGAACCGCAAACGGTGCCATAAAATCAGAGCGCGGATTCTTCGAAGGATAAACAAAATCCGAGGAAGAACCGGCCACCGCGTCCCGGGAACCCCGCCTCTTACGAGACGTAGCGGTAACGGAAAAGGCCGAAGAAACGGGACGGTTATCCGATAAAGGTCCGACGGTAGGAGTTCCCCGCAAACCGAATCGGGAAAACGGAACACGCACCGACGGAGAGGCGCGGTTAGTTGAAGCCCCAGGATCCGACTCGGATGCACGGGTATCCGGACCGAAATCCGGAACCGGCAAATCCGACAAAGGGACAGAAGAACCGAACGGAGACCGGTTCAAGTCCGGATCCACAGAAGCAACCCGAATATCCGTCGATGGATTTGTGCACCGACCAAACAAAAGAACCGACGGAACAATTGTTGGCGGTGCAGAACTAAGGCCCGTTCCACCCAGGATAAGAACCCTGGGTTTCCGGGAACCGTATTGAGGGGCGACGTATCGCCTTGCTCAACCATTCTCCTGGGCTTCCCTTGCCCGCATAAACGTCCACTGACGTTCGCATCCCCGGGGTTTGCGGTGTCACCACCGCTCCCGAGGGGCGTAACTAACGAAGACTTATAACTGGAATCCTTCGTCTTCGTACCCGTCAATGGATTTGTGCACCGACCAAACAAAAGAACCGACGGAACAATTGTTGGCGGTGCAGAACTAAGGCCCGTTCCACCCAGGATAAGAACCCTGGGTTTCCGGGAACCGTATTGAGGGGCGACGTATCGCCTTGCTCAACCATTCTCCTGGGCTTCCCTTGCCCGCATAAACGTCCACTGACGTTCGCATCCCCGGGGTTTGCGGTGTCACCACCGCTCCCGAGGGGCGTACTTATTAATAGAATCCTTCGTCTTCTTTCTCGCGACAGAACTTGATTTCTTCTTCGTGAAACCTGCTAAGAGAAAATAAGAACTGCGAGACATATTATAACCTGCGGGAAAGAAAATTAAACAAAGGGTACGAGCAATTATCAACAAGAATTAAATAAACTACCAGTGACTAAAACACCCCACCGACTACCCCCGCACGCACCCGAGGCCTCGGAGGAGTGAGGACAGGCAAACACGAAAGCGGAAACGTAACAGTAGTCGGCAAGAAAACGTTCTAGAATACTGATAAATAAATAAATTCACGGAGTGAAACTACTCTCTAACGAACAGGAAATCGTAGAGAATATTATAAAAGGCGAAAATGCGAACCAAAAAGTGACTAAAAGAGGAAAAACTCTTCAACTTTTGGGAGCGATTTTTAGTGTAACTTATCCGTTCGGATGCGAAGAGATAAGAGGAAGAGGTTACGTTGGCGGCGCTCGGACGCAAGGGTCACGGAGGGCGCCTTTGGGCGGGGGGGTATGAGCAATTTGGCGATGTGTTTTAAGTTTCGGTTATGCAATGTTGAGGTGCAACAATAGCAAAGTAGAATAGGTAGATACGTTGATTTATTGATGTAAATCAGATCTTTAGACGCTAGGGAGAAAAACCTCTGTTTTGACAATTCAAGCAAAGCAATGAATTTGTACAGTGGCAGATTCAGCAAAACCAAATCTAGCCTCTATTCAGTATATATCTTTAGTTCATCAGAGACTTTGGGACAAAAGTTTTCTAAGTTTTTTTTGTTGACATTATAGTATAGGGCATTTATTTTAATGCGATATGTACATGTAGGCCTACATGTGTCTTTTATGAACGCCCCCTTTTTCCAATTTTTTTGTAGATGTTCTTTATGACGTTTTTTATACAAGTTCGGTCTATGTATGTGTTCTTTTTACACGTTTTATTTAATAATTTTGTTGGTATAAATGTCCTCTTGTGTGAAAGAGCCAATAGACATGCACCAGTTCATCCACAAACTAGACTTCCATGGATTTACAGAGCCCAAGACAAGCAACTTTCACGCTCGTCTGGCAACGAAAACACTGCAGCTGGACCAGGCTTGGATTTCATCTCTTGAACAGACTCTGAAATCTAATCGTCATGGGAACGCGTCTGTGTACACTGGGCCGGCCTCTGTTCAGCCGATGACAGATCCGACTGGTGCATCCATTACCACTGTGTGCGAACTGTCAAAAGTCAGCCATGTTTAAATCATTTGGGGGATCGATCCCTAGTGGGGGGAAGGATCAGTGATCTTTAAATATGGACAAATTGCTAAAGGGGATGAGCAGATTGATGCGAAAATGAAAGAGAAAGAGATAGTGAATCAGAGAGAGAGAGAGAGAGAGAGACGGACATGCAGAAAGCCTGCAGCGAATAAAGTGATAATAAAGAGAGAGAGAAGAAAAAAAAGGAGAAAAGAGAGAGACAGAGAGAAAGAGACAGAGAGAGACAGACAGAATGAAAACCTGTAATGATAGTAAAGAGAGAGAGAGAGAGAGAGAGAGAAAGAAAGAGGGAGAAAAGTAGAAAGACAGCTAGATAAAGAGGTGGAGAGTTTTGGATACATAGTGTATATTAAGTGATAGAAAAGAGAGATGGAAAAGAAAAGTGGACTAAAGAGAGGCAGATAGACAATGAAATATCCTTTTTTTTTTACTGAATTATTCTTTTGCCTATTGCCTACCTATCATTCCATTTTATCTCCAAGTATTGATACTATATTTAAACTTTTTGTTTTGTTTTGTATGCTTTCATGTAAATCATGACAATGCAAATTTATTTAACCTGTCTAGCCATTCGCTGACTCATGCACCGCCATCTGATGTAAACACAAACTCAGATTTGGTCAGGCAAAAGCATTTTCAAAAAACTTAATTCTCACGGAAGGTTGTTGTGACATTGTTATTGCATTGCATACTGCACATAAACAGAATAAAAATGATTCTTTGCCAGCCTTTCTTGTGTTTGATGTCATACCTAATATCATGAAAACATGGTGATGCCAATGACGTGTGCTCTTTCTTTTTTTTCTTTTTTTTTTTTTGGGGGGGGGGGGGGCGTCGTCACAAAATGTGCTTATGAAATTTACACTCATGAATGGTAAATGGTGGATTCCAAAACATTGTAATTGATTCAAATCACTCACAATTTGATATCAGTCCAAATTTTGCATCACCAAATGATGAAAGTAGAAAGTACTGTGCTCCTTCAAGTTCTCAAATGATGCAAACTCTGCATTTTTGAGGGTGTTACCAAGTACAGTGCACTTTGAATACTACACCGTGACTGCTGTCAAAATATCATTACTGTACAGCTCACCTGTGTTGTGACATATAGTGTCAAATTACTCATATTTGATATCAAAGAAGTATTTGGCACAATATGGTTTTCAAACCGTCTTTATTCGGATCAGAGATTCCTTTTCATAGGCAATATTATTCTTGGCCTTTTCGAGGGGTTGCAAAATACGTGTACCATAGAATTTCCTCTTACTATTTGGTTTTGTTACAATCGTCGCTCACAGTTTTGTTCCCTTTTTCAATGGGTTGTTTGTTTGGTTACTGCTTAAATTGAACATTACGCATGCACCAATAGGTTTTGTTGGTTAATAATGAATGTTTGGTGAGCTCCCTGGCTGGATCGATGTACACGTGTACTGTTGAAGAAGCTTGCTTCAATTTATGTTATATTTACGTCACAAAACACACTTTTTTGCTTTTTTGAATGGTTGTATGAGCATCAGATGATTATATGTGTAATTCTGAAATTTTAGAATGACTCATTAAAAAGTTATTTGGCTCTTGTTTTATTGAATCAACATAATTATGCTTTGTTGACTTTGAGACATTGTTTCCGTATTTCTCATATATTCAATAGTCAAGGTAGTAAACATAGTATAGTTATTTTGGCTCACTCGCCACAAGCTGTTTGCTTTCTGGGTTGTTGCCTTCCATTATGTTTATGATGCAAACAAGATTTTTTTTTAATGTATTTTTTAAGGGTACATAAATGTCATTTTTAGCTTCAACTAGAATATTTGCTGTGGGCTTTAGTTTATCAAAGGTTTAGGGTTAGAGTTAAAATTGTGAATGGGTTTAGTGTAAGGGTCAGGGATACATGTAGCATCTGGAGGGTGTTTCACAAAGCCTTTTTTCAATGACAAATGACAAATATCAGTGACAAAATCTGCCGATACCCAATCAGAAGCAAGGATTTAAGTGGCTTATAACAAAAACTGTCATTTGTCACTGATGACAAGTTTTGTGAAACGCGGGGGGGGGGGGGGGGGGGGGGGGGGGGGGGCGGTAAAATTACTGTCGAAGTTTGGAGTCAGCTTTGTTGCTCAAAATCAGCTGCGGAGCACTCAGTATGCAGCAGTTCTTGCTGCAACATTTTCATGCATTAATTATGTTGTTTTTATTTTATTTGCATTGAGTATTGACAAGCAAATTTATTTTGTGGCTAGAAAGTATCAATTAAAGTAACAATTAATGTCAAACTTTAATAATTCAGATTTATATTTTAGTTGGTTAAAGTTTTTGAAATGTACACCTACATGTATAATACAGCACAGACCATGGCCTTTTAATCTCTCCATGTTCAGTTTCAGAACAAAACATAAATGTCATACTGAAATTCCTCAGACTGAATTATGGCAAGGAATTGAACTTTGTGAGCCACACAAAACCTCATCCCCATATAAAATGGTGTCAGACACCAGACACAACGATGTTTCCTGAAGAATGTGTATGAACTTCGATAACCTTTCTCGTTTCGTTATCATTCAAAGGCGTGTCACGTCTCAGAGCCATCAATTTTTTACCATTTGATGAAAAGCATCCATTATAGGTCTCAATATACTGAATCATTGGGTTTTAGTGTTCATTTTTGTTCCATTCTCATCTCCACTCCCCCAGTGCAGTAATGAAGCAGGCATAATTACTCACCATTTTTCGCAATGTCCATTGTACAACCACGCATCATTAAGTTTGTTGTAGAAATTATGTTGCGGTGAATTATTTAGCGGTGTGGTGTTGCTCGGTACTTTGCTCAATTATACTTTGTGCATTTGTACTTCATTTGTAAAGATGGAATTCGGAGTAGAATGGCACAAGTGACAGGTATTTGTGGAAATGCATTTCCTCAAATAATGGTGAAAATCAATTTGATTAGTGTTTGATCTCACGAGCAAATAGCAGTGTATGCTCCTACATTGAAGAGATCGAATAGAAAATACTATAATACTTTTTACTATATCGACAAAGAGCTGTGCATGTTTGTCGCTGAGAAGAAAAACTTTGAATAAACATGTTCAAGTTCACATACCTTTATTGTGTAAATAAGAAGTGTACTTTTCTTTTTTTTTACATACAGGAAGCTAACTATGTATTGAATTGATAATACTCGTTATTCTCTTTGCAGTTGTATTCATTGAATGCCTCTTGCCTCTTGCCTTTGTAATGAATCATTGCGAAAGAAATCTGAACAAATAAGTGAAATTGTTCTACCTGGTTTTGCTTTGCTAGGATAAATGCTCCATGCAATTGCATAGTCAGTGTCATATTTCATTTGCATCTGACAAAAGTTTTACCTAATATTTATCCATTTTATCATTGCTCCCCATTTAATAGATTAAAGCCGACAGTCTTAGAGGTATATGTAAGCTGAACAGAAATAAATCAGCTATGCATGCCCTGCATGCATCCCAAAGTATTGTATTCTGTATATATAACCTGTGATGGCAGAATACTGAAGTAAAGATTTCCCTCTCATTTTTCTTTTCTCATTTGTCCAGCATTGATACCATCAGTGATCCTGTATGCCTTAGATAGCCCCACCCTGATGTTCCAGAGGGGGTTCTTCTGCGATGACGAAAGCATCAAGTATCCTTACAAGGAAGATACCATCAGCGTTGGGGTGCTTGTGGCTGTCGGTCTGCTGGTACCAACCGTAACGGTCAGTTTGAAATTATACAAATTGTAATCTAACTTGTTACTACTACTTCTTCTGCTACTACTGCTACTACCGTACTAATGATAATATGATGATAATGTTGTGATGTTGTTCATTTTGGATATTGATACAGCAAAAACAGAAACATGCACATGCTTGAAATTTACACAAATTTTGCAAGTGGTAAAGATTTTTAATTTTTTTTTCATGCTCTAAGATTATTGAATCAAATCGATGCAACACCAATTTATTTTGGTGCAATTTGTGAAAGTTTCTTGGTGTGAAAATGGTTGTCTATAAGAATTTGTGAAAGTTCCATGTCAAGATTCTTTGAAGACCCTGAGAAGAAGCAGATAATGAGAAAACAGAAGGAAGTACTGTTGGTTATTTTTTCTCTCTCTCTCTCTCCACCGTCTTTCTCCTTCCCTCCCTATGACTACTGAATGCTTGGCAGAAATTCAAAGTTGGTATGCCAAATCTGTTCTACGTTTTCCTTCGAAATTCCTACTATATCCAGATCGGATATTAGTATTTTGCTCCTTATCTCTTTAGCCAGAATGAGTGGGTGATAGTATGTGAAGTTTGCTTGTGTACTTCGTCACTTTCAGTTTAAAGAACAACTATGACACAAATGACTTCATACAGGGTCATGGATTTTTTTGAAAGTGTACTTTTTCCCCCTCTTCAAACTAGCTGCTAAAGCTATAAGATGAACAAGAGAAAGTGTCCTGCTGAATCTCTTTTCTTCTCCACTATGATTATGTGAATTGTAAGCTCCCAAATGATTTGAAATGTGAGATATCCAATGATCCAACTGAAACAAAAAGGAATATGACTTCCATAAAAGCTGGCACACCTTTATTGGATTGTAAATACCTCCTACCCTCATAAAGAAAAAGAAACATCTATTTTTCATACCCTCTTGACGGGGATCCAACATTTTCTCCAGTGACACTTGCTCTGGGCTTTAGTTTGTCAAAGGGTTAGGTTTAGGGTTAGGGTTTCTTTCAGGTTTAAGGTTAGTTTAAGGGTTAGGATTAGGGTCAGGATAGTATGGGGTCCAGGGTTGAACTTATAAGGATTTGGTTAGTGTAGGAAATTTCTGTGGAGCAATTGTCACAGGAGCTTGACCTTCTTTCCACTCCATCTTTGTGCTTCACCTGTCAAGTTTACTGGATACCAGTCAAGTACATGTTTTTTTCTTTTGTCATCCATCCACTATAAGCAGTACCTGGATTTGTGGCAGGGGGTCCAACCTTATCCCCCCCCCCCTCTTCTGTCAATAACAGTCTTTCTAACCTGGACACGGTTATGAAAAATCTCATCAGCATGAATGGTGGTTACTCTGCAGGTTCTTTTGTTCTCTCACCCTGGGATACCCATCGCGTTACCCCGCAGTTCTAAGCCCTCAATTTGTCCCTTTCGTGTCCAGTGCCGCTCTGGGAAAGTGAATGTGTCATCAAGCCATTATGGAGGCCATGGTGTAAACAGATGGCTTCTACTTTAAGCCTACTTCAAGAGATTACCCACACTCCCCCTTCCTCTATATGGATACTTCATTCCTAGGTCAGTAGCCATGTTCACACGATCGGAAACGATCTTGGAATTCACGGTGAACTTTCCATCTCAATTTCTTTTGAAATAGAGTTTCTAAGATTCTTTTGAATTAAAGAAAAGATGCTTTCCAATTGTTACTCTTTGGAAAGGGAAACTGGTAATAAGCCCTCTCAAGATATTGATCATAGTAGCATGGATTACACCGACAATATTGAATGTTCTGTTACTTGATAATGGATAAAGATTAAGGCTTCTAGTTTATTGTCAAGCCCAAACCAAAGCTGATCTTGCCGATTTGTTTGATAACCTTGACCATGAAATAAGTGCAATCATATTTTTTCCCCACTGGGTCTCACTTTAGATAAGTTACGATTAAAGTGAGGTTTCCTCAGACTAAGAGCACATTCAATATCTACATCTTTGAATAATCACCATTTATGAATTGGATGGATCGAGTGTGAACTGTCACAAGTAGGCCTTGGACTTCCAGGGTCATAACTCAGTCAATGGGCTCTACTAGCTGTCTGATGAGGGGGTTATTGGGTTCCTCCATGGTTTAGTTATGAAAGAGGAGAACTAAAATTTATTGGTCTCTTAATTAGAAGTGTCATAATCATGTATCTAAAATATATATCTTTGACTAAATATACTGTAAAACCAGAAACTTCCACGATATTGCCTATACAGCCCATATCAACTGTCACTTGAGCAACTGAATGGTGAAGAGTAGACCTGTTTTCATCAGCTCGAGATTGCCAAATATCCCGCTATTTGAACTGTCTCGATCGCAAATTATCCAGCTAATTTGCGTCTTCAGATATCTTGGGTTAGTTTGCAAAATATCCTGCTATCTCTCCAGTGTGTCTTCAGTGTGTCTTCACCAGCAAATATCTTGAGCTTGAGTTTCGAATTTTGAGGTCGAGTCTTGAGCTGATAAAAACACGATTTGTAACTTCAGGATTATTTCCCAAATCAGAAATAGCGGGCTATTTAACAATCTCGAGCTGATGAGAACAGGCCTAGTGTGAACAGAGAAGCCTGCCTTACAAGTAGGCCTTGGACTTCCAGGGTCATTACTCAGTCAATGGGTGCTACTGTCTGATGAGGGGTATCGGGTTCCTTAATGAATAGATATATGAAAGGGGAGATCTGGAATTGATGGGTGTCTTTATTAGAAGTGAAACTAATAGATGAATGATGCATGGAGTGGAAGGAGGAGGAGGAGGGAGGATGGTAACTAAAGAAGGATTCCTACAAGCTTGGAGCAGTCTGGAAGTAACTCACGTTGATTGAGGGATGGAGAGTTATATGCTCTTGTCAGTCTTGTGGAATCTTTTAAAGTCTAAAGGCTTTATAGCAATCTGTTTAGGGAAAGGAGGGGAACATATTTTTTTTTTAAATAGACCCCTTAAAGTTGGGGGCAACTTAAGCCAGGAAGTTTTCTATCAAGGAGATGTAGTTTCTTTTTCAGCAACTTTAACCGATTAGCCTTTAGGTTAGGAGGATGAATGATTTGATTAAAACTGACCTCTTATGAAATTGGAGCAATCCAATATTTACTCTTTAGGGACTTCAGGGGTTTGTAGTATAGCTACCTGAACTTCTTTGGTAGAAGGGAGGGAAGAATGTCTCAAGAAAGACCCCTTTGGCTTGGGAGCAATGCTGAAACACCGGTGGGGGTAGGAAATGTTTAGACCAGTCCTACTCTCGAGGAGTTACAGGGTTTCTATTTATAGCTACTTGAACTTCCCATGCAGGTAGAGGGATAATACCAGAACGATCTGCTTCAAGATGGGAGCGATGCGGAAAGATGGGTGGAGGTGCAGGAAGGTACTCGCTCTTCAGGATGTTTGGTTTCTTTTAATAATAGCGACCTGATCTGCCTAGATAGGATGGGGAGAGATGGGGGGTGTTTCACAAAGATCCTGAGTTGAGCTTATCTCTAAGTTGGACTTAGGAATTATGGAAAGCCATTAGCATCTATGAAAATATTTTGTAAAAGTTATTTTAAATGGCATAAGATGTTGATTCAAATCATTCATATTTTCTATCATCAAGGAGATATCATGTTCTTGATGTGGAATTTATAAAAAGTTTAAAATACTTCAATTTTGGCTTTTGAATATATTTAATTTTAAAGCTACAAATGGCTCTCCATAATTTTGAAGTCCAACTTAGAGATAAGTTCGACTTCTGATCTTTGTGAAACACCCCCCTGGCCACTGAAATGGCCCCTTCAAGACAAGATACTGTAGTGGAGGGCCACCGGAAGCCGGGAAGTCTTTTGCTCTCAGGGAGTTTTTGTAATTTCTGTTGTCCCAACTTGAACTGTTTAGATTCGAGGAGGGAAGATGGCGATGGAAAAGACTGGTTTCAAGATGGGAGCGATCAAGAACTAAAAGAAGGTGTTAAAAAAACTGTAAAATAACGGATTGGGTCAGGTTTTAAATCATGCATGAAGCCACTAGCAAAAATCACCTGGGGAATTAGGTGGTAGTAGGCCAACTTTCTCCATATAGCAGTTTTTAATGTTTTTTTTATCATCATATAGGGGCATAGCAGGAAGGTGAGAAGATTGTTGAGGACATGGTTGAGTAGATGTTATGAATCGAAGCAGAAAACCTCATTTTGATGGTAGCAGCAAAATTATATAAAAATGACAGAATGGACGCATCTTCAGTCATCAGTGAAGCGCGAGGCTTAATTGGAAGCGATGCTTACGACACCAAGCACTGTGAGTAAGCGTGGACAAGGGGCACATGGTAAATGCATTTTTATGATGGGGATGCAAGATGATAGTATCTCCTTAGAGCCATAAGAGCGTTAACTCCAGGTAAGGAGCTATTCATTAACGCCCCTCTGACACTCAGCATGTGATTGTCTGCAGGGGTAAATGAAATTGTTATGACGGGGATGCAAGGAAGGTGATATCATCTTGTTAGCGCAAGATGGCTCTTAATTTAAAGTAACATGGTATTAGTTAATGGCCTTTTGGCTCTCAGAGGATGTTTGGCCAGTGAAAGCAAATGAGGGATGGTTTATGAATGGATGTTGCAGGATTGGGTCTTGTTATGGAGCCTCTTCATCCCTCTTGGCCTCTCAGAGGGAACAGGGTGTAAAATTGTAAATTGATTGAGACTTATCTAGTGTGACGCATGAGATTAAAGATGAAGCATAAAAACCACAAATTGAGTGGTGCCATGACAACGATACATTGCACTTTCAAAATAAACCGAACAATGAGAAGGCAAGCAAACTCTCCTGAGACAAACCTTAATTGGTAGGGATATTGAATAGCATGAAATAATGAAGTTACTACATTGAATATCGCAATTTGTTAAGGGCTCTTGCCGCAGAAAAGGCTGTCACTATAAAACACAATGAGGAAGTATCATGTTGTGAAGGTCTGGATTTGAAACCACAAATACTGGTGATGAGGCATATAAAGCCGGGTTAAGGAACTGACAGGAGGTTATACAGTAAAGAAACACGGAGAGAGAGAGATTCTGAGAAAGAAAAAAAGAAAACAGATAGAAAAGAAAGAAGAAAGTTTCAGTCATTCCTTTTTTGGAGGGAAGGAGCTAGGGAGATTAAAAAAACTAACAAAGAGAGACAGCTGAATGAATATATCATAACAAAGATTCCAAATGGAGACCGAGGGTTAAAAAAGTTACACCCAAATCATGTAGCTAATTTGTAGATTTGTAGATTTTGTGCTGTAGCCGGGTCCATGTTTATATTTACTGTGGAAGTTCTGCTTTTGCCATTCCTAGTTTTTGGCAACATTCAAGGCCTTTCATCTGCACTCCCACTAAGTAAGTAATTGGATCAGATTTATTTTTGTTTGGAAATGTCACACCCCCATTACTTGTCCAAACTCTGCAGAGTGAAACTTGGTCCACTGTCAGGTTCAATTGCGGTACCATGAGCCCACGTATCAATTAACATTTCTAGAAGTAGCATTTGTTGCCACACACCTGGTACTAATACAGACCCTGTTCTCATTACAAGACTGGACTGTGGGTCGCGCTATTGCAGCCAGGCCCAGGGGGTGTTTCTCAAAGATCCCAAGTTGAACTTATCTCTAAGTCGGACTTAACAATTATGGAAAGTTGTTAGCATCTTTGAAAATATGTTGGAAAAGTTTTTTTAAAAGCATAACTTTTGATTCAAATCATTTTTATTTTCTATTATCAAAGAGATTCTATGTTCTTGATGTGGAATTTATAAAAAATCTGAAATACTTCAGATTTTTTCTTTCAAATATATTTTATTTTAAGGCTACAAATGGCTCTCCATAACTTTTAAGTCCAACTTAAAGTTAAGTTTGACTTCAGATCCTTGTAAAACACCCCTCCCAATGGATTGTAGTGCAAACCATGGCACACACCAGTGCGGTCCACTGGCACCCCACACCTGCAGTCGGGTTGTGCGATCTACCACAGGGCTCTTTTGGGGGCGCGGTGGACCAAATGGGGTCATAGAGGCGGGGGAACTTGTGGTGTACTTTCTAGGCGTGGGGAGATCACTTAAACCCATTTGCCTCAGGGGAAAACCAAGGTATGCTGTAGAAAAGTAAGTTAAAATCACAGGTCTCTCTACTGTTCTACAAGATAAGTAGATGGTCTTAAATTCAAGAAATGGGCTTCAGTATTTGTTCAGGTGATCTGAAAACCCAGATATAAACTGGGCCAGTTTGAAATACTAGTACTAGTTTTACCTCGCCAAAATGTCAGGGCTAGATATGTATTTGTATCACCTGCAAATGCTATTTTGTAGTCATATTCGTAGGGAAACTTGTTAAAGAATAAACAAAAAATAAGATCATTTGCTAAGAGCCAGAAGGGTGTTAAGTCCTACTCTTTTCCAGAGTTAATGCCCTTCTGGCTCTCAACAGACAATATCTAAGTTTTTAGAAATGTTATTGGACGTTATCTTTATAACAAAGTGACTGAAAAATTTACCAAAGTGACATAGTTCATCGGCCAATGCGATTGCATGAATTGAACACAATAGAAGTCTTTATTTATCCTGCTGAAGGTTATTATATCATTGCAATAAGTGTAAGCTAGCTGGCTTTACCTACATGTGCATTGTACATATATGCATCCATGTATATGCGGGTGGAAAGCAAAATTATTTCCATGTAAATGTAGACATTCAATTAATTATCAACCAGCAGATTTGTCCATCAATCATTCTAGCAATCGATCAGTCAACCTATCAATCATTCAATCGATCGATCATTCAATAAATCAATCAATTATTTAATCATTTTAGCAATTGATCAACCAATCAATCATTCAATCGATCGATCGATCAATAAATCAATCAATTAATTATTTAATCATTTTGGCAATCGATCCACCAATCAATCAATCGATCATTCAATCAGTTCAGCAAAAAAAAAATCACAATTAATTTTATGTTTATGATGTAGCCTACTGTATTAGTGTATTTTCTTAGGTGTTTGATGGCCTATATTTAGAAAACCCCTTCCATATGTCGATCCCATTACATCAACTTCATTGACAAATAGGAAAAGCATCTTGCACGCCCTGTGAACTGACCTATTTGTACCCAGGAGTTTTGACAGAGTTCTTGATTGTACGTACACAAAATATGAACATGGACCTTGCCACATGTCCTAGGTATAAATGACAGCTCAAAGACTGAAGAAGAAAAAAAGGAAGAAATGCTGGTTTAGTTATGAAATGAGATTCGAGAGTGAGAAGGAGAAGGGGGGATAAGAGGGAGGGGAGGTATGGAAATACGTCTGGCCTTGACCATACAAGAACCAGAAGGGCGTTGTGAACTTCATGAAAGAAATATAGGCCTAGGCCTATTATAAGTTTTACGGTGATCCATTGTTTGTTCCCCTAGCCATTGACATTTGTTCTGGGCTTTATTTAAACAGAGATAGGGTATAAAGAGATGGGTTGCAATTGGGTTAACTGTAAAGTTTGGTCGAAGGTTATGTTTATGGAAGTATGGAAGTTGAACAGGGAAAAAAATGCTTTAAAATTGTTGGGGCTACTTTTCAAGCTTGCTTGCATGAAAATAACACTCTTAATTTGTTTTGCATTGAACTCTATGCACATTTTTGGGGGCTCTTTTATGACTTTTGGTGGCTCTTTTGGGCATTTCGGGGGCTAATTTGCCCCGAGCCCCCCGTGTATTTTTTTCACTGAAGTTGAAGGACATAACTCCATGTTGTATTAGAATTTGATAAGTGAACAATTATCATTGGGGCATGTGTCGCACAGTCTAAACATAGTTTGCAGGCACATACCCTTGCCAGAGACTACAATAAGCTCTGTACCTAAAATTGGCAGATGTAGGCTCTGCTCAAGGCTTTAGTAATTGTGGTAAAGTGTCTAATTAGAGTTTGTGCATGCAAACAAGCTCTATACCCCCCCCCCCCTCCTTCTGACTACTAGCAGACAATGAAAATATCTGACATGAAAAAACATTGTTCTTTGCTTTGGTTATTTATAAAAGAAGTACATATATTTCAGGAAGACAAGTGCATTACTTGCAAAGTTGGAAGGCTATGACAGCATTTCCATTTTTTTAAAACGACAACAAAACTCAATGCAAACTCAGCAATATGTGAGGAAATGCAAGTTCACAAAACTTCAAAAGGTGAAGGCATGCGAAGGTGTTGAGAGAAATTTAAACACACAGAGAGAAGAATTAACCTGGAACGAAAGATTACAAAGGTTAAAGCAAGCTCCATCCCCACTACTAATCGATCCTTGACATGCGAGCCTTCTAATGTCACACCAGATATCCAGATGCAAAGTTGAAAAGCTGCGTCAGTCATGATGTTGGGTAAAAACGTGTATCTGTCAGCTGGTTCAGACTATAGGTTATTTATATGAAACTCGTATGAAGAAACGTATAAAGAATCATTGCATAGTTAAAAAGGAGCGTAGAGACAACATGACAGCAGGCCAATCTGAATCATTAGTGGGCGCTCACGATAATCCTCCCTCAGTTATACTATTTTTGTATGATTTTTCGTACTATGACATTCAGACTAGAGTGGGACCCTGATTCTTTATTGAGTTGTTGTTCAAAGCGATCATCAAACAGGCGTTTCGATATTAAACGACATTTCTCTGTACAACATTCAGGCTAGCAAAAATAAATATATTTATCGTGCATGCATATCCTGCTGATGAACCTGCTTGGGGACTTGGTAGATGTAGATTCCATAACTCTCCTTCCTTTTACTTTTTGTTGTACTGAGCGAGGCGGGAAGATTCAAGAGAATCGTATAGCTACACAATGAATGCTGATAGCCTGAACGCAGCGTTAGACCCTAATACAAAGGATTTATTCTCCGACATTAGAGGGGTCTTTTGTTTATGGCTGAGGGAGCGGTACTTGTAACAAGCATGAATTATGATCTGGATGCGGCTAGTTAACCCACATACAAGGTCATAGGATTTGTAAGGTGGGGTGCAGTAATAAGTGGAATCACCTTGTTATGTTCACACGGGCCCCCGTTGAGGTTTAAACTTTAAGTTAGAGAAATCCCAAAGTTATTAAGGATTCAACTTACAATGGCGACGAGGGTTCACACAGGACCGAAACAACGAGTACTGGGTATTCAAAGTTTTAACTACAAGCGGGGAAAGCATGCACAGTTCACTGCGTCCTCAAGGCTCATATAACTTCGATCGAGGACCCCCCCCCTACCTGTAGTTACAGCACTAACCTTAAGATCCGTCATGCTTCCTAACTTCAAGTTAAAGTAAAGTGTCGTAACCAAGAGTGCATCCACACGGTGCCTAACTACAAGATAATGAAAATGTTTATAATTACGACTTTAACTTTAAGTTGATGGACTGTCGTGAACCTTATTACTGTTATCAAGATCCTGAAGAACTTTGCAGGCTTTGTCCAGATGCCCATTAGGAACCAAAGGAAATCTGGGATGATCTGTATCTCCATGTAAGGTCATGTGGTATCTGAAACTGGCACAGCTGTATTTAACTCTAATTGCATTCAGAGCTAATTGTCCTTATTTTAGTTAGTTGCCCTTTAGAGGCAAGATTCAGGTTATCGCTTTGGTCCGCTATGTTCAGGCAATACACTAAAATGTTTTTTTAAGAAATGTTTTTGTGAATTCTTTTGCTACTTAATGTCATCATGATAGCTAAGGCCTCCGATTTTTTTTGGTAACATTACATTGCTGTGGATCGAGAGGGTCTCCTCTTCTCCTGGGTACGGAGCGGCAGTATAGAGATGAATGGTAACATACTTGATTATAAAATAGGAAAAGGAAGAGGAAAGGAGTGTCTTTATCACCAGCCTACCTGCATCTATATACCTTGTTGCGAATTTGATGTGAAGAAAACAAGGGCTTCATTATATAACAGCCACGTTTGTTCATAGAATGCAAATATTCTGAAACCTCTTCTTCTATAGGCCTGTCTCCATCAGCTCGAGATTGCCAAATACCCCTGCTATTTGAACTATCCAGATCGCGAATTATCCAGTTAATTTGCGTCTTCATCACCCCAAAGTTACAATTAGTGGTATATTTGGTCGAGATAATCATCCCAAGATATCTTGGGCTAGTTTGCAAAATATCCAGCTATTTGTCCGGTGCGGCTTCACCAGCCTATGCGTGAACGCTGAGCAAAATACATGTATCTTGAGCTAATTTCTCGAGCTTGAGTTTCAAGTTTCGAGGTCAAGTCTCGAGCTGATGAAGACGCGATTTGTAACTTCAGAATTATTTCCTAAATCAGAAATAGCGGGCTATTTGGCAATCTCGAGCTGATGAAGCCAGGCCTTATGTGTATTCTGTGATTTTCTTCTGATGAATAGAGATGGAATGTCAGGTATCTGACTTAACTGATTCGTCCCGATTTATGTTTCTTGAGAATGCAACTTACTAAAGCTTTCATACATGTATCTAAAAGAATTCAACACTGGCATTAATTTAACCAGTCCACCATTCATTCTTGGGTTACAAAAAAGCACAAATACATCAAATTTTCAATAGATACCGGTATGTATTATTTAGTTGTGAACTGTACATAGGATCTTGTTGCAAATTGTCAATTTTATTTACCGATAAGTATTCTCTGTAGTATTTGTATAGTTATACTTTGTGTATTTCTTTGTGCGTGCTCGGGCATGGCATGTGGGGATTTTCAGACTAGCTAGCTGCCTTGGCCAATTTGCTCTGTTTGTCCTGTGTATTAGACTTCTCTGGTTACTTCTCTATGGCATGTCTGTGCCCTTATTATTCCAAGGATCCACAATACCAGATTTCATGTTTATGTGGGAAACCACCCATTAAAGGGAAAGCTTCCTGGTGATCTGTGGTATACATCTGTTGAGGGCCAGAAGGGCGCTGATGCCATGCTAAAGGATATGGGTCAATGGCCTTCTGGCTGTCAGCAGATGATCTGTCCTCCCAGGTGGTAATACGGAAGGAAGGTCTTTCCCATCAGTACCAAAATAACTCCAGGGAGGAGCATATAGGCCTATTTCACTTCGAAAATTAGAAGAAGTATAGTATAGTATAGTATACCGGTAGGTAGGTTTTATAAAATTAGATGCTAAATGAAAATTGAACAGTATACTATACAGGCTAAAAAGAACATCTTTGTAATTGCTCTTATTGGTCACTCTTAAAAGATCACTCTGTTGTTTGTGTGAATGAGGCATATTAGATACTGCTAGTTAGAACCAGCAGGTTACTGACCTTGGGCCCTCTAGGGAGCCCTTCAAATCAAGTCTTGGACCTGATTGGTATAAATCATAGGTCTTGACCACTTGTGGACTGATTGTTGTACAGGTGACCTTATGAGGTCATTCCTTCTGTTGGGTCATACAACCTGGTAGGTAGATCCTGGTTAGTCTTCTGGCACAAACCTTTTTCGGTTTACAGACATGCATCCTTGTCAGTCAGATCACATAACATAATATAATACAGGGTCTGGATATTAAGACTGTGCACTGCATGTCAGAGGTCCTTTCCTAGAGCTGCTTCTGACGTAGCCAGACCCCAACAATGTTATCTTAGACTTGAGGCTGTATTGAACTGTCTTTCCTCATCCAAAAAGAGTCTGTTTCTGCAGACTAGGTCTTGGTTTGCACAAGTCAGCTTGAAACAATTCAAGGTATATCACCAACACAGTTTGTATTCTATAAAAGGAAATACAAATGTGTCTTTGTTGCTTTGATATTGGTTAAATGTTGAAGGTTTCCAAAGGCCCATTACCCACTTGATTTCTAAGCAGACTGATTTGCCGTTTCCTCAATTTGAACATGATTTTCCTTTGATGGAGGTAGCGTCAAGGTCTCAAAAATTACCATGATGCTGACAACTTGTGAAATAGAGCAGGGATGCTACCTTCCTCTCTGGTATAAGAAAAAAAAGAAGAGAAGTATTTTTCTACATGAATGTCAAAGTTAATATTTGTAGTAGCTCAACCTAGGTTAGATTATTTTGGCAGCAAGTAGTGATAATGATATGATAGTATCAGGGTCGCCACAATACTACAACTCTTTTGCAAATACTGTTACCCCAAAAGGCAAAAGGCCAGCATTGACAGGTATGCATTTCTCACACCTGGTTCGAGAAGGACTGATATGGGTAAAATGTCTTGTCCAAGGATGTTAGCACCAAGAAGGGTTTAAACACAAGACCTCCTGTAAGTGAGTCAAAGGCCTTTACCAATGAAGATTTCTATTTAATTTTCAATATCAATCATTATTATTCTTTTATTTCAGATGGTGGTGTGCGAATGGTTCCTCTACCGGTACTTTGTGAGATGCTCGGAAGAGGGGTCACCATGGCGACCGTACCAACGGAGAAAGATGTGCTGTTGCTCTGTCCATCCTTGGGCAACCGCTCTCTATTCCACCATTGGAACCTTCGGCCTCGGCGCTGCGTTCACGTTGCTTCTGACAGACTCTGGAAAGTATATGATAGGACGATTGAGGCCGCACTTCATCTCTGTCTGCTCACCTGATTGGTCGATGATCAACTGTACAGATAGCGATGGGTACCAGCAGTATGTCCAGGATATTCCATGCCTTGGGACAGATACTCATCAACTTACAGATGGAAGGTATTTATAATCTTTTGTTTTTGTCTTGTTTGTTTGTTTGTTTGTTTGTTTGTGTAGGATGTGAGCTTCAAAGTAATGTCTATAGAACAGATAACCACTAACTAACTCTTTATAGATGGAAGGTTGTTGGTTCATTTTGTTTGTTTGTTTGTGGTATGTATTATAAAGTAATACTTTGGGAACAGACAATCATCACCTTACAGAATAAATAAAACATCATGAATTTATTCATAATGTTTGTTTGTTTGTCCTTAATGTCTTTTACAAAGTAATGCCTTAGGCTTTAATAATAATAATAATATTGGATATTTATATAGCGCACATATCCACCCTACAAGGTGCTCAAAGCTCTCTAATATTACCCCGGCTCTGCTAGGCTACCGATTTCGGTGCTCACAGCATTCAAGGAATTCCTTCCTACCGGTCCCCATTTACTTCACCTGGGTGGAGTGTGGCAAATGTAGATCAATGTCTTGCCAAAGGACATTAGTGGCAGACAACAACCAACTTATAGATGGAAGGTATTTATATCTTCACGTTTGTTCTGTTTGTATGTCTGTGATGTGTATTACAAACAGACAACTATACACCAAGGTGGAGGGTATTTATGTTATGCCTTATTGGAAGAAACAAGCGTCAACTTACGGAAGAAACCTGTTTAGTATTTTTTCTTTATCTTGTTCCTTTGTCTGTGATTTAAATCATCACAAAATGGATCTCTTTGGACTGATAAACTGATAACCCACAGACTGAAGGTTCATGTAACATACCTGTAAAAGATTTTTTTTTCCGTTGATCTGTCTGTCTGACTGTGATGTTTATCACAAAGAGATTATTGTCACTCTTGTATTTGCTTGTCAAATTTTATTGTATGAAGTCTTAAGCTACAAAGGTAAATTTTAAAAGTCCTCAGGACCAGACACAAAAGGACTCTAATTCTATTTGGAAATTGGTGCATGAAATCTGTTTTTCATGCTCTTTGCCCAAACTGAAAGAATCGTCCTATAAAGAATACACAAAGATATTATCAAATCAATTGCATATTTTATTGCAAAGCTCTGTCCATGAATTCTACAATGGACAAGTATATAATTGTTATGGTCTATATGAAAAGAATATTTTATTGTTTGGCAAAATATGTATCATACATGAAATATATATCATCCTTATTTTGAACCCAGATTTACTGCACAAAATGTAAAAAAACTGTCAAGATCATGAACCAAATTATTGTCTACATGTAATTCTATCTTATTTGATAAAGACTTAATGTCCTTTCGTACTCTCAAGAGATGATATTTTTTACTTCATACATATCAACGACCCATATGTTCCATCTCAATGTCAATAAACATGATATTCTGAGAGAGGGTCTCATTCATACATTTCTTGCCTAGTTACTTCCTTCGGCTCATGTTCTGTAAGAATAGTAATAATAATACTCTCAACACATGATACACTATACAATTGTACTATACCATATGCTTCCAGTTTGATTGATAAGAGCGAGAAGGCTGTTGATACCCTCATAAATCATCTGTTCAGAGCCAGAAGGGCATTAACTCTGCTGTAAAGAATAGAGTTTAGCATCCTCCTTTCATTTCAATTTCAATTTCAATTTATATATTCTCCAATATTGGAAAATTGTTTTGCTCTCATTTTACACTGGCAAACGTACAAAGAATCAAAATAAGTTTACGTACACAATATATCATATACCTTGACAGAGATATTCTTTAGAATATTGGTATACAGAAATTTTCTTACATTATTATAAAACAAAATAAGTGAATTATTTAAAACTGTTTGAGTGAACGGGATTGCCCGGAAACGTTACAAAAATGAAATAAAGAAGAACTTAAAATTCAGGTAGCATTTTGATTGTATTTGCGGATCGAGAAAGGAACGAAAGAATTTAGAAAATGTTGAGTGCGACAGTTCATTGAATGAAGTCGTTTACCAGACCGCATAAAAACATAGTATGGAAAGAGTGGATGGTTTTTGTTTTTCTGGCTCAAATTAGACAAAATGATACAAGTTAATGCCCCTCTGGCTCTGAGAAAACAACTTTTATCTCAATAAATCTGATATTCTGAGAGGTGCTTATATTGATACATTTCTTGCCAAGCCCCTTTCTTCAGCTCATGTTAAAGTTGTGTTGTTTCGCTGACATGGTATACTGTGAAACTCCAGTTTTTCCACATTTTCTGCATTATGAAACCTGCTCAGAGTTTCAGTTTTGTGGACTTAGAGGTGGCTCATAGCGAATTCCATGAGGAATCCTTAGTTTTTGTGCCGTATTCTGTAACTTGAGGATGTTTGTGAACCCATACTGTGACCTGCATGTATTAAGACAAATACACATCCAGATGTTTCTTTGAATGGTTGAACATGAAATCCTATGAGAGACATAAGGGGTGTTTAACTAACCTTTTGATTTTATTTGATTTTCATTTTCTTTTCTTCTGCATTTGTATAAGTTCAAGATTTTTGATAACAAATATAGAATACAATAAGCATTTTTCTGACAGTGAATCATCAATAAGCAAGTATATATAATAATTGTTATATTAAAAAAAGAAAGGATAAACTGTCACAAATACTAAATTTCATCAAACATAAACACATTTGCACAACTAGGCGTTGTGGTGTGTGCCTGTAATCCCGCTGACAGTGGAAGTTACAAACTGATTCAGCCGAGGACGCAGGTTCGAAACTGAGTCACGTCTTTCGGATGGGGACGTTTAAAGGTCGGTCCCAAGACGTAAATAATCATATCTGATTGACACACGTCTGTAAAAACACAATACACACACACACATATTCTAGAAATCAACTTTGGAGTCATTTTGATACTATATGGTTTATCTTATAGAAACCATGTTCGGTTTATGTAGTATGTCATGGATATGTGGGGAATAAGGGCCATTGAAATTGCCTTGGGTTAATTTTTTGAAGATTTTGCGATCATGTCGATAGAGCTAATGTCCTTCTTGTTCTCAGCAGAGACAGCATCATCCATACCCATTGAAGCAATTGGTATTTGCTGTATCGTGTATACCGCTTTTAAAACTTAAGATGCAAAGTAAGATGATCATTCTAATATGAGTCTATACACTGCATACTTCTTCACTTTTTATATGAATTCTCTGCCTCGAGTTACCTGCAGTTTACTCAATAAGAATTCTTAGAATGTAGATCTGGACTGTACCATATAAAACATGATCCCTTGCGTGTGGTGACAAATATGATTTCTAGCATTGTCCAGAGAAATCTAAAACAGAATGGAGCTACCATGAGAAATATCAACTTTCCCTTCTGATGAAATGAGAGATATATCGCTATGTTACCCAATATTCTGAAACTGCTTGTAACTGTTACAATTTTCATCGTAGAGTTCACATTTCATTTGATGAATTCATTATAGTACCTGATTGCATTACCTGTGGCCACAAGCAAATTTTGCAAGAATGTTTTCGGCTCCTTATGTGTTGTAAGAATAGAATAATATAAAAATGAAATTTAATCATAACTGATTTGGTTTAAAATAACCCTCTCCTTTCATACTTTAGGAGCTGTACAGTAATCTAACAATATTCAGTTTTGGGATCCAATCACTTCCCAGACTTGAAAATAACAATGTCTTTATTTTTAGACCAGAGTTTCTGGCTAAGATCACGGATATAATAGGAACATACCAATGTATTTGTTATTATGGAAATGAAATTTAATGAAAGAGTGAAAGTGATTATATTCATATTTAATTGAATTTGTAATGTTTTCAGGACAATATGAAACTGAAACATGTTTATGAGTTTCAATGTCTATCAGATATTTTGTTTACCCCCCTGGATATATTACCTTTGATCAGATAAATAAGGAACCATGTGTAAGCGACATTTATGAAGTACAAACAAGAAACAGATATCAAATACCAATCTTGGAGATTTTAATCAAGGACCCTACGATAAAATAAAGAAAATAAGGAAGATTGATAAAACCTTATTTAAAGAAAGTTTTGAAGATAAAAAGAGAAAATGGGGAAAAAATAGAAATGTTGGGGAAAACATTTGAGAAATGTTAATTGAGGAAAAGCGCACCATTTGAGCGTAGGATTTAGATCTGCTGTTATTGTCAAGAAGAAAATTGGTTGCAGCATTCAATGAGGATCTAAATTCCATTTATCAAATAAGTTGTTGGTTTGTCCCGTTCCACCCCAATTTACCATGATGTAATGGCTAATTATGGTGTTTAGATGTCAGTGGAAAGGAATCAAATTGGGAGGTTGATGGCCCCAATTATATGAGTTCAAAATAGAACAGTTGCTATGAAAACTATCAACCGTATCTGGTAACCAGTCATAAACAGAATGCCAGATACTGCTTAATTATTGAAGCCCAAAAATATTTCTTCTTAGAAAACTTCCAGCATGTAGGCTTTCAAGTACTTTCCTTGTAAAGTTGTTGTTGTTTGTTAAACAGCTCTTTGAATTTCTTTGGAATTTTGTTTTTTCTTAACAATGAAATCTAAAAGATGTTGTGAGGCAACTTTTATTTCTGTAAACCTCATTTTTACTCCAATATTTATATTATTATTTTTCTTCTTAAAATTTGTTCAGTGCCTTTTTTTTTTTTGGTGGTCATTCGAGAGTTGATTCATGCTGCAAGCACATAGATTCCTACTTGCCTTTTCAAAAAGTCTACAATACTACTACTACTAATAATAATAATACATTGTATTTCTAGAGCGCTTAACATACAATATATTTCTAAGCGCTTTTAAAAAAATAGCGATTCTCAGATAATAGTACATTCAATATCATGTTTACAACCTGCATAAGCACAGAAACATCCAGTCAATACATTCACATACAATAGAATACAATTAATTTTAGCCTCAAAACATTATAAATTCAAATTAAGGCAATTATCTTTACCTTTCTTTACTAAAGTCGCATCATCAAAAACGACGCAGAATGACTGGGCTTCTGTACTACATGTATGCAGTAACATCTCCTATGCACTTTCTTTCAAAGTGAGTGCAAACATTTTAGTGGTTGTTTTGTAAGTTTGGAATTTCAATAACAGAATCATTTTGAACATGTATCCACAAAAAAAGAAGAACAGTTTGGCAACGTGAAATGAGCAAGTCAGTGCCTTTAACCTATCTTAGGGTGAGATTTCTAGAGGGAAGAAATTTTGTGGATATCATCCAGTCAGTGGAGGCTTTCATTGTAGGTAAATACATCAACCACTTTTCTATTCTCTTTTTTCTTCTTCCAACAAAAGTAGGAAAAGGATAGAATAATCATGGCTGGAAAAAATACCATCACAGTAATCTCTAAATGAGCTCAATTCCTTTGTCGGCAATCTTGAAAAGAAAAGGATCTTTTATAGTTCCAATGAAGGAGATTACTTATAACTCCATCATCGGTAATTTAGTGGGGCAACAATATGCCTCTGTATTAAAGCAAGAGGGGATTTTCATCAAAAAAAAAAAAGTGTTTGCATGGCACCATCAGAGTTTCAAACTCTAAATTTGTAATACGAGGATGTACTAATGACATCATTTGTTAACATATCACCAAAACGACTGCTTGAAGTTTTAAGGTAAAACTACAAGCCAGCCAAACGGTGGTTGTAAATTCAAGCCGCCGATACCTCAAATTGATTTCGTCTGCACGACACATAAGAGCTAGTTTCTTTTATATATGTAAGTTTTTTTTCTTCACATGTGTACACCATTGTATATGACATTTCTTTATAAATATAAAAGTTAGGTAGAAATTTAATTTTGCGTGAACAGGCTACTAACGTTTTAATGGTCTGTAGTGTGAACCTAGCATTTTTTTAGAGCATTTCACACTCAAGGCAGTGTGGTGAAATGATACAATAGTCCATATTGTATCCTGCAATTATACCAGGGGCATTTCAATGATATGGGTGGGTAAATTCAAATTGTCCATAAAATAAGCGGGAACTTAAAGTCTACTCAAGGTAATTATTAGTCTGACAGAAGAAGAGACTCGATTTTGTGAGCTATTGCAAGATGTAGGTCATGAATGTGATTTTATCTATAATTTTTTTTTCTCAAGTAGTTCCTTGCAGGATAGAAAAATAGTATGAATCGATGCTTACAAATTCTGTGCTGTAAATCTTATACCGGTAGCTTTAATCATGAGCTGAGGTGTTTTTTTATTTCTGTCCCATTAAAGAATTACGCATAAACTACTTTCTATTTCATTTACCTTTATATTGTAATTTTTTTTTTAAGAAGAAGTACCGGTATTTGAAATTTTGAAGCTGATGTTTTGCTTAATTACTGAGGTGTTTTTATTTTGTCCCATTCAAATAATTACGCATAAATTACTTTTACTTTCGTTTACCAGGGGGCACTCGTACTTGAGGCTAAGCAGTTCATTATGCGATGACATAATTTTCGGCCTGCTTTCATTGTGAAATACAAGAACAAGAAACTGACTACCGTAAATATTGTTGAAAATCAGGAATGGGCATACTGGATTACATACACATGCATCATGAAAAATTTGGTGCACACTTTTTAGCTATTTTTTGTCATATAAGGACATTTGAAGAGCAAATTTTATTCAGAGGACATTTCTGATTACGGTATGATGTTTTTTTCCAAATTGACATACCGTAATTAACGGTGTATAAACCGCACCTTTTTGCCACCGTAAAAAAATTCAAAGTCGAGGGTGCGGTTTAAGGCTGTGCACAACAGTGTAATGAGGTACCCGAGTACACTCCCAGGCTTACAGGCGAATACTCGAGTATTCGGACGCCATGTTTTTTTATAATTTTTTTGAATTTTTTAGATTTTTTTAGAATTTTTTGATTTTTTTGACTTTTTTGACTTTTTTTTCTTTTTTGACTTTTTTTGCCACTACCATACCACTCGGCAGTTTCTCAGATCCCTCGCCCAAAACGCATGCAATTTTACTATGAGTTGCAGTTGAAGGCGCCGATTTAATAAGAATAATAACAGTAAACAATGCTGTTTTAAAACCAAAGATGGCAGAATAATCCATTTTCCTCCAAGTCCAAACAGAAATCTGGACATTTGGTCCCAGTTTCTGAAAGGTGAGTTTGACAGTGCTTGAGTTGGGAAACATTTTTACAGACGGTACCATGCCAGCGGCTGCCGCTCTCCCTGGCACGGGTAAGCGTGGGCCTGGACATTTTTTTTTTTTTTTTTTTTTTTTTTTTTTTTTTTTTTTTTGCGGCCGAATATTCGGGTACGAGAAATCGTACCCGAGTAGTTGTCAACCGTGCGGGTACTCGAGCATTCGACTACCCGTCGCAGCCTTAGTGCGGTTTGTACACGGTAGGCTACATCATTTTTTTTTTTTTTTTTTTTTTTTTAAGTTTTGATTTATTTCCCTCCACCTGGAGCTATGCCTGGCAATGTCTCCCAGTTCAGTAATCGGTGTGTTGACTCACCACTAGGAAACTAGAACAACACTCAAGTTTGTCTGTCATCTTGGTTTGAAACTCAAATTTGTCTGTCAACTCAATATGTAGTTTATAATAATAATTCCTACACACGGCGTACCACAAGGTTCTATCCTAGGTCCTCTACTGTTTTTTAATTTACATTAATGATCTTACACATTCAGCTGCACCTCGTAGTTAAATGAAAGGCCTTCCCGCGTGATTTTTTTTTTTTTAAGGGCGAAAAAGAGGGGTGCGGTTAATACACGAGGGCGGTTTATACAACGTTAATTACGGTACAAAGAAAAAGAAAACTCACAATTTGTTTTCCATCTTTACTAGACTAGAAGTCAGTCTTCTCTCTAGTTGATACCGACCCCCTCGACCTCGAGGCACTTTGAATGATAACCCTGAAGAACAGTTTATCTTAAAGATCAGAAAGGAAATGTTTTAATGGGACCCCACGATTACTCACATTTTACGAGCTCATGTTACTGTCTCTAAAGTTTATCCTCCAAGACACATTTAACATGTTCATGAGCGAGCTCTTCTCTGAAAGACATGGCAGGATCTAAAGTTTATTCACTAGCGAGCAGATGGGCTTAAAGGCTTTTCTTTTACATGAACGTTTTCGTTTCTCTCTTCAAAATAAGTGAGAATGTCTGTGACGTATCTTGCGAGGTCCCTCCCATATGGCCTGTACTAAAAAACTTCAAAAAATAAATATTTTCTCTAAATAAGAAATTCTTCAATCATACATTCACCCTAAATATAATAATTGCTAATATGCTTCTATACAAGTATGAAACAAGTCTATACCATCATCAATAACTTAGAAAATGAAAGTTTATGAAATTTTCCATACAGAGCAAATTGGAGAGGAGCTTGCAAGATACGTCACAGAGTTGCCAATTTGTGTTTCACTGATAACAACTTTAAAAGTTCATAACTTTCCTCTTTCTAATCAAATATTGCTCAAAATTTCACTAATTTTTCTTTCTCAGTTTTCTACTTTTATTAAAACCAATTTAATATCAGGGTGGACTTCCCCTTTAAGGTTGACTTTTCAAGATTCTTTGCAATTGTGTTTGTATACTTTAAAACTAGTTTCATGTTTACTTTTTTTTCTTCTTCTCTGTTAGCAGATAAAAAAAAGACATTAAAAAGTTAACTAAAACTGTGATAAAAGTATAACAAAATTGGACAATTTACGGATCCAAGCCTGATCCTTTCCAGCACCTCTTTTTAGGGGGATAATTTTGACCTGTGGATTAAAAACTTTATGGTCTTTTCCACTGCTGAATATTGAAAGGTACTGAAATGTTTATGCATTGCCATGGGTCAATTCCATAATTCATAGTGTTTATTATAAGAAGAATAAACATCCGTCAAAACATGCTATCATCTGCACTTAAAAAAAGGCATGAATTATATTCAGCAGTTTACGATTAAAGACCTTCTATATATCTTGCTCTCAGCAGACAAAATGCTAGCCATAGGACAATGTACCCGGTAGTGATGTATACCTCAATGGGCAGTCATTGTTCGTGCAATGATGTACACTTGCAAAGAGATGATTGAAGTGTAAAGAAAAGTGAAAGACAAAATGAAAATAAATGAAATAAGTTGAGGAAAGATTTTGAATAAGACTTCCCCTTTAAGGTTGACTTTTCCAGATTCTTTGCAATTGTGTTTGTATACTTTAAAACTAGTTTCATGTTTACTTTTTTTTCTTCTTCTCTGTTAGCAGATAAAAAAAAGACATTAAAAAGTTAACTAAAACTGTGATAAAAGTATAACAAAATTGGACAATTTACGGATCCAAGCCTGATCCTTTCCAGCACCTCTTTTTAGGGGGATAATTTTGACCTGTGGATTAAAAACTTTATGGTCTTTTCCACTGCTGAATATTGAAAGGTACTGAAATGTTTATGCATTGCCATGGGTCAATTCCATAATTCATAGTGTTTATTATAAGAAGAATAAACATCCGTCAAAACATGCTATCATCTGCACTTAAAAAAAGGCATGAATTATATTCAGCAGTTTACGATTAAAGACCTTCTATATATCTTGCTCTCAGCAGACAAAATGCTAGCCATAGGACAATGTACCCGGTAGTGATGTATACCTCAATGGGCAGTCATTGTTCGTGCAATGATGTACACTTGCAAAGAGATGATTGAAGTGTAAAGAAAAGTGAAAGACAAAATGAAAATAAATGAAATAAGTTGAGGAAAGATTTTGAATAAGAAAGAATGTTAGGAAAAACTAACCTTAATTATAACAACTGTGAAAGATTGAGTATTGAAATAAGATTATGATTCATCATACATATGCTATTCTATGAAGCCACACACTTCATTCAAATTGTTTGAAGAAAAATTAAGTACCAGGTAATTGTTTATCTGTGCCTAAAGTTCACCATAGTAATTAACATAATTGGCATCATCGTGAACCAGTTTTGTACGCAGTTTGGAAAAATTCCAGTTTCCTGTAAGTTCATTAAAAAATTATGCGCATGTCAGTATTTATTTACAAAGAAATAATAGTAATTTGGTTACAAAGGTTCTTGACACATAAAAACACCCAAGCAATGAATATCAATCGAAGTGTACCAATTTCCTGAAGAAAAAAATTGTGTATACCGGTAGCTAGAAAATTTAAAATCAACCTTAAAAACCTGGCATTCTTTGGATTAAGAAGGAGTAAGAAAAAATAAAGGATAACATGAAACGAAAAAGAAATAAAATCTTCTAAACTAAATTCTTATCCATCCTAGACCTTTACACTGTAAACAAAATCTTGAGATTTTGGGAATTCACAAGGCTTGATTTCCAGGTTTTACAAAGATGATTTATCTTCTAAAATCAATATGAATATGAACATATTTTTCGAAGATAAATCATCTTTGAAAAACCTGGAAATCAAGCATTGTAATTTATTTTATTTTATCATTATTATTATTATTATTATTTTTAATTTTGTTTATTTATTTATTTTATTATAATTGTTATTATTATTATTATTATTATTATTATTTGAAGAGGAAATGAGATAGAAAGGGGAAAAGAAAAAGTGAGGGAGTTATACAAATAAATGCATACCGGTATGCCTATAGATTCTATCTTGAAAAAGGCAAAAGGGGTTATTAAAATGTTAAATACACACAGGTGATGGCATGGGTTAAGATCAAATCTTGAATTGATTAAAAATAATGTTCAGAAACGCAGCTCATTTCCTGAGAAAATATCCACAGTTGATCACCTCTTTCCTGCCACACAACTGAGTGCTCATTAATTCTATGTGATTGATTGGACATGATAGGACTGGGGGTAGGGGTAATAGGATTATGTACTGTATGTACTGTACCAGTTAACTGTAATCTAATTACTTAAAGCCCCTCTGCACTAGTTTGGCAAAGAGGGATTAGACCTCCTTGAATGGTCACTGACAGGTTGTTATCTCATCAAAGCAGCTCTCAATTAACATAAGAAATTTTGGGCCATGGGGCACCAATGGTCACCGATTAGGCATTGTTTGAAATATAGAGCTAGGGCGCAAGTAGCTACAAGTAGTACAGTGGGGCTTTAAGCTCCAGGGGTGGGATTGCCTGTCAAAGGATTACATTATGCCAGACAGTTTGCTTCTTTTTTAATCTCTGTTAATCCCTGTTTCAGATTAGTCATAATCAATCCATCAAGGAAAGTTCCATGTTTTGCCTGACAGGTTGCTGTTAATCTCTGTTAATCCTTTGATCAGATTAGTCATAATCAATCTACCAAGCTAAGTTAACCAATTAAAACCCAACAATTGGTGCTTTAGAGAGTGTGCACATAGGGTGTATAGATCGAAGCAGGTTCTATAATTTTTGTTCTATTATTTGAATGAATTCATCACTTGGCATATTGCAATGGTTTGCCTATGACAATTATTTGCCTGATTCATTTAAAACTCAATGGAAATTAAAATGCAGGTGTGGAAAAGGAGAGAAAATATAAATTTTAAATAGATATTTTTGAAGAATTGAGGAGTAACAGCCTTTTCATTGTCGATATTTTGTCTCTAACTAGTCATGTTGCTTGATCCAACACTGCAAAATTTGCATCAAGCATGTTAAAAGCATCAAATCTACTATTTTGAAATTGGTGTCACTCATTGTCTCTTTCATATGTGATTAAGCCCTAGTGTTTTTATAGTGTTTCAAGTGGTACCATAATTTTTTAAGTGTGAACAGACCCCATAGAATCAAGCACAACGGCCTGCAATGTTCCTTGAAGTATCTGGTTGAGAGAAACCCCTTTCCTGTTTCCTGTGGATTTAGTAAGAATGTCATTATTTTTTTTCTGCCAATTCATTTACAGTCATCTCATTCGCTCATTCAAAAGCTGTAGAACAGGGATAAGATAAGAAATTGCCACAGTGAAATGCGACGGAGTAGACTTTGGCTTTTTTTTTTAAAAATGATGCCGTAAGTGTAATATGCTTCACATTTTTGTATCTTATAATAACACAGAGCTCATTAATTACATTTAGGACATTTGTTGTGTGCAGTTGCCATTGATTCATTACACACAAAGAACTGTGGCATTTATTGCAGCGGTTTACCACAGCATATCTGAACGAGCCTCGACAAAATACCATACACCTGTTTAATACCGGCCCATTCACACTATTGTGATCTGACAACTGACAGATCAAAAAAATTATGTTACACCGAATGGACAAGTTGGTGACCCGTTATTTGCTCCTGCAATAATTGCTCCAGGCTTTCTTTTGTCAAATGTATGGGGTTAGGGTTTGGCTTGCAATTTGGTTTTGGGTTAGGTTTAGGGTTAGGATTACGGTTAGGGTTAGGTATAATTTGGGGTGTAGGGTTGAAGTTAAGAACCTGGTGCAGCACACTTTTGTCAGGAGCAAGTGTCTGGCAACTGGCCAAGATATCGGTCGGCATGGTTGAAGTGTGAATTGGGTGTGTGAAATGGGGTATGGCAATGTACTTTATTTCAGTTGTCAGATATTGAGCCGCATATAGACAGGGCACTCCCATTTATAGCAAGGGTTCCTGGATCAGCTATTTTTTCCTCATTAGCGTAGGTGGGGCTTCTTACCCAACCTGTCTGCTTGGCGTGGACCTGTTCTCAGTAGGTAAGTGAGCGGATGCAAGGGTCAGGTGGGTTCTAACCTTGCTCAAAGAATCTTTCCGACTCGACAGTGGATAGATATCATCTGTGAGACAGGTGGATACAATTGTGTTTGCATGAACCTTTGTAGACAATATCACTAGGATTTCATACCATTTCATGCCATGGCATTTAGGTCTATTGAAATTGAAACTGAAACCAAGGCCCTGTTGTAAACATAAAACTTGTTATAAAAAACAAGTAACATTACCTGTTATAAGCTACTGAAATCACTGTATTTGATTGGCTGAGAGCAAATTTGTCATAGAATTTTAGCATTTGTTATTGATAACAAGTTTCACGAAACAGCTAAGGCCCAGGTCTACCTCCTGTTAAGACTATCAAGATTTATTGTGTAGCTACTGGTATACAAAAACTGTTCAGCTAGCTGTGTTATAAGTACTTTTAAGTAGATTTTTAATCTGAATTACAGCAACAAAATGTCATGTATAGCAGACTGGGGTCTGAGCATCGTTTCAAATGAAAATTCTGGGTTCACTTTTAATGTTAATGTTAAATAAAACCACACAACTGGGCAGGCTTATTATGAGTCCACACTCAAGATAGGCCAGCCATCTTTTCAAATAGTCTCTTCAAAAATAATTATCTTTATACTGTAAATTCTTTCTCCATATGTTATTTCTTCAAGGTCACTACACACCTTTTTGCTAAAATTGTGATTCATTGTTTCTTTTTTTCAAGTTTTGTATGAATTTCCCCTAATATGAACAGGCTACCACTTAGGGAAAGGGGGTCAATCACGTTACCCCTTATCTGTCAGGAGGGTGTCAAAAGCAGCACCCTTACATAGACCAAAGCCTAATCCAATATGTCAACAGGTTCTGTTCCTCCCAGACACAATAGGATGTCACAGGGAAAATAGAAAACGGCAGGGTTAGATAGTTAGTAAACTAGGCCACAGTGTACTCTTTAATGAAAGGGAAATCCAATCTTGACAACAAACTATAGTAATCTAGAGGAAAGCAGAACGATCAAAGAAGTAGATGGGTGAAAGTTAGAATGAACTTGGACAATTAAAACATGAGAAAGTTATTAATATTTTCAAGTTGCAATCACTAAAGGTATTGGCTCTTCCAATTGGCTGAATTGGTAACGTCTCATTAATTTAGTGGCAGATAACTTTCCTATATTTTCCAAAACACAAAATGGCTAAAATTAAATCTCAAGTTTTCAAAAATATATGACTCAGGAGGGTCTATATTCTCTTTAGAGGACAAATATGTGTCTATAATATATTGTAAAAATTGTAGGTATATAATAGTGCCACAAGAGAGAAGACACTTAATTAGGCTAAAAAAAACCCTGGAATTTGGGATATTTTTGTACACAACAAAAGGGAGAGTTATCTGCGACTTAATCACGATACATATACTATATAGTTGCCAGTATTTATCCAAGGCCATATTTTTTGTCCTGTGCCTGATTTTAGTCCTAGCTGTCGGATTAGGTGTGTATAACATGTAATCAGCATTTATGATGACACCTTCCATTTTCCATAGAGCTTATTCTGTAAGAGCCTATACATTGTTCGCTTCAACTGGTTCCACTTGTATGGCTTTTTCCTCTTTGCTGAGGCTTCCCAGTCTTGTGCCTCTTCACATGAAACTGATACTATTTGATTAAAGACTGTTGCATTTTAAGACTATTGCCTCTTACCAATTTTTAACAAAAGTTGAGGTATTTAGAAGCAACTAATAAGCTGTTTGGTAATGGAATTATCTGTTCTGCATGCTTTTCTTTGCTGGCATATATACTCTGCTCTTGACAATCTCATCAGGGGTTTTATTCCAACCTAGCAACACCAAATGTTTTGAAATATGGGGGTGAATAGGATTGGAACTGAAAGTGGAAAAGAGTTCAGATTATGAACAGTGAACTCTAACGAAATGACATGGCATTTTGGGGGTTCTGGTCTCCATTCTTTATTTAAAGCTTTACGGGACAGTCATAAATCACTGATCGCAAGAACAATCAAATGTAACATGCACCGAGAGTCTCTGGTCAAAATTGTAGATTCTCGGAGATGAGGGGTGCAGCTCTGAACAAAAAAGTAAAGTAACCAACTCGGTCTATAACCTACTCAGTCTTTAAGCTACTCAAGATCCATTATTTTACAGTTGCCTTGAAAAGTGTAAATGCTATATTTGAATATTATCCCTCCTTCAAGAAATTAAAAGTGTAAACTCTCTCAAATAATTCCTAAAATTATCACTGTTGTGAAATTTTTGTGGAAAGATGAATTGGACATCAATGCTGCAGGTCCCATCTTACTGATTAGTCTTCGTTGGTGATGAGTTCGAGGGTCTTAGATTTGGTAGATACTCATGATAATAGACGAGTCGGCAGTCAGGTTTGTGATGATGGTGAACATCTTTATTGAACTACGACGGATACCGGCTATATCGGATATCGTATAATCCGTATATCGTAACAGTTGGCATATCCAATAGAATACAAAATGTGACCTCATACTGGCCAAGTTTTCAATGTCAGTGATTGTGTGCTAAACAATGGCGTCGTGATAACACTAGTGGCAATTTGCCCTACTTCAGTCGTTGCTTGAATGCTTTTGCGGTGAACCTCATGTGCAGGCTCTGTTGTTCAAAACCAGTAACCTGGCCAGGTTTTCAAGGTCAGTGATTTTGTGCTAAACAAAGGCGTGGTGATAACACTGCCAAAACAGTGAATTTGCAGGTACTTCAGCTGCTGCTTGATTGATTTTGCGTTGAACCTCATGTGCAGGCTCTTTTGTTCAGAACCAGTAATCTGGCCAGGTTTTCAAGGTCAGTGATTTTGTGCTAAACAAAGGCGTGGTGATAACACTATAGTGCCAAACAGTGAATTTGCCCTACTTCAGCCGCTGCTTGAATGATTTCGTGTTGAACCTCATGTGCAGGCTCTGTTGTTCAGAACCAGTAACCTGGACGACAAGCAAATATGTCGTGAGCACTTCAGTGCTTAATACTTTTTCCATATGCTTCAGGAGATTGATTTATAGTTTTGATACTGACATTAGTTATCATTATTGGTGATGTGTGATGTGCTAGCTGTTGTGTACTTTCTTTGTTCTTGTCCTGCAATATGTGTGTAACAGCAAGATTTTTGGAAAAAGATCGCTGCAAACTGCAGTCGGCGTCTTTATATTTCATGTCTTTTACAGGTTTTAATCATTGCATATATGTGTACAAGCAGATGGTTAACTAGTTTTTGTCGGTAATTGCAAATTGAGTAGAGATCGTGAGCAAAGATCGCTTAATGGGAAGACGACCGCTCCACTGGCTCTCTGCATTTAACTGAACCATCTTTGGTCTTCTTCAGATAAGATATGGGAAACTGCACAAAATAAAAAATTAAATACATTTTGTTAAAACCATTTCGGCAAAGGCAAGAGGGGGCAAAAACACCAGCTGTGTGTATAAATACCTTAAACTCGTTTCAGATATGATGCAGTAAACCATGGCATTTTTATGTTATGATGGTGTAATAAATTGTAATATATGCTTCACATTTCTGTATCTTATGACACAGAGCTCAGTGAACATATGTGAACAGTACGTAGGACCTTTGTTGTGCATTGTTGGCAGTCATTTACATGTTATGCTGCGGTTACCGCGTCATATCTGAACGAGCCTTTACATGTTCTCAATATATCTGTGTGTTCAAGATACAGGAGTGCTGTGGTAGAGTGGTTAAAGGCGCTTGACTGGAGATGCGAAGGTCGAGGGTTCGATTCCAGACATGGCACTAATATCCTTCGGGAAGATATTTACCTGCACTGGCTACTCTTCAGCACCCAGGTGTTAAATGGGTACCCGGTAGGATGCAAAAGTTCATGTGGTTGGATGAGCAAGTGTGCGTTTGTAAAATGGCGACTGGCTGGAATGCTCCCCAGGGAGTGGGAAATGTGCATACATTTGTGTGCGGTCGTCGTTGTATTTATGTATTGGGTACTACATAAAAGCGGAATATTATTATTATTATTATGCGCAGAACACTTTGCTAGTGTTGTTTGAGTTTGCAGCTCTGTCTTATTCAAGGCACTTTTCTAAGTGTGTGCATGGGCCTTAGAGAAACATAACCTGATAATTCAATAATGGCGAGAAAACCTGATCTAGTTTAATCGCCAGAAATCTGCTTTACGATACCAGATTGCTGCTGATGAGCCTGATAAATTAATTACAGCACCCGCAGATTGGAAAATGATCAATTTTCCCCCTATTCTTCTGGCGCATGCTGGTTTCTTGGTGCCGAATTAAGAGCCGACTCGTGCTTGCTGGAAGCGTTATGATTTATTTCCCATTAACTGTCGTCACTTTGGTGGAAGGGGGGATGAGGGCGGAGATATAGCCCCGGGGAAGATGGGATGATAGCCTGCCCTCCGATGGATCCAATTTGTCTCCTGATATCGCTGCTATCCCAACAAAGGAAGTGAATAGACAGTTTGTCGTGAGGCCCGGGGTTAACAGGTCTTGTTCACGTATGTAATGCCGTCAGCAGAAAAGCATAAACACATACATTTCTAGGAGTTGAAATGCACATTCAAGGCGTCGTGGTCTAGTGGATACCTCTTCGAACTGTGGATCACATGGATTGTGGTTCGAGTCCCGCTGCAGCGCTTATGTCCTTTGGCAAAATATTAATCCACATTTGCCACTAATTTCCACACAGGTGTTAAATGGGTACCAGTAGGAAGGAATTCTTTGAATGCTGTAAGCAACCCAATCTGTAGTCTTGGAGAGCCGGGGTAATAACTTTCGTGATGGATATTTATGCAAACCAAGTAGAATCAATGATAAGGAAGAATTTAGAACACAATTAATCAAAGAGGTATGTAGAAAGTGGAAGAAGCATTTAATAATTATAGTACTGTAAACGCGGAACTATTCACGGATTTCGCGCTTAAGTCGGTGTCCGCAAATTTCAGAACCTGCGAAAATATAACCATGACTTCTTATGCGTGTTCTGAACAGGCTGAATTTGGTGCAATGCAAATTTGAGAACCAGTGAATATGTTTGGGGTCGCTCAGCGCCAAAAATTAATCGCGCGAAAATAACAGCATTTACAGTATGTGACATAGTTCTATCTTCAGGTTTTTTGTCAGCCTATTAACACTGACTTAATTCAAATACCCCCCCCCCCCCCGCTCTTTCTGTCTCTCCCTCTCTCTCTCCTTCTCTCACATGTGCACATGTGGATACAGTATCTTGGTACCTACATGCAGTACCTAGTTTTCACATTTATGCACCTTTAAATAATCATATTAATCAGGCAATAATTTGATAAGCTGAAATCGCAGTTTATTGAAACTTGAAGATAAAAAGGGACAGCTCAAGAATAAAGAGAAAGAGAGAGAGAGAAAAAAAAGGAGAGATAGAGAGAGGAGGGGGCAAATCACAATTGATGAAGAGAGAGGGAAAGAGAGAGAGAGTGAGACCGAGAAAGAGAAGGGAAATTGAAAAATACATGGAAGATAAAGGAGTCAGAGAAGGAAGAGGAATGGTGGGAAGGAACAATGATAGAAGAGTGCATGGCTGTGTAAGGATTGGGCAGTCATCCTTGACTATTTATGCAGACAAATTTGCAACAAAAATCTCATTTTTAAACTGAGAAGTAACTTCTCAAGAGAGGGCGCTTGTTCATTATTGGGAACTGATCACTTTGCCCTCAAAATCTAATGCTGCTTGAAATGTGTGGTATTTTCTGCTGTAACAGTCGATCACATCAATTTCATCCTGTAATCTACATGGTGGAATGGGTATACACAGATGTGCATGATATCTTTAAAAAAATTGTATCTTAATTGGTTTGTCATTGAGATGAATTCCAGAGAGTTGCGAATGAGAAATAAAAGGGATATACAATAGCCTTGCCCAACTGGTATAAAGCCTTAAAGTTAGTTAAACATGTTTAAAATGTTAAAAGATAAAGAAATGACCACTTTGAAGAATAAATGTAATGATCAATTGCACATCGTGCTTTGAACATAAAAAGCTAGGTGTGTAAGTATATATTTTGTTTAATAAAGAAGCTAGAACATAGATGGTTGTGAAAAGTATGTAAAAAACTTACATAGATTTGACAAAATTGGATTTATTTACCAACACCATTAATAGTTTTACAGTTTATACTATAGTACAAAAGTGTTTCAAGATATTGACAGAAATTACATTAATGATAAACAGATAACTAAATCATTCACACGTTTCATACCCCTTGTAAATTTGATGTCTTTTGTTTGTTTTTTATGACTCAAGAATGAAGGATGGGCTGGTTGAATTAGGTCCTTTGTTGAACACTTTTAGATGTAAGCTGTAAGAAGTCCCATTCTCCAAAACCTAAATCTGGAAAAATCATTTTTCCATAAAACAAACTTCAAAAATTTCAAAACTTTGTAAGGGTATGAATAATTTAGTTGTGACTGTATTTGTTAATCAACACCAATAAGAATGTTATTTCTTTACCTATACCAGTAATGTTGTAAAAAAGGACTAGTATATTTACAGGTATTAACAAGATATACTTGTCGACCGTCACCAGTGAACTTTTACAACAAAAGTTCTCACAAAGACTTACATAAAAGAAAATGATATGTTTACCAAACCAATAACAATGCTAGTGTATACAGTGTTATAAAAGAGATGAAGATATTTACAGGAATTAAACACAAAATTTGTTTTGTTTACCAAAATTGTTAAATGTTGTAAAAGAGGAATAATATATGTACAAGAATAACAAAATTATGAAAAAAAGATATACTTGTCAACCGTCATTGGTAAAATTTTACAAAAAGAGTGCTCACAAAGACTTACAGAAAAGAAAATTATATGTTTACCAAACCAATAATAATGGTACCGCATAGGTAGTGTTATAAAAGAGATAAAGATATTTACAGGAATTAAACACAAAAGTATTTGTTTCCCAAAATTGTTGAAATTTATAATACAAATGTATTGTAATATTTATTGAAATTACCCCTCCCCCAAAGTAAATTATTCCAGTCAACTTTCACAACAAATACAGAAATCAAAGAAAAGGTATTTGTTTACAACCACCAATAACATTGTTACAATTTGTAGTACCGTGTTACAAAAGTGCTGAATAATTTAATGAATTTTACATTTTTGTGTAAAATAAGTGATGCAAATAGTACTGAAAATGTACTAGTAATTTATCATAAATTACACAAAGTTCTTAGTTCTTATTTTTATCATAGCATAATCATAACAAACATTCAATGAACTTGCTACATTAAGCTATGGTCACAAATCAGAGCAGCGACCGACCGATCAGTAGCCTGCTCGGTCGCTGCTGGAATTTAGGCATCGCCCAGCGATTTTTGGAGAAGTCGAGCAGGCTGTAGAGCCCCAGCGATGCCTGGGCGGTGACCTGTCGATTACCCGTCGGTCGCCGGTCGATTTTAGGTCAAAACTGGGCGAAATCACAGGGCTTTTTCCCGAGGTGTCCCGGCAGTGACCTACCGGTGACTCTTCGATTGCCGGGCGGTCTCCCACCAGCCACTGGCTGATTTTAAAGAAATTGACCGGCGGCCGGCCAGTGATCGGCGGGGCTCCAAAATACGCCCGATGCCTGGCCGTTCGCCGCCCGGGCACTGAACTAATCGAGCGTTCGCCGCCGAGCGAATTAGGTCAAAAATCGAAGCCGCTAGGTCAAAAGCTGCCGACCGATTTTGGACTCGCCGCCCAGTGACCGACTGATCTCCCAGCGGCGACCGGGCGGTGACTGCTCGACAGCCTTTGACCTAGGGCTTCGATTTTTGACTAAATCGCTCGACGGTGAACGCTCGATTAGGTCGGCGCCCGGGCAGCAACCGGGCGGTCCCCGAGCGTAGTCTGGGCGGCGAGTGAAAGTGAGCAGGCGCCGCCCAAATTTTAACTCTGCGCTAAAAACTTGCCGCTCGGCCGCCGAGCAGGCTACATTTGGGTTATGTGACCATAGCATAACACACACCTGTATTTCTCAGTAGTCTGTATAAAGCACAGACTCTAATTTCATACACTAACATAATTCTATAAAGTTTTGGTGGGGTGGTTCAAATAGCATATCTGGGGTAAAATTTTGCGCCGATTCCAAAAATTTAAGTTTTATTGATCCTACTCATGATGTTTTGGTCATTTTGGCCACTTTTTTGGCTAAAACTGACCATTATGGTCAATTTTGGTCAAGGGTAATTTTTTCCAGTCATTTTTATCAGCTAAGGAGATTTGATGGGCCTATTCTGTGTACAATTGTGCCATGATGCTAGAAAAAGTGGTCAAATTGACCACCATCAACAAAAAATATGGTAATTTTGGTCACTTTTCGGCACGTTGTTCATTGCGAATCTACCCTATTGAGTTTCTGTCCTATCAGTACCGGTAATAGCTCTGTCTGCTCAAATAAGTAAATCTTAATTCTGATTATATTTTGTCGTATTTCAATTTCATTTACACAAAGGAGTAAAACAATAACAAAGAATATACAAGAAAATGAAGTACAATAAAAATACAATGACAATAGGAACTATATCATCACCTAAAGACATGCGGTCTATGGTTTAAGAAAAGAAAACAAGTTTCTGTTTGTACATGAAGGACAACAAAAATTTTCACAAAAAGAAAATATAGGCTAGACCTCTTCTGAATTCAGATTTGGTGTGTTTTGCATATTTGATAGAATAATTATTGCAGCATCTATAGATCCTGACCTTAATTTGATCTTGTATATATCATATGTGCAAACATTATTCTAATCTCCAGAATAATATGCTAACTGAAATAAGGAAATCTTAAAATGAAACTTTTGGCCAAATACTACCAATAGCAAATTAATTGTTTCACGTTTTAGGTAGTGATTGGCCAAATAATTTTTAAAAAAAAGGAAAAAAAACAAAAACAGTCACATTGAGAAAGATTTGCAAAACAAGGCTTGCATACTGGTTGTCACTCCCTTATCGCCTCCCCAATAGCAACAACCTTGTTCAGTGGCGGAGCCAGGGGGGGGGGGGGCACAGGGGGCACGTGCCCCCCCCCCCCCCCCCGGCCCAAAAAAAATTGTTATGTTATGTTAAAATCAGCCCTAAATTCGCCCAAAATATACTGAAAAACAGGGGCGTGCCCCCCCCCCCAAAAAAAAAAAATTATAATTTTTTTTATTTTATTTAAAAAAAAAATATGCCAATGCCTGACCTAAAAAGGTGACCTTACCCCCCTCCCCCCCCCCCCCCCCCCATGGAGCAAAATGTCAAATTAACAAATTTTGTGACCACCAAAAAAAAAAAGTGCCCTCTATATATGTTCTCTTTCTCACACGGTGCCCCCCCCCCCCCCCCCCCCCGGCAAGAAATTCCTGGATCCACGCCTGTTGTTGACCAACAAAATTAATGGAAACCAAATGCACTAGAACGCACCATCAGTGTTGAATGTCAGCCTTAACAATCTGTTGACTAAATTGAGATCTTTTTCTTATGGTCTTTTCTAAGAGAGCTACTTATGTCAATTTTCAATCTTAAACTGTGTTTGTTAAGCAAAATTTAAATTGCCTTATTCAAGGGAAACAGAAACAACAACGAATAATTTTGAAAAAATATTTGAGTCCTTATCAAACACATTATTTTGAAGCTCTAGAAAGCTCTAGAAAGTTCCATGTTTATATTTTCAGCGATTACATGTCAATCAAAGGCCTGTTACACATGCATCAGCGTTTAAAGCTGGCCCCGGAGGCGGCTTTATGCCTGCAATTTGAAGCCGCCTCGAGATCATCAAATTTTTCAGGAATATACCAGAAATCCAGATTAATTACTGACAGTTCTGAAGGTGAAAAAGGTGTGCTTATTTATTTTGAATACATGATGTTCAATTATATCTCGTGTCCTACACAAATAAATTTCAGCACATAAATCACCTGAATTTTCGTTGTTGTATCTACCATTCTCCAGTTTAGTTAGTATCTCATCATTTGTCCCTCTCTACAGCCTTTAACACCTCGGTTGCTATATTCACCCCTCTATACAGTCGCTCCTTTGCCACTTGTGCATTTTTGAAGGGAATTATTGCTTTGTGGAACACAATGGCTTTGTAAAATTCCCCATTTGCCGATCTTGATTAACTCCATCAAAACCCTCTTAACCCTGGTAAAAAGGTTAAATAATGTTGGAGCCTTTACTATATCTATCCCATGAAAATTGCAATGTGGCACAGGGCAATTATCTATGTGGCATCTAAAGAATTATGGAATATTAATAGGCAGGTCTCTGACCTTCCCCTCCTCTACCAAGACTTTCTCTTGACTCTCTTGGTTATATCTTTGAGGACTTCTATTACATCACATTTTTCCTTTTGTTTTTTCTTCCAGTAACGTACCCGATCCTTACGAGCCCAAACCCACTGGGTTTTTCCTTTAGTTACCTTACTGGCATAATACTGGAGATCACCCAGACAAACTTGCTCTCCTAACGTCTCCAGGACCAATTTCTTGTGCTTTATCACACTTCCCTTACCTAAACGAATGGAGAATTGACGATAAGGATCGTACCTCGCCAGTTCTGTGTTTACCTTTGATCGTAATTTACTTCTAACAATTTCACTGTTCTGTGTTGAGAAAATCTCCACCAAATAACAGTTGCGCCGGGATTTTGGTAAGTCGTTGTCTAACTCTCGACTGTTCAAAGAAATGCAGTGTATCTGTGGATCCAGGTTTACTACTTGGCGTGCCATATCGCTGAGGAATTGAAATCATTAAATTAAAGTTGATTAGATTGTTCTTAATGAGAGAGTTATACTTCTTAATGATTGTATATTTGAATATTCGACCCAACCACTTTTTTTTTAGCAGATCCTATCAGGGATTTGCAAGCCCCAAAATTAATCTGTAGCAGCAAGATGAGTTTATGAAAGTACACAACAAATGGGGGGAATAAAACACTGCTAATCGCAAAATCTAAATGTGAAAAGAAAATGACTGTAATTTTGCTAATAGTCAATATTTTGCCACAATTCTTTAAGGAAAGATTTCAATTATGATTTCTGAAAAACATTTTGGCCCTTTTACAAGTTTAAGATTTCACACTGTAAATACCTATGATGCATTTTAATCCTGATGTTGGGTTTAAAGGGAATCCTAACTTACTAGCAAATAACTCTAAAAGAAAGCAGAAAATCAGATAAACAGATGTTTGAAAGTTTGAATAAAATCAGACAATAAATAAGAGTTATGAATTTTTTTTAATGGTAATCACTATACGTATATGGGCAATTTAAATTGGCTGATTCAGTAATTATATTGTACTGTACAACTTTCCCATTTGTTCCAACTCATAAAATGGCTAAAATTTCATTTTTGTCATGATTCAGGAGTGTCTTTTCTCTTTACAGAACCTACAATATTATACTATCTATGATACATTTTGAGTAGTAGGGGAGACTCACATGGGTAAATAAAAGAAATTAATGATATTTTGTACACAACAAGCTGGAGAGCTGTCCCCGACTACGTCACAATCCACTTACAGAATTGCTAAATTGGGATTCTCCTAGCTCTAGGGAACTCATATTTCAAACATTCATAACTCCCTTTTTCTCTATTTCATACTTTCACCATTCTGTTTCTCTCATGTCCCTGCTTTCATACAAATGAACTTAAAGGGACTTGGTAACATTGTTCAGATGATAGAAGATGGTGCTAACATAGTGACTTCAATGCTAGATGTACAATTAAAGATAATCTGAAAGTTTGAGTGAAAACAAACCATTTTTTATGATAAAAATTGGGGAAAACTGATCTGATCGATTCCTTAATTCTCCCAACGATATATTATTACAATTTAATTACATTTTAGGTGAATGTAAATAGCAATGAATTGGCTCTTTATACCATTCCAGACATTTAAGTGTTGACAGATTTTTAAAAGCCTGTCTTATGTCTTATTTTTGATGGTTGGGAAAATTCAAAAATGGTTGGGTGAGGGTGTCGCACAGTGACACCTTCAAAGAAAACCATAAATATCTTTGTGGTCTGAGAATTTTTTCAAGTATTTTTTGCATGTTAGAGGGTTAGTACAGTAGAAGGAATACAATAAGTAACATCTCATACTAAAATTACGCAGTTTTTTAATCAACCTTCAACAATGTTACTGGGTCACTTTAATACAAGGGTTGGATGCCATTTTAGCTTTTGTCCAACATTATTTTTAACGATTAGACCAAGGTTTAAGTTGCCTTTTGTGAGTAGAATGCAGGCCTAATTAGACTAGGGCAATCTATTATTGTCTTCAAAACTTTAATGGTATAGAGTCTGACATTTAGCATTATACATTACTATTGTCTTTTATGAACTTAATGAGTTGAGATTCCGCAAAATATCAAGACGCAACGTACCGTAGTGAAATTCAACATTGCATTTGCGGTATCACAAAAATGGCCATTGTTATGAATTCTCCAAATTCTGTTCATAATAGTTTGTAGTTGCATTATGCTAGTAGTTCCTAGTTGCATTATACTAGTAGTTCGTAAAGTAATTGAGGAAAAATCATAAAAAACCTTACATGGAATAAAATCCCTATTCTGCTTTTGTTGCACGTTAAAATCATGTATGATAAAGCTGGTGTATAAATCCTCCCAACACATTCCATATTTATAATTGTTTCCTTTCTTGTTCTTTTCAGATTATCATTTCCATCAGGACACGCATCTTCTGCATTCTACTTCTTCGCATACTGGGTTGTAAGTATATATCCCATTTTTTATTATAGCAGCTCTGTTCACACGGTAGAGTACGGCAAACCTTAAAGGGCAAGTCCACTCCAGAAATAACTTACTAACAATAGAAGCAGAAAAATCAGACAAACCAATCAAAAAAGGTTTGAGCAAAGTTGGATAACTACCGTAATAAGAAAGTTATGAATTTATGAAAAAGTATGTAAAACCATGGAACAATAGAAATCAGTTTGTGACGTCATGTCCTCACTATTTATCAATTGCTTGATATATTTTAATTCCACTAACTTCCCCTTTTATTCCCAAAAACTTGATTTCCCCACGCCTTTGCCCAGTTATATGATTTGCATCATATTACGTGCATGACATTTCACAAAATCTTTTATAACTTTTATTGATTTTTATATACATAGTTTATCAAAATTCACATTTTTCATGATGTAACTGAAATGAATTACTCTATATTAGTGCATCCACACAAAAACATATTACTATCAATCTAACTTGAATGCTGGTGTGAAGAAATAAGATTCTTAGGGGGAAAATAGGAAATTTATATTATCAATGTAAAGAAAACAATTAGTGGATAGTAAGGCAATAACGTCACAGACTCATGATTGGGTTGCCAAGTTGTCTTGAGATTTTCAAAGCTTTTCATGTCATCATAATTCATAACTTTCTTATTAGTTATCCGATTTTGCTCAATTTTTTTGGGATTGGTTTGTCTGATATTTCTGCTTCTATTGAAAGTAAGTTATTTTGGGAGTGGACTTGCCCTTTAAACATGGGTTGCGTTTTGAATGGAAGTCCCTAATAATTGGTACCATTTTCTGCCAAAATAGCCCTTATAAAAGGGGTATGGGTTAGACGCTTCAGCGGCACACCCCCTTCCAAACCAAATCTGAGTACCGCCCCCCCCCCCCTCCCCCGGACTTTAGCCACCACCTGCATTGAAAGACTACCTGTCCATAAAAACCACAATATTTTGTTCCCCTTAATCAATGTTTTAATTGGAACATACACTTAAAGGCACACTGTCCTACTTGTAGCTACGTACTTGCTCCCTCTACATAGAAAACTTCCCCAATCGGTGCCTGTTGGTCCCCCATGATCCTCTTTTTCTTATGTTTAATGAGAGCTGAGTTAATGAGATAGCCACCTGTCACAGTGACCTCGCTGGCTCGTTGTGTGGTCTAATCCCTTCTCGCTGAAGTAGTAAAGCCTCCCTTTAAGGGACCTTTGCAGTGTCTGCCTCATTTGTATTGTCGTTACAATTTCTTGAATTTTTAGTTTTATGAAAATCAAACATATCATTGGGAAAAACATGAAGGAATGCTGATTCACATGACAAAACTTACCTTAAATCCAGTTGGATTATAATGTGTTCAAGTCTTTGACTTCAAAACTTCTGATGTACGGTAGTGTGAATCTTGTGATGCTCAGAAAGACCTTCCAAAGAAAATGACAATCTTTATACTATGCAGTCAGGACAGGAGCAAGATAACTGAAATGAAAGAACCGTTCATAAACTTTGTTAATATGACATATCCATTACCCAAATACACAATCGTGATTGGTAGGTTAAAAACTAATATTTTTTCAACAATTTAGTCGTTGCTTTGATAACAGACAAGGCTTTTGGAGAAAATATGTATAAATGCTAATTCATTCACATGACAAATCTTACCTTCAAATCAGTTGAATTATAATGTGTTCCAGTCTATGACTTCAAATTATCTGATTGAGTGTAAATCATGTAACGCTCAGAAAGATCCTCCAAAGAAATGACAATCTTTATACTCAGTCAGGAGCAAGGTGAATGAAATGAAAGAACTGTTCATGGACTTTGATTTTATGACATATCCATGACCCAAATACGCAATCGTGATTGGTAGGTTATGAATTATCATAAAACCAAAGTTCATGAACGGTTCTTTCATTTCAGTTATTTTGCTCCTGACTGACTGAGATTGTTATTTCCTTAACTCACCAATCACATAATGTATGCAACAAATTGATTGTTGTAACTTGTAACGTGTTAGAGCATCATGAAAGGGAGAGAGAGGAAGTGAGGGCATGCGAGAGAGAAATAGGAAAAACAACAAGTGTTTTAGAGCATTGACAAATTTTTAAAAAGCCTGTAGAAGAGGTGACAAGACCAGTGGGAATTCCCACTCCCGTTTGAAGCACAATAGAGCCTGATTTCTACCCCTACCTTTGAATCAAGTCCAATACTGAAAGTTATAACATAATGTACATTGAACATGTAGCTGAATTTGATAAATATACGTTAATGAATAAATGCTGCTTCACTTACCTTAAAATCAGTTGAATTATAATGTGTCCCAGTCTTTGACTTCAAATCCTCTGATAGAGTGTAAATCTTGTGATGCTCAGAAAGACCTTCCAAAGAAAATGACAATCTTGATTCTCAGTCAGGAGCAAGATGACTGAAATAAAAGAACCATTCATGAACTGTTGTAACGAGTTAGAGCATCATGAAAGAGAGAGAGAGAGAGAGAGAAAGCCAGTGCATGCAAGTAAGAAAAACAACCTGCAGAAACAAGTGGGAATTCCCACTTCCAGGGAAGCACTACCACCTAAGAATCACATCCAATGCAAAAGTTATATTTAGCTGATACATATTTGAAGAATATTGGGGAAGAGAATGAATGCATGAATGAGAATGAGAAAACACAAATTTTCAGATTTTTTTTTGCCAGTCATTGTAATGCTTAAATCTAAAACACAAAATCACATTTTCAAGTTGCTCTTTTGTAACTGCCATGGAATCCGCTAATATTTACAGCCTTTCGGAAAGTAGAAATATTTATAAAAAAACTAAATTTGTTTACAATGCGTTTACTTTTAACTAGTTTGTATTACTTTTATTTCTATTCTAAAGCAATTGACTAAATAATATTTTTAAATGCTTGACAGAAGTAAAAGTAATTGACAGATTTCACACCTGACTCTACGAAATAAAGATAATGAAACAAATTACCGGTATCAATGATTATCATTTATACGTATGTCTAATCATTTCAGATTTATCTTCAAGCACGAATGATACCAGAAGTATTTGGAGATACCCTACTCAGGCCTTTCCTGCAGTTAGCCGGTGCCCTGGCGGCCATCTTGGTTGGTCTCTCTAGAGTATCAGACTACAAGCATCACTGGAGCGATGTCTTCGCTGGCAGCATCCTGGGTCTAGTTGTAGCCATCTTAGTGGTATGTAAAACCTTTGTTTGAAGTCTTTTGTTCAAGTTACTCTTCCAAGTTTAATCCAACCTTAATTCCAACAAGTTTTTTTTTCTTCATCTTTATTACCATATTGTACTTGTCATACCTGTTCGTTTTGGTTGCCTATTGTATATTTACTGTATTTATAACTGTATTGTATAATTTGTAAACATGTTCAGTTTTGGTCCTTGGACCTTTGGATCATGTATACTTATATGTCTTTTTAAACCGAAATAAATAAATAAATAAATAAATAAAGTTGAATTTGATGGGAGCAGGTAAATAAGAAAATCAGATTGGTAAAACAATGGGAAATTCATGAGATTGTAAGAATCCATGCATGCCCTTTTTACTCACAAGTTGCTTCTATGTTCATTGAGAGTGTAGCTAAACTTGTAATAAGTATTTTCGCAAGTACTTTTTGAAGCTCATATTTTGAATACAGTAAAGTTCCATGGAAACCTTATAGCAAACAAAGCAATTTTGTTAGTGTGATATGGTATGCTTTAAGTGCACATTAAAGAGTTTTTCTCATTTTTTTCATTTTTCTCAAGGCGGTCTTTGTGAGTGACCTTCTGAGGATACCCATCTCAAGAGATTCCCGGATTGAGAAGGGGGAGGTGATGCCCCTCTATGGATCGGGGTCAGCCATCAGTGATCAACTCAGCAGTGATAGTAAGGACCATGCAAACAATGTTGTCACAGCAATAGCCTGAACTGTGTTCTTTAGGCCTCGCCCAGGCTCGCTTTAGCACCACCACCGGCCGTCTCCAACATAACATCATCTTCTTCATCTTAATCGGTGTCTGCCAGTAATGCAGTCCAGACCGATCTCAGTTTGGGGTCCTGGATCTCACGGACTAGAGATGGGAAGGGAGGGAAAGAGAATATGAGCTAGAAGCAGGAGAGAGAGCAAGATAATTGAAGAGAGAAGGATACATGGAGATAGAGAGGGGAAGAGAGAGAGAGAGAGAGCAAGAGAATGTAAGAGAGAAGGATAGGGGAGAGACATTGAAACATGGAGAGAGAGGGGAGAGAAAGAGAGAGAGAGAGAGTAAGAGAAAATGAGAGAGACGGATAGAGGAAGAGAGAGAGAGAGAAGAGGTAGAGTACCAGTAGACCTTGCGCTGATCCTAGCCAAAGGTTTTCATCCTGGTCTCTCCATCTGGAACCCCCGGGTCTGGACTGCATCACTGGTGGTTTCCTCCTCCCAGCGTTGTCCAATGTGTACCCGGTAACCCTCTTTCAACTAACGATTTCATCACTCACCCGAGCACCGCTCGCTGTTTTGCTCTGCAACAACTCTTGACTAACTTCCATCTCAATCTGTTCATCTCGATGTTGTCTTTGTGTCATCTGTTATTCCACCATCTGTGAATCTCCAGAAAAGAATCAAGATGGGTCTCTTGTTTTACTTTGAGGACTAACATCATTTAACACTTCACAGTGATCTCTACAAATACAAGTGATAATGATGTTGCGTTTTGATGTACCATCCAACATTTATATTTTGTTCAGATATGAAGCCGTAAATAATAGTTTTTTATGATGATGTAAGGGTAATATGCATAAAAAAAGAGTTCCGTCTCAGTGAGTACACATACCTGTAGGACCTTTGTAGCACGCAGCTGCAATTAATTTACAAAAAAAAATACTGTTGCCACCTCTTCATATATGAATGAGCTTTTAGAGAGATTTACTTTTTCAACCAAAGTTTTGTTTACAGGTTGAGTTGTGTAAACTAATATTCTTGTTGCACCACTAGAATTGATGTGTATTTTACCTTCAAATGTTATAAATGTCATGGATTAGATCAAATTACCTAGGTTTGCTATTCAGCAGTAACCTTAATGCTACTTTTGCCACTCCATACCCGGGAGAGAACGCAAGTGGGGGTGTGTTTTAGGATACTTCAAGATGTGTGATTACAAAAGAATGTACTTCTATATGTCCTCAAGAATAGATGTTGGTGTAATGAGTGTTTCTGTCTTGAAATGTAATAGAGGGCTGCAGACGTGAAAATTAGAAAAGAAAATAGCACATACTGTACATGTTTTTGACACATGACAGATTTAGTTTAACCACAGTAAAACTACTTTCAATATCTCTGGTGCTTTTTTATTTGTCTTAATTGTTCAGACCACCATATAAAAGGTGCCATTGGATAGAATGGCTATTTCTGACTCATTTTCAGTATATCTATTTTTCGACAAGTCATTCACGTTCTTTAAGATATGTAGCATAAATGCATGTAGTAATGCAACATTAAGGTTATCCCCATTTATCAAGAAAGAGCAATCAAATAATACTTTGTGTTTCATTGATCAATTTCTTTCAAAGACTTAATATGCCCCATTGCCCCAAGAGGAAGACTCATGTCAGTAATATATTCAAATGCAAACAATTGTTAGGTCTAACGTCTGCTGAACAGTAAAAAAAGAAAAGAAGAATATTAAATGATAGTTGGAATATGGAACACTGAATATTAAGTGTTTTACATTTTTTATTGTGTTATAGAATTAATTTATTATGATGGATATTCTTCACAAATTAAGAGTTTTAGGAAGAAATGCAGAAGCTTAGGGAGCATGAGATAAAGAGCTCGATAAAGATTATGACCAATATATTGGAACGGATACCGTATCACTTTTTGATTTAAATTGGCTCGGAGAGCATTATCAAGCAGCTTTTTCAACAGAAATATTGTCACAACTTTTGAAGAAGTAAATTTTGTTATATTTATGTTAGAAATGATTCAAAATTCAAAGTATATATTTTGGGTATTGTGTGACTATTATTAACTGTTTAATCCACATTCGATACAGATACCAAACTTACTACTAACACATGGTGTAAAGGACATAACTTGTTTAGTTTATATATTTTGGTTCAGAATAGGATTCATATTGCCCATGGCATACACGCTGCTGAAATATTAGCCTTTGTATGATATATATCTACCCTTGGGTGAATCAGTAGAGGTGCTCTAGGGAGTTGAGACTTGGGACCCCACCCCCCCCCCCCCTTTTTGTCATGCCTCTCAGATATTATTTGGAAATTGGAACCCTCTTTTTAGGCTTGATTACATTCTTTGTTCCTTTCTTTTTCTATGTTTCAGTTGTCATTGGGGGACCCTCTCCCCATTCGCAAAATCTTGAATAAGCCCCTGCTATATGCATGTACCTAACCTATTAACTATTTCATCACTCACCGCCATGTAACATGATGTAATGGTAAGGCATGTAGTATACATTGCATATCACATGGCTACTCAGCTTACATCTCCCCTCACATACTTAAGTATTTGTTTACAGTGTTTTTCAAATGCTAGTGATGATTGGTATATTCATTCTAAAATATTTCAAAACAAAGTTTCCTGCAGATTTTATGATTACAGGTACATTATTATCCCTTTCGATTAAGATTTGGCAGAGCTTTACTTATTTCCTAGGCCAAGACAAATTAATACGTCTGTCAACATGTAAATTCATAGAGGATCTTCTTCATGATATTTAAGATGGACTGCTAGCATCTAAGGAGGCTCTCAAATATTGTCTTGCCGTAACTTCCATCAGTCAAAGTACTTGGTTACTGAGCCTGAAATACCCTGTAACATGTTCATCAGAAATGTTTTGTAGAGATGACCTTAAAGTACATGAAATTTGTAGCTCTGATTTGCAATCCTTTAAATAACTTTCGAGATAGTTAATTGAGCCTCCTCTTTTTCTTTAATTCTCCAACAAAAATATGAGTTTTAATAGAAAGTACTTTCATAAGATAATGCATCCATGATAATATAATTTCTCAATTATTTTTGTTTTTTTACATCCTTACTGTCACTTTAAAGCTCTCTCTCTAAAGCAAATCATTAATTTTCAATTTCGACTGTTGCAAAGGGTAATGTATTGAGAAGATGCAAATTTTTTTCCTTTCTCTTTTTTTTAATATTTTTTTTTTTTACAAATCTTCATTATTTTTGTTGCTTTTTTGTCCTCCACCTTGTAGGGATGTTATCTGATGAAGACAACAATGGAATAACACACGATGATGGGAACAGGAAAAAAAAATCTGGAAAATATATATCCTGTTGATACCTTTCCAATTCGTTTTGTCCCCTAAAACCAGAAACTTTTTTCAAACATTTAGAGATAGGTTTTTGAAGAATAGCAACATATACAGACATACTATAAAACTTTGCGTCTTGCACGCAAAGTGATTTACTCTGATGGGTGCAAGACGAAAAGCATGGGCATGTCTGTATATGTTGCTATTCTTCGATTTTGGAGTACCATTCATAGGCCTGAAGCATTTGTGAGTCACAACAATCTGTTTTTCAATTCCATTTTTTTGTGGCATTAATTTTTTACTCTTGTAAAACATGCATGAAATTCAAAACAGTTTCTTGCTTAAAAAAATGTCTGTAAATTGACATGTTGAAAGTTTTTGAGATCTTTAGTAAAATGTCATGTGCCCTTAAAATTTTCCACCGTAAAGAAAAGTTTCACAGGAACTGAGGTAGATATACTGTAGGAAGCAGGATTTTGAAAAGTTTTATAGTTTACCTAATATATTTTTCCCAAAAAGATACTAGGTCCTTTTCATTGTTTTATTGATCATTATGAAAGGAAAATGAAGAGGATCTGTATCCTTCCTAGGACAAAAAAATATATTAAATCACTTTTCTAAGTTTCATTCCTATTTACCCAGATGTTCCAATATTTAGGCAAGCAATGATATATGGTTATGTATTACTACAGTTTCTAAGTTTTCAACATTAGTAAACAGTAATTTCATTTATGGTATTAATTATTGAACAGTAGGAAATGGATGGAGGCATTTATTGAGGTCTTAACAAAGTTATTCATTTGAAAACATATGGTCTATAATTTATGGTATATGCATGTCTTTGAATTAAAAATTTAATATGAATACCTTAGTTTCTTCAAACATTAAAAAGGAAGTCAATGATGATATTTATTTGGTTTTATGTTCGGTGAAAGTTTGTGCAAAATCCAATTGAAAATAATAAAGCTGTAATCAATGAAACACATATTTACTTGGTAATTGATGAAGGAATATATTCTTTTCATGCAGGAGTTGTGTAAAAAATTATGTAAGGTGCATGTGTGATTGAAAATTTGCTTTGGAGAAAATGGAGATTCATTTAACCCGCAATGCAAATAGGAGTGGACCGCTCAATCTATGCCACAGAGTTGTCAGTTAGTGTTTAATCAATTGCAACTTCAAAAATCCACATAAAAAAAAGGTTCTTATTTTCAATCGGAATTTGCTAAAAACTCGTACTAATCTGTTTCTCTATTTTTCTCTGCTTTTATTAAAACCACATTTCACCTTCAACCATCCTCGGGTAAAAAACAAAAATTATGTTCATTACCTTGGGGAATAAAATTCAGTATAATTATTTTCATATCTGACAGTAAATGTATTCATTTTAACTGTATTTTATAAACAGTAAATTGACTTGTATTGTACCCCTTGTTATTAAGGGAATGCCAGCTCGCTAATCATTTGTAATACTGTATATTATTTTTGCTGTACAGCTGAGTTGACATCTCATATTATGATGTTTGTATATATGGAAATGTCTGTATTTGGAGAGGAAACAGTTTTGATATTGAATAATGTTTCTGTGATGGTCATTTAATGATTTGTTGGGATGGTGATAAAGATACTTTATTTATAGCAGAACTGATAACACAATTGTTAAGTCATTCTTTCGATTGATATGGGAAGGAAAAACCCGCCTCTACAAATGGTGATTGATATTTCTTTCATTTTTTAAGTCATCTAATTTAAACATAAATGTTTGCCTTTTTATACAATTAAAGTGCATTTTAATTGAAAAATCTATCTATCTTCTTTTACAAGGCACATTTTTAAATGATTTATTTATGAAGATAAATATGCAATTCTATTGATAGAAAAAAACAGAATATAGCAATAATGACAAAAGTGTACATTTTGTGCGTTTTTCATCCTTGATGTTCCAATTCATTGATCAAAGTATTTGTAAGCATTTAATTGTGTAAAGCAATTTGTATTAAAGAATTATTGTATATATATATGATGTCACAATTGGACCAATAAATGCTTGTATACAATTTTATGAATGTCTCAAGCAGTATTTGATTACATTGTTTTCATACATTTTGTAGACAAATGAAGATGATAATTGTATTCTTTTTGTGAAATGAAACACTTGATTTGTGTTATTTATTTATTTATTTATTTACTTTTATTCTATTTTTTTTTTTTTTTTTTTGGGGGGGACGCGGTTTCTAGCAGCTAAATTACAGAGCTTATTAGGTGTCCATTAGACATGGCAGTCATCAGAATCCAACAGTGCTACGCACCAACGACTGACCATGCAGGGTTTGAGCCTGCAACAAAATGTAAATCTAGCTTTTTTGTATTGACGTCTTCCGTCATAGCCTTGTTTTCATTTGCATTAATCTTTTTAATATTATTTGTTGAAAACCCGTTCGTGTTGCAGGCAGCATCTCAATTCCTTTCAGACTTCGTAGGCATAATCTCCAGCATCCAACTAAGTTCATCGACTCTACGTTTTCAGAAATCACTCGTGCGTAACCGTCCAGGCACCATTTTGTCTGTTTCTGGTTGGGAGGGGAAGGGGGGGGGGGGGGTAAACATTGGGGTCAGAAACTTCAGTCACCAGGGTCACCACAGTATAATATAAAAATACAATTCGGTGCGTATAGTGGTAGCTATTTCGTCCGACTGTAGTTTGCCATGGTGCGGCTATATATACATCGACGTATAATATCAGATTCAGATTGAAAACAGATGGAAAATATTGTCCAAAGTTATTTATTGCAAATGGATGACAGATAATACTGTGTTGCATTGCAGTGGTGACGGTTTTCAGGCGACGTTACTTGAGGAGAGAGAGAGAGCTCACAAAACACGTCCGCTCATGACGAGATACTTCTGTTTCTGTTTTGGTGATTGCTTTACTTTAAAGATACACCAGTTATAAAAGTATTTTAAATAAAACAATACGATTAGCAAAAAATAATTACTTTACGAACCAGTTAACTTTATATAACAACGGTCATATTCAAAACACATGGAAGATTTAAAAACAACAATGAATCTATCCAATAACAAATCAGATGTAACTAAAATTAGGTATTATACCTAATTTGAGTTACATCTGATTTTATCATCATTATAATAATGATGATATTGTCGAAGATCCTGAAAACATAGCCAATACTTTCAACAACTTGTTTTCCTCTATAGGGACAAACTTGGCTGAAGGTATTCCTCCTTCAGCCAAACATTTCTCTGATTGCCTATAGGCACACCCAACCCCAATACTATTTTTCTCACTCCTATAGTTAAAGAAGATATCATTGATATTGTATCTAATTTGAATAACAAAAAGAGTCCCGGCTATGATGATATTAATAACTTTATTCTAAAAGGTGTAATATCTTCAATTGTAAATCCTTTAGTACACATTCTTAATCTATCGTTACTTAATGGAAAAGTCCCAGATAATATGAAAATCGCAAAAGTCATACCCCTGTACAAAAAAGGTGATAAGTTGAATGTCAGTAATTATCGACCAATCTCTTTATTATCCTCCTTGTCGAAAATTCTAGAAAAAGTTGTTTATCGTAGAACTGTTTACTTTTTAAAAACTCATAGTATTTTTTCCAACTTTCAGTTTGGATTTAGAGAAAAGCATAATACAGAACATGCCTTATAGAATTTTATTGACAAAGTAGCGCATGCTTTAGACAATTTCTCTCACCTGGTTGGCATCTTCCTGGACTTCTCCAAGGCCTTCGACACACTCAATCATGACATGTTATTATTCAAACTTCTTCATTATGGGGTGCGTGGGAAGGCCTTGGAGTGGTTCAGGAGTTACTTATCCAATAGACGACAATATGTATTCTTGAATGATCATACTTCCAATATGCAAAACGTAAATTGTGGAGTACCGCAGGGAAGTTTGATGGGCCCTTTATTGTTTATTATTTATATAAATGACTTTTGTAAATCATCCGATGTCCTTTCATTTATACTTTTTGCAGACGATTTTAATTTTTTTTATTCCCATAGAAATCCAAATTCTCTAGTCAATGTTGTAAATTTTGAACTTGAAAATGTCACCCAATGGAAAAAAAGCAAACAAATTATTCCTTAACCTCCACAAAAACAAATATATGTTATTAAGTAATATTTTATTGACACACTGCCCAAGAATATCATTTTTGACGATACCCCCTTGGAAGTTGTTTCATTCATTACATTTTTAGGCATAACTGTTGATAACAAACTTTCGTGGAAATACCATATAGATAATATGTAAGATCAATTCACGGAATATTGGCATAATAAATAAACTTAAATTTCATTTTCCGACATCATCCCTTCTCATGCTTTATTCAGCTTTAATTTTACCATATCTGAATTATGGGATACTTGCTTGGGGCAACACGCAGCAAACTCTACTAAATAGACTGTTATTATTACAAAAGAAGTCTCTCCGTATTATTTACCATTCTCCTCTACTCTCACACACAGACCCGTTATTTGTTAATGGCAGACTATTAAAAACAAATGACCTGTATCTACTTCACTTAGGACAATTTATGTATAAGTATTCAAAAAAGACCCTTCCACATATATTTGATGCCATGTTCCCCCTAAATCGATCATTTCATGATTACCCAACTAGACGGTCAAACGAGTTCCACCTACCACTCTTTAGAACTTTATTAGCGAAGAAGTCTTTTTATGTATGATTGTCCTAGATTTTGGAATTCTCTAAGTGAAGGTATTAAAAATAGTCCATCCCTTAGGGATGGACTATTTTTGGTTATACTGTTAATTTTGAGAAGGTAAGATCATAAGACCAAATAAATATTATATTAATCGAGCAGATGATGAAGACCTAAATGAAAAATTAAGATGATTACCAACTGTTATCAGATTATTCTTGTATATTACTATAAGATTTGAGCAAAAATGTTTTTAGATTTTTCTTGAAAATATTTAGGCTAAATATTTTCAAGAAAAATCTAAAAACATTTTTGTATGATGCTTATTAAAGCAATATCATGAATGGTTTATAACGAAAGAGAAATAAATATTAAAATCAACCCTGATACTGTAATTCAAATCAGGTGGTGGTATAAAATATACCAATGTCTAAAAAATTGTATATTATCACTTCGAGATTTCCATTTGAAGGTGCCCTTTTATCCAAGAAATGCCCTTTTTATTGGTCCCTCCCTCTCCCAGGCACGTAGCCAGAGTTCGATGTTTTTTTTTTTTTTTTTTGGGGGGGGGGCACATACATGTAATCGATCGAGGTAAAAAAAAGGGGTCTAAAAGGAAAAAAACGATCTTGGGAACTTTAGGGGGCACGTGCCCCCCCCCCTCCTGTGTCTACGTGCCTGCCTCCCCCCCCCCCCAACTGTGGAAGTCGCTCCGCCGCCACTGGGTGACACACAACTTTTAAAAGTCTTTAGAGGATGCCTGCACTGAAATAAATGTTGATAAATGCTGATCTGTATTAATGGATATTAGCCCAGAGTCATTTTTTTAAAAGAAAGAAACCCTCCTAAAATTGTGAAATTTACCACATAGTAATTATTTGACATATAATATTAAAACGAGTGTTCTAAAAAAAACGTATTTATTAACACTAATTTTAGTAAGTACATGTATTTTAAGGTAATGCAAACTAGTTTTGAGAAATTTTGAAAATTGGATGGATATAGTATTATTCTTTAAAATCTTGTTGTATTTGGATGCCCCTGTATATGTATTATAAGCACTAGAAAAATCAGCCCCTTTAAAACAGTTTTGTTTTCGAGAAATTAAATAATCAAACTTTACCGGTGCTCTCGCTGGTAAATTTCAAATATTTCAGCTGCGACCATGAATATCTCAGCATATGCATTTCTGATATATAATTTCCAAACGGCGATAGCAAATCGGTCGATTGTATTCAAGAAACATTGTTTTGAAGCTAAAGTAATATCAGTCTTGAGAGGGAACTATACAACATAAAAGAGTTTATTATTTACAATTGCATCACTTTAGACTCGATTTCAAACGCGATAACGATCATTGGATATTGTAAAATCGCATATGTTTCCAATATGTTCATTTGAACCAAATGCATGACACCGGCATAACAAAAATTTGTATTACATTATTCGCCTTGCATTTGCAAATTCGGTCTCTCGATCGCGCGCCGCCTCTATATTAAATCCTATCTGCACTGGTTTGGCCAGGATGGATTAGAACTGACAGGCAGGGGCGTCGCTAAAGGGGGGGGGGGGGGGGGGGGGTTATATGTGTTTGTGGGTGGGGGTGCGACACCCCACCTGTCAGGATCTTGTCGGTAAAATTGCGCTGTCGGGAAAAATGAGAAAAGGGGGAGGGGAAAAATGAGAGGGAAAGGGAAAGAAAAGAAAAAAGGAAAGGAAAAGAAAGAAAAGATAAGAGAAAAATGAAAAAGAGGAATGAGAGGAAAGAAAGGAAAAGAAAAAAAAGAGGAAAAGGAAACAAAAGAAACGGGGGATAAAAGAGAGGAGAGAAAGAGGGGGTAAGAGCCAGGGAGAAGAGGGTGGGAGACTTGGAATAAGAGAGAGAGAGAGAGAGAGGGGGGGGGGGGGATGTTGGGTGGAGTCGCCACGTCGGGGGAGCAAGAAAGATACTGTGTCGGTATTCTTACTCGATCCTCGTGTAGGCTACTATTATCAATGCAGAAGTTTGAAGTCGGAAAGATGTAGGCCTATGTCGGCCGGCCGGCAATTTTTTTCCTTACGAATTGTGACTTTTTATCGGACAAAGAATCATTTTTGAAAATTCAGACAATGATTAAGAGTCAGTACAACGAATCGTCTTCTTCGCGCTGTAGGGGGGGGGGGGCTGAATTCAGACAAGGATTAAGAGTCGAGAACGGTACAACAAATCGTCTTCTTTTACTAATATTTAAATGAAAAGTCATAGCTGCAGCGCTTCGCGCGGGAGGGGCGGAACAAGAATTAAGAGTCGGGAACGGTACAACGAATCGTCTTCTTTCTCTAATAATTTAATGAAGTGTCAAAGCTTCCGCGCTTCGCGCGAGACGGGGATTTTTGTTGTTGTGTCCAGGCGCGGATCCAGGGGGGGGGGGCCGAGCAGGCCTTGCCCCCCCCCCCCCCCCGCAAAAAAAGAAGAAAAAAAGAGAGAGAAGAAAGGAAAAGAAGGGAAAGGGAAAGAGGAGAGAAAGGGAAAGAGAGAAGAGGAAGAAGAAAAGAAAAGGGGGGAGAAGGAGATCGGGGGGGGGGGGGGGGCCGAAAGGGCCTTGCCTCCCAGGCTGTTGTTCCCCCCTTCCCCCCAATCAAAAAAATAAGAGAGAAGGAAGGAAAGGGAAAGAAAAAAGGAAAAGGGGAGATACTGGCGAACTGATAGGGGGAAGGGGGCTTGGGGGAAATCAAATTCAAACGTGGTTTATTTCTAATTCCATAACGGTGGATTACATGCTGAAATGACATAATTTCCGAGATTTTTTCTCACTTTATATTAAATTATACGTTTTTATGTGACATATTCCTAAATTAACAGCCAGGCAAGAAATATGATTATTGAGATTCCTACATGTCAGGGCCAGAGGAACGGCGGGGATAAAATAAAAAAGAAAGAGAGCAAGAAAGAAAAAATAGTTAACTGCCAGTGTCAAAAAATAATGAGGCATCGAAATATGCTCATCTGACCGTGATTAAATGCCTAAAGCCCCCAAGCTTCCGGGGGCTCTGCTAGCCCCTGGATTCCACCTAGGGCCCTAAGGCGGACCCTTAGATGCTCATCTGACGGTAATTTAATGTCTAAAACCCCTGGCTTCGCCCCCTGGACCCCACGCCAAAAAGTGTCCTGCCAGTGTCACAAAATAATAAGGTATAACAAAAATGCTCATCTGACCGTAATTAAACGCCTAAAACCCCTGAGCCACAGGGGGCTCCACCGCCTCGACCCCACCAGGGGCCTTAAGGCGGGCCCCTGAATGCTTATCTGACCGTAATTTATTGCCTTTAACCCCTGAGCTTCAAGGGTCGGACAAGTTATCAAAAAGGAATTTATCTGACCGCAGGCGCGTAGCCAGGGGGGGGGGGGGGGGGCTGTGGGGGCGGTATCCGAAAATCGCCGGCAAAATAAAAAAGAGAGGAGAGAAAGGGAAGAGGACGTAGAAATAAAAAGGAGCAGACAAAGAACATCTTTGAAATTCAGACTTAAAAGCTTCCGCGCTACGCGCGTGAGGGGGGGGGGACGAATTGAGACAAGGATTAAGAGTCGAGAACGGTAGAACGAATAGTCTTCTTTCTCTAATGATTTAATGAAACTTAAAAGCTTCCGCGCTTCGCGTGGGAGGGGAGGCTGAATTAAGACGAGGATTAAGAGTCGCGAACTCTACAACGAATCGTCTTGTTTCTCTAATGAATTAATGTTACGTAAAAGCTTCCGCGCTTCGCGCAGGAGGGGAGGGGGGAACTGAATTCAGACTAGGATTCAGATTCGAGAAAGGTAATAGGCCTACGAATCGTCTTATTTCTCTAATGATTTAATGAAACGTAAAAGCTTCCGCGCTTCGCGCAGGAGGGGAGGGGGAAAAAAACTAAATTCAGACAAGGATTAAGAGTCGAGAACGGTACAACGAATCGTCTTCTTTCTCTAATGATTTAATGAAACTTAAAAGCTTCCGCGCATCGCGCGGGAGGGGGAAGCCTGAATTCAGACGAGGAGTTAAGAGTAGAAAACTCTACAACGAATCGTCTTGTTTCTCTAATGATTTAATGAAACGTAAAAGCTTCCGCGCGCTTTGCGCGGGAGGGGGGGGGGGTACCTGAATTCGAACGAGGATTTAGAGTCGAGAACTGTACGACGAATCGTCTTTTTTCTCGAATGGTTTAGTGAATCGTAAAAGCTTCCGCGCTTCGCGCGGTCGGGGAAAAACTGAATTTAGACGAGGATTATTTTCGAAAACGGTACAACGAAACGTCTTCTTTCTCTAATAATTCAATGAAACGTAAAGAGGAAGGGGGAAACTCGCCCCTCCCTGCACCAACCCCCCCCCCCCGCATTACGTCACTGCTGCTCACCATTACGTACCAATATTTGGCTCGTATAATTTCAAATTTGGGCCTCCCCCCCTAAGAAATCCTGGATCCGCGCCTGGTTGTGTGTCCCAAAATGTGAACATTTGGGTAGTACCAGATCACCGTCTATGTGACTTGTGCAGCAACGAAGCACATACAACGTCTCGCGACGTGACAGATTACTGTTCTCTAACTTCTAACTAATCAGGAGACAGTGGTGGATCCAGGGGGCGGGCGGGACGTTAAATTAAACCTCATTTTTTTCAAATTTTCGCGGACCATAAAAAAAAAAAAAAATCTCCAGGAAGTGCCTGGATATGCGCCTAATGTGGTTCTAAAATTGCAAAAGACCCAGACAAATTACTTTGGCATGTGACATATATGGGAGTAAAGAGTAAGATCTCAACTTTAAAAGGGTCTCGGTCATTATTTTAGTTCAATGCCATACGATAGTTTTAAAAGCCTTCAAAGTATGAAACGGATTTTGTCAAATTATTCTCTGTATTAGTGCGGGTAAACCCTGTATTGCCTGTTTGAGCCCTAGATTCAATCTGAAACAGTAAGACCTAGACAGAAAGATCTCACCTTTAAATGGTGTCAGTATCATTTAGTTAAGATGCCATAAGATATTTTTAAAAACATCAAAATCTAATCTCTTATATACTAGTAAGAGATTAGATTGTATTACTGTCAGCCGAGACGTGCAAAATTCTCCTTTTCCTTTTCGATTGTACGATTTAGAGACACTATAGTACCCATTATTGGTGGTTATCTTCCTCTTATTGGTCGTGGGCTTAATGGTCGCCAGTTTTCAAGGAGCGATAAATACTGAATAATACCGAGGCCGAGTTAAATTATCTCGGATCCGTGAACAACCTGAGAGGATCTAGGAGTGCACATTTAACAGTTAGATCTAAATGTTCCAAATTAATTTGTTCAAGAATTTGATGGCAACCGCAATTTCCTCCATATTAAGGCCAACAATGAAGGTAAGTCCCCCACTGCACTATTTCGTATAATAAGAGTAGGCCTAACTGTTAGGCCTATAGGGCCAGTAGCAGAGTAGGGGGAAACCCCGGTGTAGTGGTCCACCGCCACCTGCACCTGATAACGTCATTACGAACTCGTAGCTCGTGCACATTGATTTCACAGCATCTCCTTCATAATCATTTTTGCCTTGCGCACAGACTAGAAGGGATGAGATTTAGATAAATAAAAAATAACAACATACGCAGGAAGACTACGGAACACCACTGCATGACTTTCAACACGGCTGTCAATTTAGACCCGTAATTTCCTGAAAAGGGACCATTAAACGCATTATACAGTCAAGTTGGTAAGTGGAACCGAGGTAGTAAAACCTTCTCCTAATTTTTAATAATCAATGCATGAGGTAAAATGACATTTTGGGGGATTTTGGGGGCAAAACGCTACGACCAGAGTTGGCCGTGGCGTTAGCAAGGACATGTGTATAAACGGCTTCCGTCTCTAAAGAGAGAGCCAGCCGACCCTACCCCAATAAGAGGCTAACGAACGAAAGAGACGGAAAATTCGGTCTAGCACACCCCCAGTCTTAGAGTTAGACCAAAAGCTTCAGTCTCTCTAACTGTAATCGTCGGTTGTTCCACTGAGACTACGTCTGGCTCCACTAGACCTCCGATTATTATATTATGTATTGGGGAATGACAACAAATGTCAGTTTTATTAAAGAAATGACCCAAATCAGATGGTTATTTCTGTCTACCCCAGTCTATACTAGTACAAGAGTGCTCTGTATCTAACAAGTTAGTACTACAAAAGGAAGAAGAAGAAGTAGATCTAGACCAGTAGTTAATTTTGTGTGAGTTCTCTGTTTATATATATAAACGTGAAGAAATGGCCTTAAATGGCTCTCAGTCATACAGGCGTGCGGATCGAGAGCCATGTAAACAAACCCTAAAATGTGTCAGAAATCACACCTTCCCACACCCGGACCAATATTGGACAGTGGCCTCGATTAATTTTATGCAACTTCTAGAGGGCTAGGCCTAGGGTCTACTCCAAATTATCTCCGGAAATTCAAAATCGGAGGAAAAATAACGAAATAATAGCAAATATCTTACCAGAGCGATACAGCTAATAGTTCCCTTTTCTTGTGTAGCGTGTGACTTTACGATCTCTACACAATGGCGTTGACCTCTGTGCTGCTGCCGTATAATGTGCTGAAAACACTTGTAAGTTGTACAGCTTTCTTTCAAATTTTCTACAGAGATGCATTATACTCTAATCTATACACATATTGATTTGGTGATCTCTACGTCATCCTTTTGTTTCAGGGAGGGGAGAGGGGATCTTTTGTGACTTTGTCCCTTCTTCTTCTTCCTCTGTAAATGCTACTTCATACAACGAAGATTACGCACTACAGTGGGGTGTGTGCCATGTCCAAAATGTGTGTGTAGGCCTCAATCCAGGTGCAAAATATATATATATAGTGATGTGCTGTTAAAAACGTGGACAGCGATGTGCTGCCAACAGTTGGACGCTTCCTTCAATGCCCTTTTAAAGGCATCCAGAGAAAGGAAGTTCCCAGGGTCCTTCTTGAGGTTGTTCCACTCTCTACTAGTACGAGGGAAGAAGGATGAGAGGAAAGTCTAGTTGTTGCAGTAAGGTGTCCAAAAGCGAGAGCTGTGTCTCCTGGTGCGTGATGATGATTCTGTTAAGAACTGGTTCCAGTTAACGTCAACCATGTCATATCTGATCCTGTAGAGCATTGACAGTCGTTGTTGTTGACGCCTACTTTCTAGAGAATGCCATTGGAGGTCTCTCAGTACTGACAGTAGCGACGTTATGCTGGATCTTCGATCATAGGTACTGGTGACAAAGCGGGCACTGCTTCTCTGGACCTGCTCAAATTTCTTGATGTTGCGTTGAGTGTGGGGATCCCACGCTGCAGCAGCGTATTCAACAATCAGTCTCACATATGGTAGGTCTTGTAGGTGGATTCCTTGATTGTTTTGCTGCAGTGGTAGAGGTTGCGGCCCGGGAAAGCTCAAGTAGAATTGGCTTTCTTGATGGTCTTGTCCACATGGTCGTTGAAGTTAAGCTTGTTGTCCCTCCTTCGAACATAAGGATGACACAAAATCACTGCCACTGCCGGGGAATACATTCGCATTGCGCGGCAATACAGATTACGATATTTCTGGTTTCATATTGATCTAGCTCATTTACTAATAAGGATGCATTAAAACTATAGAGCTGTTCAATATTTATTGGTGATTCGTTGCAATATTTGAATGTAAGAATCTATAACTAGGGTGTCTGGACGATTTTTCAATTTTCAATTTGGGATCGTTTTTCACCATTGAAAAATAGAATGTGAATGAAAAATGTAATCAGAATAATACATTTCGAATTTCAAGACTCACTGATGTTTCCATCAAAAGATAAAGCCCCTCCAAAACTCTGCAATATTCATATCAATTTGGTCAGACTCTACGAAAAAGACGTACGGTAAACGCAGAGTTATGTTGTTTTGCTAAATTTAGCCAAACAGCTCCATCGCGCAATCCATTGGCTTTGAGAGCGCGATTTGCAAGCCATATACTCCATTCACTACAACGTGCAATGACTCCTGGGTTTCATTCGTACGCGGTCCGAATGCATATTAATGTGCAGATGTTACGCGATGTAACCATGGTTTGTAATTATATTTAAACGTCTTTGGTTTGGACTGATAGCGGAGCGCACACCTCCCTAATAGCTGATCCAACAAATAGGGGGAAGGGTATTTTTAATCTGTTTGGGCGAGTGATCTCTTGGGGCTAGCGAAAAAATAAGTGCATAGATATTTTCCTTACGTCTAGCCTGACATAAGCCCTGGGGCGCGATTCAGGAAAGTGGTAAATTTTGGAGCTAGGATGCAAACAACATTTCAATCACTGTTTTGACGAAGATAATTTTAGAATTTCAGGGGTGCGCCCCTTGGGAAATATGGAAAAAAAAAATCGGCTCTTTCATATGACACCTCATTTATTGAGTTTCACCTTCAGGATCACGAGGAATAAAGGTTTGAATTTCAATTTGTTCATAAATTCAATGACCAATTTTGCATGGTCGCACAATGCACGTACATGTAGACTGCATAGGGATGCGTGCAATTTCTATGGGAAGGATTTTAGCACACAACATCGGTGCACGATCAGACACCCTACTATAAATGTAAACACATAGTGATATACATACCATGTTGACAGCATGTAAACACATGTGAAGAAGCGACCTGTGGCCATAGCCTCTACATACATGTACATGTACAATGACATCTTCAAGTCATCTTCTTTTTTGAGGTGAGATTATTTCCAGGTTTTGATGCTTGTGAATTCAAGCTTTCAAACAATTGTTTCTCCTCTGCATGACACTTTGTGAGCGAATAATAGCAATTACTGTATTCTATGGCTCATAAGCTTCAGTTTGATATATGGTTTATCCATTTCAGTTTGGAGATGGTCTTTAATCTGTCCCTGGCATTCCAGTACTTGCTTTATCAGTGGTTGCATTACCGGCATCTACATGTACATGTATACATGTTTAATTGTCAATTTCTGATTTCTTATGTATTTTCTTTTATGCCAAATACACTACTACCAGTGCAACTACTACAACCAGTACAACTACTACTTCTACTACATTCTATAACTACTTTAACTACTACTTCTACAGTTCTACTACTATTCATTTTCAATATATTGGTAATACCCAGTCCCAGAATATGACTTCCTCCCTATTTGGTTCCCTTTGCAAGAAAAAATAGTACTAACATGTAGTTCTTAAGCTTCTACCAATTTTTAAATTTGTTATGCAAGCTTTCATCCACTCCTGTGGACTTTAAGTGATAAGTCTGAGTCACACGTTTGCTTCGCTGCACTGCCTGTTGTCTAAAAGAACACAAAAGAGCCCTCAAATTGACCCATCCCATTCAGCATTAGCTGAACACGCCCTCAACACAGGATGCCCTCATAATAGACTTTGAAAGTAACTTCTGGTCAAGTAAGGTGAAAGAGTCCATATGGATTAAGAGGATTAAGCCATCACTAAACAGGGACTCTGGGTACCTATTGTCTACGATCTTTGGTCCAGTGATCCCAGAACACCAGGAAGTGCAGTGAAGCAAACATGTGACTCAGACTGATCACTTAGCTTACGAACGTCCACAGGAGTTGATGAAAGCTTGCATAACAAATTTAAGGTTGGTAGAAGCTTAGGAACTACATGTTATCATTATCCCCAACTGATGAAAGTTTACTGTATGAAATATAGTACTGTTTGTGATATCCTGTAAAACACCTTTGTTTTCTCTCTCTATTTTCAGGGAATGTAGGCTTAAAGCAAGAAGCAGATGCTAGGACTTTGAATTCAGTGCAGCCTGCAGATCTAATGGCAGCAGAGAGTGTTCAGTCATTCCCAGAAGTCAAGCAAGAAATGGAGAGAGGGACACTTGATCATCACCAAATCACATGTAGGAGTGTAGCAGAGACTGCCCAGTCATTCCCAGAAGATATGATCAAGCAAGTAGAAGAGAGAGGGGCATCAAATCCTCTCGGAACAACAAATAGGAGTGCAGCAGAAAGTGTCCATTTAGTCCCAGAAGATATGATCAAGCAAGTAGCAGAGAGAGGGGCATCAAATCCTCTCGGAACAACAAATAGGAGTGCAGCAGAAAGTGTCCATTTAGTCCCAGAAGATATGATCAAGCAAGTAGCAGATAGAGGGGCATCAAATCTTCTCAGAACAACGGATAGGAATGCAGCAGAAGGTGGTCAGTCGGTCCAAGAAGATAATATCAAGCAAGAAGTTCAGAGCAGGACCTTGAGTTCACTGCATTCTACAGATATGTGCATAGAAACAGCCCTAGGACAAACTAACAAGCAAGAAATGGAAAGTAAGACCTCCAATTCTCAGCGACATACTGAACAGAGTGTAGATGAAACTGCCCCATCAGTCCCAGAACACATTATGCAAAAAGAGAGTTGGACCTTATATACTTCGCCACCTCCAGAGGAAACTATTCAATTTGTTGAAGGAGTTCTCATCAAGCAAGAGGTTGATAGCAATGCCGTTCATTACCGGTCACCCATGAATGAATTCATTCCATCAGTTATAGAAGTTCTCATCAAGGAAGAAGCAGAGGCCTTTTCAGCAGTTGGAGAGGAAATCAATCAGTTACCCCTCAAAACCAACATCAAGCAAGAACCTACAGAAGAAAGTGAAGAGGAAGGTGTTCCATCAAGTCTAGAAGGTAATACTTGAATTGATATTCCAGTGAAACCTGTATACAAAGTATGCCTGAGTCATTACGTTTTTTTTGCTAAACATTTAACTGTTAACTTTATACAGGTGGTTTCGTTTAACCGTTATGAAAATACACTCTCAAGTATTCAGTCATTTCGATGAAGACATATGTAATCATGTTCATGAAAAGAGGCTTCAAACAGAACTCCCGAAACATGTACACACACACTCAAAAACAATCTGTCATGATTTTAAATTAATGGGAAAATGAACATCGGCGTCTCTGAACTCAAACTTTGGCTAACAAATCTTGCGCTCACGATCGCTCAACGATCAGTACAGTGACAAATACCAAATACGAGATACCAAGTTCGTCTATGCATGCTACGCCATACTTAGCTATCTTGCCCCTTGTCGATTGACACAGCGCTATGAATGATTCACAAATTCATGCCGTGCCTTCGTCAGAGATGCCAACTGTCCCGTTTTTGCCGTATTTGTTCCGTTTTTTTACTATGAGTACGGCAGTACGTTTTTTAGATTTTTTTAAATGATTTAAACAAAAATTAAATATTAAAAAAAAAAAAAAATTTGTTTAAGTTTTGAATAATGCCCCTTTACCTGGCACTATGCCTGGCAATGTCTCCCAGCTCAGTAATCAGTGTGTTGACTCACCACTCGGAAACTAGAACAACACTCAAATTTTGTCTGTCATCTTGGTTTGAAAGTAATCTTTCTAATAGATCTCAATATTTAGTTTATTTTTTAAATTTTTTTCTTTGCCCCAAAAATAGGGGTGCGTCTTATACACAGAGATTTAGGATACATGGTACTGCCGGTTTTTTTTTAAGTTGCTCGATTGGGCGATATGTTAAGGTGAGAGATTTTTTCAAAAATACTTTTTTGTTGTTGTAAGAATACTTTTTGTTGTTGATGAAGGTTGGCATTGTCTGTCATTTGTAAAATGAATGAATATTCATGACACGTGCTCGATCCTTAGACCAAACCATGGATTGATGCATCGACGACCGTGTTTGGTTGTTTTGATATGCTCAGAAAAAGACAGAAAGAAAGATTACGGACACACATTGAATAAACACCAAACTCGTTCTCTTATCACATCCAGACCTTCTCGTAAACAAAAATAGGACTAATGCAACACTAACAAACTGTAACTAAATATGTCAGTGCGCCGATGCCAATATTATGGACAATTTAACAAAGACAACACGCATGTAACGAACTGCACGAAATTAAAGATTAAACGGAGCGAGAAATGGTATACGGTTTTTGATGAATGCCATCGTTTAACCGTCTGTTAAATGTTTAGACTCGGGCTTTATACAAAGACTGCTCAAGGGATATAAGAAAAGTGTTCTTAACAGACAAATGGTAATGTAAATGCTGACGTTAAGAATTAGGACATGACCGTGCAAGGCCCCTTAGGCTATCATGAAGCAATCTGTCAAGTGATGTAAAAATGATGAGAATTTACCTGATGATATGTACCGGTATCAAGATACAGTCAATGTAAATAATTCATATTCACTCGCCTGGTTTTCCAACACAAAATCTTCTAGCAGTCTCTAGTCCCTTGACATTTAAGTGGTATGTAATGTACATGTACAGTATCTACATTTACAGTAGGCTTGCGGGTGCACCATGTGTGAGAGAGAGGGAGGATTGAGGAGTCCTGAAAAGGACTCTCTGTAATCTTTCTTGAGGGTGTGTAGTCCTGGAAAGGACTGTTGATTGATTAAAGGATTTTATTGATAATTATCCATTCTTGCAGTCCAAAGACTGAATTGCAATGGTTACAACAGTTTACAATGTATATACATGATAAAAGCAATTATACAATAATATATTAAAACAGTCTATGCAATCAACATTGAAATTCAAATAAAAGTGATCAAATGACAATTAGAATAGCAACTATGATTAATTTCAATTAATAAGCAATGAAAATCTGAACTGAAACATTCAAAAAATATACCATTGAAATTAATCATTAAAACCATTACTATTACGAATTCGGCATGCCGAAGGGTTGATTTTGTGTCATTGGTAGAACATATTGGAAATATTGGAATTGAATTTCATAATGGATTAAGAAATAAAGTGAATTACATTGCAAATTCGCGAAGAATATTAAAATTTGTTGATAATAACAAAAATTAAAAGAAAGATATTGCACTGGCTAAATACTAGGTGATCGGTGTAAATTCATTCATATTCAAGTATTGCTCGTTCTTTAAAATTCAATGCTATTAATATAAATTTTAATTCACAATTAAATATGAAGTAATTGAAAATTGATTAACAAATTTCAATGATTAAATACCTAGTGCACAATTACTGGCAAATATTCCCCACAAGGAGTTTTTTATGCATTTCACTTAGGCCTGAGTCAATCCGTTTAACCGACGGTTATCCGACCGCATTCATCAAAACCGTTTGGCATTTCTTGCTCCGTTTAACCGTTATTTGTATACATTTTGGAATGTGCTAATAGCCGGTGATAAAGATAATCAAAGAAACCGCAGTGTAATGTTACACCCTGGCCGCTGCGCGCCAGCTTTCTGGCAGCAGTAATCTCCATGAATGAATTTGTAAACAATAAAACAACCAACCCCCTTATCTCTTTTCTCACCCTCTTTATTCCCTTCTCTCTGCAATGTGTTCATCGCTCATGTACCTTTTCTTATTACTGCACTCTCTCATGTCCCTGCATGCATGGTCCATTCAGGGACATGCTAGACCATGTATGCTCTCTCAGTCACACACACACCCTTACCAAACAGGAATACAAAATTAGTCTTCTGAATATATTCGCTTAATATTCAGAATACAAAATAAGTGGTATTTTAGTGGTTGCATGTATTCCTCCAATTTGAATACTAAAAATCTTATTTTCAGAACCACTTAAATCAATTTAAGTATTCAAATTGTTGTGGTTCGAATACTAAAATCCATACAAAGGAATTTTAGTCTTCGATTATTAGTATTCTGAATATACAAACATTTTCCATGAAAATACTAGTATTCAAAACCAGTTGGTTTGAATACTAGTAGAATCGAGTCTTTGATTATTAGTATTCCTCCAATTTGAATACTAAAAATCTGATGTTTGTTGTGGTACTATATTAACAACACCAATAGTTCATTGATGTGCGTAATGAGGCTGTGATTGGCGGAGGAATACCAGAATAAAGCAATTCCAAGATGGCCACTTTGTATGAACATTGTCTACAGCAAAGCTCTTATTGATCTGTACATCTGATCATTCAACATGGTGGCAGCGGTCAAAAGGATTGCCATATTTATTACTATTAAACTGCAAATTACATTGAGCCAGCAAAAATATTGCATGACCTTGGGAAGATTGATAATTCAAGCGAAGTTTTTGAACTGCCAACAATCATAGCCAGTTGAGTAAATCTGCATGTGTTGCCTGTGGACTGTATTATGTGGGGCATTAGGAGTATGACCGACGGGCACACAACGTATTGACTGTCAGATCGAGCCATACAGTTACATTTAGGACCAGAACTGATGCAGAGGCAGGTCGAACCAGAGCCTAGAGGCTCGATCGCCAGGATGAGAGCCTAGGCTAGAGGCTTGACCAGGACCAGAACAGTAGCACTGCAGTTTAGTTTTGGAACTGAGCTGCTCAGAGCGCGTCACATTGCGATTAGCAATGAGTGGACCGTGCAAGTAGATCCAGGACTAATTGCTGGACTTGATTGATCTGATTGTGGAGTGAATACTAGATTAGACTCTACTCTCTAGATCTATGTCCTAGTCTAAAAGGACTAGGTCTAGACTCTAGACCTAACAGATTAATTACCTAAGACATAGCCAATAATGTTTGGAATTGGACTCAGACTCAGTTAGGATGTGTTTAACATAATTTTATACAAGTAAGTAGATATAGATCTAGGTCTAAGTCCAGTTTCTACATGTGGACCTTGGATCTAAGTCTAGAAATGTCTAACTTTTGAGTATGTGCATGCATGGTACTGGTAGACCAAATACTGAAACAGTGGTCCATGGTAACTACATTCCTTTTGGTTGAGTCACGTACAGGATCGAAGGTCTATTCCCTCAAAGCTGGTCCAGGACCAGTTGTCTATGTTAGACCAATATTACACAAGGGGGTATAGACTAATTGTCTATAGACTTGATGTATTTTCATGCATTTGAACCTACATATATTGTGAGTTGTTTACAGTGTAAATGCTATATAAGTCATGATAGATCTACATTATAGTATGAACATGGGCTAATTAATACCTATCAAGTAATATTGCAGATTTGGACCCCAGTTTGTTTTCAGAAAGCACTATTATAACTACTAAACAGCACACACTGAAATAAGAGTTAATATCTATAATCTAGCATGAACATCCTAGTACTTCCGGTGAAACAGCTAGTGTAGGCCTATGTCAATTTAAAAATACAGCAGAAATATACACGTACGATGACTGTTAATTGTTATGTACACTGCAATTTGTATGTTGTATGAGGTGATTATTATTGCGGTATAATTCTGCTGCATTGTGGGATTTTGGTGTTGGTTGGAATACTAATTCCAGCATTGTGTAAGTATTATATATTTCAGCTGACAAGTGGTCAGAATACTAATTTGTAACTAGTATTCATCTTCTAATTTGCATACTAGTAGTACGAATACTTGTTTGTATTCCTCATTTAAATATTTCGGCCTATAGGAATACAAAGGAATACTAACAAGTGGTTCAAATAATTTGCGCCGACAGGAATACTTAAATATGTGGTTCGAATACTAATTTGTAGCTAGTATTCGTCTTTTAATTTGCATACTAGTGGTTTGAATACTTGTTTGTATTCCTCATTTACATATTTCGGCTTATAGGAATACAAAGGAATACTATTACAAGTGGTTTGAATACAATCTTGTGTATTCAAACCACTAAGAATAAGTGGTTGGTTGTATTCAGATACATGTCTTCGAATACAACAGGAATACATTCACGTTTGGTAAGGGCATGTACACACAAACCTCCGGCGCCCAAATACACTGTACATATACATACAGATAGAGAGCGCATGCTTATCACATGCACACATGTGGGCGTGTCTTCTTGACCTCCCACTGAACTGGGAACGGTGAAAGCACGCGCGGTCACCAACCTGTAATTTATGCTGGTATCAAACTCCACCCACATAGCTAGAGAACCTTCCTGATTGGTCACTAACTTGGATCAGCTCATTGCAGGGTGTGTCTTAGGTGTGTGTGATACACACTTCCACATAATTTCATATGGCAATGATACATGCAGGGAGCTCTCTCCCTGACAACGTGCAAACATTGCATTGCAAAGGCATATATAAACACGTCACAGATCAAGCTATCTTCACAGAGTAACTTTGCACTGTTAATCATGATATCAGATTCAGATGAGGAATAATAAGACATGTTTTATGTTGTTCATTACTGGTCTCTGTCTATCAGGATGACCCATAGTCCGGCTCGGAATGCTCAGCCTGACAGTCTAAAGACCAGCAGGGTTCCGAGCTACAGCACTATTACAAATACTGTATTTTCACTTTTTCAGATTATTATTAAACGGTTAAACGAAACCGCCCGTATACTTTTAACGGTTATCCGTTTAGCACAAAAACCGTAATGACTCAGGCTTAAATTTTCACTCTATATTACAGCAGAGTGAATGTCAGACATACAAAATTATTGACATCAGAAAAAATATTTTTTCAGAGTCCTTACCAAGTAAGGAAGAGTGCTATTTCTCAGTCGTTCTGTTCGGCATTAAAAGTGCTTGTAGAGCGATTCTGCGAACCTTAGATATAAATTTATCTTTAAGTCTATTTGATCAAATTTTGATATCTGTGCAAAAAGAGGAAATTATGAAATTGGAAATTGAAGACGTTAAAATAGCTATCGATAGGCTAGGCATTATAGCTTTCCATACTCTCGGCTCAGCTGATTAAATTTAGTGTAAGTACGTGTGCATGCTACATTTGGCTCTGGCTCTGTGAAGGTGAAGATGGAGTAGTGCCGCCTATACATTTTAATACTATAGAGACCCCTCGTTTTGTGCATTAGAAAAGGTGCTGAATTCGTCATGACAGTCATCCATCATGCAATCATCATTCAGTAAGAAATTTGTTATGACATATACCTATTTGAAGGGTCATAGATAGACGATGCCAATCAAGCTGGCATCACGCCAATTTATGGGCGACTCCTACACAAATCAATATACCTAGGACTACGGGCAAAATAGTAAACAAGTCACATAGCTAGCGCTAGCATAGACATAAATAACCGTCTGGTAATGGGTCATTTCTTTAATGAAACTGACATTTTTTGACATTCCCCATACACAGACGGTATCCCAGACGAATTGCACCGTGCGGATAGATAGAGCCGAAGCGGAACCTCTTTTGGTTCCCGAAATTTTGTCCTCCGATTTTCTATATTTAGATCTAATTTTCTTATCTATAAAGCAGATACTATGTATATTTGTATACTCCTATGTGTAGTAATCAAATTTTGATTACCTATTTCTAAATGAGAAATTTACGGACTTATGTTTTGAGTTATCCAATTTTTATCTCAGAACCGTGAAACGGTACGTTCATGCATCCGAACTATGGTAGTAACCATTAACCTATGACATGACCCGGACGATATACTGTGCGTCCAAAAAAAAAACTATACACTTTTGAAAGGGTTGCCGAATAAAAAATATATGATTCTGGGGAAAAAAGTTTTATATGTATGGAAAGCTCATTAACTCAACTTTCATATGACACCAAAAAGTCCGAAAATAATTCATGCTTGGGTGAGCCAGGGACGTGATAGAGAAGGACTGGAATCAAGCCGCTCTCCTTTGACCTCATGCTCCAAGCCGCCGAAAAGTTATGCGCTTATCTGCAACTGTTGACCAGGTGGTGAGATAAAAGAGCGCATGAAATTTCAGGATTTAGAATTCCTACATCAGAAAATGGTATCACAGCAACTGTTCGCTGTCCCTTCCAATGATTTCTCATCCATTGTTGAATGTGTAAAGAGTAGAACAAGCGAACACAAACTTGTGTAATTTCATCCTTTTTTAAACTTGAAAAATACAAAAAACACGCGAAAACACGCATTAGCAAACTTAATGTTCTTGAAGATTGTAAATCATGGATCAAATAACGGGACATTAAAGCATGCACAAATTAGCGCATCATCCTAAAATATTGAGTTTTTGACATGATGTAATTTTTCTTTACCAAATCTGGCACACAAATTAAAGGAAGGACGGAGTTCTAAATTTGAAAATTTGTTTGATGCACTATTCCCAATAAAAATCCCCATATCAAGTTTTTGATTTACACAGAAATTTTGCCGGTTATTTAATATTTTGTAATAAATGTAAAACTGGTGCCTGGCTTCCGAAAATCCCCGCAGTGGAAGCGCAGTTCGGAGCATGGATCTTCAAAGCCAAGTGGAATGTTACACATCCCATTGTTACGCTTTAGAACTCAAGAATGTGTTTGCATAAATTACAAGAGTTACGCCTCCTTTTCTTTCACCTCCCTGGGTGAGCACTGCTCCCTTTTATAAAGGGTATGAAAATTAGGTTGCGCAGGGATTATATAGCCTTCCAATTTGTGAGAGGTAAATCCTTTGGAGCTTACAAAATTGAGGGTGATATGATACATTCATGATTCGCAGAGTGAATTTCATGGTTTGTTCAACCAAACTTTTATGCATTGAGTGAACTAGAATTGCATTTTTTATTGTAGCATTGTAACTTTCCCTGGTAGACTCAGTGGTGTGTTCATTGGAGTCAGGATGGGGTGATGGTACATGCTGTAATTTCCATGTTACAAACTGTTATTGTTACATCTGTGACTTTGAATAAAAACCTTTACGGTTCACCCCACATTTCAGTTATTGTAAGATTAGTTGAACATCTCATTGATTTACTTAATACCCAGGTAGGGATTATGTAAATTGAATATTCAAATACGGTTCGTTGAAAAAAGAAATGTCCAAGATGTCGGCTACTTATTCTTCAGGTAAATGGTAACTGAAATGTGGGGTGCAGGTTTGCAAAAATGTGGCTTTCATTCAATAACGTAAGTAATGTTGTTGAGTATGTACATGTACGTCAAAGGTCACAGCTCCTTAAATATGCAAAAATTGCTAAATATAGGCCATTCGTACTCGGCAAGGGGATGCTCTGCTTTGCATTGACTTGTTAATGTTTATTTTTATACAGGAAAGGTAAGCTAACATTAATATACATAAAGTTATTTGATAATTTAAACTACATCTACAACGAGAGTTGTATGTGGGTTAGCTTGGCCAAGCCTCACTGCTTGAATTACACTCTGCTTCTATTAAGAATCATTTTCCTCTCTATAACTGCTGTATGAGGCAGAATCCTGGACAGTAAGGAAAGAAGACAGCAACAGGCTTCATGTATTTGAAATGGCATGCCTCTGTCGCATAATGGGGGTGACAAGACTAGACAAGCTCAGAAACACGCACATCAAAGAATCTCTCAACCTCGAACGAGATGTCATGGACAAAGTCTCGACTAAAAGACTCAAATATTTTGGTCACGTCCTACGAATGAAATCCACAAGATACCCAAAAATTGCTGTTGAAGGAAATCATGCAGGAAATCGACCCAGAGGCCGTCCACCCAAAAGATGGCTTGACTGCATCTCAGAGGACTGCAAAGCAAGATCCATAACAAGGCTGACAGATGCATCAAGATTGGCTGCAGACAGAAAGACTTGGCATACCATCACCATACAGAAGCCATCACGAGGCCCCTGGCCTGCATGGACGGCATAAGTCAAGTCTATTAAGAAAAGAATGCCCAAAATTTTATTGTATAAACCTTTTGTATACTTTTGGCTCAAACTATAAAGAATATTTTATATTTGAAAATGTGGATTGGTGATTAAAGAGTGAAGTATATTTTGGCATATTCCTTTTTTTTCTCAGAAGTTCAGAACATAATCCAAAAACTTCTGTGTCAAATTGAAGTGACAGGACTTACACTGTATCTAATAGGTGTTGATGACATGAATTTTCTCTTTTTCTCAACCAGGTGAAATTGTTGACAACGGACAAGACACGGTAGAAAGTGGAATGTCATTCAACAGTGGAGGTAAATCTCATATTTGTTCACATTGCGGCAAGGTGTTTTCCACAACAGATCAACCCAACATTTATCTGAGGATACATTCTGGAGAAAAGCTACATCAGTGTCCATGTTGCAGTAAGAGATCATGTCAGGCCAGTCATCCCCTTCTCCACTTGAGATCACATGCAGGAGAAAAGCCATATGAATGTTCGCACTGTAAGAAAAGGTTTTCTCAGAAAAGTATACTCAATCGTCATATACTAATACATACAGGAGAAAAGCTGCATGAATGTTCGCACTGTAAGAAAGGGTTTTCACAGAAAAGTACACTCACCCAACACCTAAAAACACACACAGAAGAAAAGCCATATGAATGTCCACACTGTAAGAAAGGATTTTCTCGGAAAAGCCATCTTAACCAACACCTCCTCTTTCACACAGGAGAAAAGCCATATGAATGTTCACACTGTAAGAAAGGATTTTCAAGGAAAAATGAACTCAATCGTCATATACTAACACATACAGGAGAAAAGCCATATGAATGTTGCTATTGTAAGAAAGAATTTTCACAGAAAAGTACACTCAAACGTCATATACTAACACATACAGGAGAAAAGCCATATGAATGTTGCTATTGTAAGAAAGGATTTCCTCAAAAAAGTGCCCTCAATTCTCATATACTAACACATACAGGAGAAAAGCCATATGAATGTTGCTATTGTAAGAAAGGATTTGCTCAAAAAAGTGCCCTCAATTCTCATATACTAACACATACAGGAGAAATGCCATATGAATGTTGCTATTGTAAGAAAGGATTTCCTCATAAAAGTGCCCTCAATTGTCATATACTAACACATACAGGAGAAAAGCCATTCGAATGTTCATACTGCAAGAAAGGATTTTCTCGGAAAATCAATCTCAACCAACACCTCCGAACACACACAGGAGAAAAGCCATATGAATGTTCATACTGTAAGAAAGTATTTTCTAGGAAAACCCACCTGAACCAACACCTCCTCTTACACGAAGGGGAAAAGACATATGAATGTTGCTATTGTAAGAAAGGGTTTTATCAGAAAAATTCACTTAAATGTCATATACTAATGCATACAGGAGAAAAGCCATATGAATGTTGCTATTGTAAGAAAGGATTTCCTCTGAAAAGTGCCCTCAATCGTCATATACTAACACATACAGGAGAGAAGAAATATGAATGTTCACATTGTAAGAAAAGATTTTGTCTGAAGAGTAATCTTAACCAACACCTCCTTTTACACATAGCAGAAAAGCCATATGAATGTTCCTATTGTAAGAAAGGGTTTACTCGGAAGAGTACTCTTGACGTTCATCTTCGAACACATACACGAGAAAAGCCATATGAATGTTGCTATTGTACGGAAAGGTTTTCTCAGAAAAGTGAGCACAATTTTCATCTCCGAACACACACAGGAGAGAAGACATATGAATGTTCATACTGCAAGAAAGGATTTTGTCAGAAGGGTACTTTTAACCAACACCTCCTCTTACACAAAGAAGAAAAGCCATATGAGTGTTGCTATTGTAAGAAAGGGTTTTCTCGGAAGAGGGGTCTTAACGAACACCTCCTCTTACACAATGGAGTAAAACCATATGTATGTTGCTATTGTCAGAAAGGGTTTTCTTATATAAGTAGTTTTAACCGTCATCTCCGAACACATACACAAGAAAAGCCTTAGGAGTGTTACTATTGTAAGAAAGTCTTTTCTCTGAAAAGTGAACTCAATCGTCATCTCTGCACACATAGAAAAGCCATATGAATGTTGCTATTGTAAGAAAGGATTTTCTCAGAAAAGTGTCATATATTATACAACACCTAAGATTCTTGAAACCTCATTGGTCAATTCTTAATCACATGACATGCGATAAAAGTAATGTTGAATGACATCATTCTCCACGCGTGCAATATGTATGATCAATTTGCACTGATGTACATGTACAAAGTATATTGTGAGGTAAGTGACTTCACTGTGCAATGGAACAAATTGATTGAACAAAATTACCCTCTGACGTCACAATAAACAAAGCATGGTACAACCATGGTTTGCTGCCTGCTTAATAATAGTGCGTACTTACAATCAGCAATATCATCAATTAACAAAACTCGAGCTATAAATTGACGATATCAAATGCATATTGAAAAATGTAGTAGATCCTCTAATGCCGTCACATATCAAAATATTAGTACATGAGTTCAAGGTTATCAATATAATTTACAAAACTTTTCTGGGAAAAACAAATTGTGTGCACTCAATATGTCTGAAATGGGAACGACATTTAGATTATACCCCTGAATGTCCAAGAATGCAGAAATATCATAGAATGATATTTTGTTTTACTCCAGATATCTGTTTAAGATATTTTCAGGATAAGATAGTAAATAGGATTCTGTATTTGAACAAGCAACTGTATAAGATGAAAATAGTGAGTAATGATAAATGTTTGTTTTGTAAAAAAAGAGCTGAAAGATATTGTACATTTCTTTTACAATTGTGAAATCAGTAAATCAATCTGGAATGAAACGGTGAAATGGATAAATGAAGGTTAGAGTTTAATTAAAAAAATGTAATTTTTGGTTTTGAAGACAAAAGAAACGATGCTTTAAATTGCATGGTGACTTTGATTAAGCATCAACTATTTGTTCAAAAGATTAATAACAAAATTCCAAATTTTAGTTCTTTGAAGAAGAAAATTATTCAATATTATGAAGACGAGATATATTCATTCTATATCTTGTATGTATAACAATTTTGTTACTAAATGGCAGTCACTTCAACATTTGTTCGTATGAACAACAAGGAGAGAAATGTGAAAGTATTATGTTTTGTTTGAGTTAAGGAAATACTTAATTTCATTGAATTGTAAAAATGTTTGTTTGACTCAATAAAATAGCCTATGGAGGGCTAAACGTTTAAAAAAAAAAGAAAAAAAAAAGAGGATTTTCTCAGAAAAGTTAATTATCATCTCACTATGACTACACACAGAGGAGTAAAGCCATATGAATGTTCACACTGTAAGAAAAGATTTTCTAGAAAAAGTGTACTCAATTGTCAACACATACTGTAGAAAATCCATATAAACGTACATAATGTGAGAACAGATTTTATCAGAAAAGGAATCTCATTGAGCAGGTACAAAGACACAGTTCACACTCTAAGAAAGGGTTTTCTTAGAAAGCGTTCTTAAAGGCATATCGTTTAACAATGTTAAATCTGAGATGCATGGCCCTAAGCATTATCAGTGTCTGTTATATGATGTGAAATTGAAGCCCTAAAAAAATTCAAAATGATCGTGAAGTGCCTCAAAAAAGTAAGGTAAACATCTTTGAGTGACTGGTTTTACCATACTCATTTTCCTCAATAGACTGTAGTGTTATAAAAAACCTTAGGAGAACGGTTTTTAAAATTTTGATTTCCAATCATCAATGTCTTGAGAATCAGACGGACGATCGGCTTGTATAAGTCATGGGGTCTGCGTCCATTTTCAAGAAAAAGAGTACTTTTTCAAAATCGTGCTGTACACGTTTAGGGCTATTTTTATAGACCCCGACTCCAACTTGCCGGTTGCCTACCAGTAAATTTGTACATGTGTTCCTCAGGTATTAGCAGGGTATATACATTTATATTTTGTTTTGAATAGTAGAATAGTAGCTGTTCATTGTATATTGTGTTCTTTTTGTAAACACTACATGTACCGGTACGTATTTATATAATATAGATCCAATTTGAAATGTAATTCTTTTTTTCAAAGAAAGGACTAAACCCATTTGGAAGTGTACAGGTTGATGTTATTGCTTCTCTATTGAAATACATTTTTATATTGTGAATTTTACATACAAAGCGCAACTTGCTTTATTTTACATTGTCAACAACTTAAATGGTAATCCCTATCGCACTTCAAAATGCTTACTCGAGGGGTTACAATTTTGCAATACTTGTTTAGGAGTAAACTTTTGTGAATCTGGGGGAAAAACCATGTGAAATCCTCATTTAGGGTATATTTTGGCTTGAGAAGAAATCCTTGTTTAAGGGGTGTCCGTAAAACCTGTGGTCACGCATGCTTACATTATTTCTACATGACTGAGACCCCTGGGATAACATCAAACTCTGTGTATATAGGGCGTGCATGGTACCCAAGTTGTACTTGGGTACCATGTGCGCCCTATTCTATGAGATTGTTCTTTGTCTTAAGTAATATTTGTTTATTCATGTTTTTTTTTCAACAGGGTAATTTTATTCAGTTCCCCTGGAAGATTTCTAGTGGACCTGCTTTTCAAGGAAGCCCTGCATCATACAATAACATAAGTATAGACTGTAATGAAATAATAACAAATTGTACATACATGTGAAGTATTGAATTAAACACATATCTTTTTTAAATGGTGGTGGTTGTTATTTTACCTGACTGCTAAGAAAGCATAAATGCTTTTAAGTGAGCAACCAGACGGCCAACGGCTTTAGGTCCTCTCCGAGGGACCTGGTAATGAGGAATAATGCCTTAACAAAGGGCACTAGCGCATCGCCTTGGTTTCGAACCCGGGTCACCTGATTATGAGACCACTGCTCTACCGACTGAGCTATCGCGCCTCCTAACGCTATTTTAATCATACAATATTTATTATCAATTTTAAAGAAATTAAAAATACTGACAATATCAAAACCATGCCTAAAAAAACAAGTATTGGTAGTCTCCTCAACAAGACATTTTACTGTGCACTGAGAATGCATTAATGTTGTAATATTAATTTTGGAAGCTCACAATATTTGAAGAGAGTTTAGTCACATGGAACCCCTAGCGTCAAGATGAAAACATGTTTTGGTGATTGTTTTACTTTAAAGGTACTCTGTCCCTTTTGCAGCCAACATCAAATTATGTAGAACTTTGCAGGAATTATGAATATGTCATGTATGTCCTATCTGTGAAATTTAAATGTTAGCAGTGTCCTAATATTCAAATTATGCAAGGAAACCCGTTTACTTGCTAGACTTCACTGTCAGATACTATTGAGTGACTGACTGGCTTTTTTTCTTCTCTGGTAATAACATAAGCTGTAAAGGGTACATGAGCATTTGTCTACATCAATAACCCACTTCTTGTGATGGCCAAAATTAAACTGATTGAATCTTTGCAATGGTCTGAAAATCAAGACCATTACTTATTGGCTCTATAGCTCCTAAGTCGATCTGACAACTAATAGTCATTATTTTCCCACTTGAAGACTTTTTCTAGCCCCACTTTCTTTAGGGAAGTTCTAAATTAGTATTATCTTTCAAATGCTGTTGGAAGTTAACCTTTTCATTGTTTCGGCCTGCAAATGGGACATAGTACCTTTAAAGTAATCCTATTTAGGTTTAATATTTGTATTGAAACTCATTGTTTATTTTCTATTAATTTTGATTCCTTAAAACCTTCAGAAATTCATCTTTGAACTTGTAACAAAGTATTCCACTGCTCCTCCTCCGTTTTATGAAATAAATATCCTTTATTTTTTACACTAACGGTATGTACAAATGTAAATTGTGAGTTGGGGATAAGTACGTCACAGAGAGAGAGAGAGAGGAGGGGGAGGGGTGAGGAGAGGGGGTAAGGGAGAGAGAGACAGACGGAGAGACAGAGGGAGAGAGAGGTGGGTTAGGGAAAGAGACAGAGATAGTGGGTTTGGGAGACAGAGAGGGGTGGGTTAGGGAAAGAGAGAGAGCGGGGAGGGTTAGGGAGAGAGGGGTGGGTTAGGGGGAGAGAGGGTGGATAAGAGGGAGAGGGTAGGTTAGGGAAAGAGAGAGAGGGGGGAGAGGATGGGTTAGGGAGGGAGAGAGAGGGGCGGGTTAGGGAGATAGAGGATGGGTTAGAGAGAGAGAGAGAGAGAGAGGGGCGGGTTAGGGAGAGAGAGAGAGAGAGAGACAGGGATCGAGAGGGAGAGAGAGGGTGGATTAGGGAGAGAGAGAGAAAGAGGGGTGGGTTAGGGAGAGAGAAAGAGAGGGTTGGTTAGGGAGAGAGAGAGAGAGAGGGTGGGTTAGGGAGGGAGAAAGAGAGGGGCGGGTTATGCCTAGGTCACATATAAACCGGGCCCCGTACGATTTTCCCTACCCGGCGGCTTGCCGTGGATTTATAGACCGTCCGGGAACCTTCCGATTTTAATTTCTACGGCATGTGTGGTCACATTTTCTGCCCGGGAGGTGCCCGGTGAAAATTGGTCGAGTGAAATGCAAGGCGCCCGTAAGGGTGTTGGCAGGGTGCCGGCTGGTAAGCTTACGGGCTCCTTCCGATGAGCAGGTGCACCCATGGCGCCCGGGCGGGTGCCGTGCGATGCACTGAACTATGTGTCCTCTGATATCCGCACCTCCTGTATTTAAAGCTGCGTTGTTCATTTTGAGATGCCGCCGTGAGGTGCCCGCACGGGCAATATTCATTTTGAATGGCCCCCGGACGGCAGACGCCCGGTGTTGTGCATAATCACAGGGGGTCTTGAGAGGCCCGTGAGGGAGACGTAGGGTACACGTACGGCACCCTTGAGCACCGCAAGTCGCTCGTAAAGATTTTTCATGATAATTTACCCAAACAAAATCGTGAGGGGCCCGTCCGGGCACCGTCCGGAGCCCGTAAGGGGCTCTACGGGCCCTTTACGTGCTTTATACGGCCTAACGGTTAGATAAAAACGCCAGGAGAATTGGGAGCAGCCAACTAAAGATTTGTCATGATAATTTACCCAACAAAATCGTGAGGGGCCCGTCCGGGCACCGTCCGGAGCCCGTAAGGTGCTCTACGGGCCCTTTACAGGCTTTATACGGCCTAACGGTCAGATAAAAACGCCGGGAGAATTGGGAGCAGCCAACTCAGCACCACGGCGTCCGCATGGCTTAAAAAACTGTCCTGGCGCCCGTCGGAACTTTACGGCAGCCGGCTGGATACCGGCTGAAAATTCCCAAAATGTCTGATTTTACTCGCCGTAAGGGGCCCTGGAGTGTATTTGTGAAAGCCCCATTAGGGAGAGACAGAGAGAGAGAGAGAGAGAGAGTGGCGGTTATGGAGAGAGAGGGGGAAAGAGAGGGGTGGGTTAGGGAGGGAGACAGAGAGAGGAGTTGGTAAGGGAGAGAGAGAGAGGTGTGGGTTAGGGAGAGAGAGAGAGAGAGAGAGAGGGGTGTGGGTTAGGGAGAGAGAGAGAGGGGTGGGTTAGGGAGAGAGGGATGGGTGGGTTAGGGAGAGACAGGGGTGGGTCATATCAGGGAGAGAGAGAGATAGAGAGGGGTGGGTCAGGGAAAGAGAAAGAGAGAGGGGTGGGTTAGGGAGAGAGAGAGAGTGAGAGAAAGGAATGGTTTAGGCAGAGCTGCTCACCATTCCGTTATTGCCGGAATTACTCCGTTTTTTCCTCCGAATTTCGGTATTACGTTTTATCTTCATAAAATACGTTTTTTTTTAATTTTTTTTTTTTTTAATAAAAAAAAAAAAAAATCATTCCGCACGTCAAACAACTGCCCTAAAATGGTGATTTGATCACCAATTCAATAGAAAACTAATTTTAAAACATACTTGAAAACATACTTGAAGAGAAAAATATTCTCATAAAGAATGAAAAGCCGACAATACCAAAATAACCACACAAAAAATACCCGCTTTTATGGAAAAAACAGCATGAGGAATGAACATTTCTTCATTGGAAGTGTGTCGCGCGTGGTTGTAAGTTTTTTTTTAAAGAATTCTCTTTTTTTGCTTGAAATTACATTTTTTTTGGTCGCACAAGCTAGGTTGGCAGCTCTGGTTAGGGAGACAGGGGTCAAGAGAGGGAGAGGTGGGTTAGGGAAAGAGACAGAGAGAGGGGTTGGTAAGGGAGAGAGAGAGAGGGGGTGGGTTATGGAAAAGAGAGAGGTGTGGGGTAGGGAGAGAGAGAGGGGTGGGTTAGAGAGAGAGAGAGAGAGGGGTGTGGGTTAGGGAGAGAGAGAGAGGAGTGGGTTAGGGAGAGAGGGGTGGGTTAGGGAGAGAGAGAGAGAGAGGTGTGGGTTAGGGAGAGAGAGAGAGGGGTGGGTTAGGGAGAGAGAGGGGTGGGTCATATCAGGGAGAGAGAGAGATAGAGAGGGGTGGGTCAGGGAAAGAAAGAGAGAGAGGTGTGGGATAGGGAGAGAGAGAGGGGTGGGTTAGAGAGAAAGAGAGAGAGAGAGAGGTGTGGGTTAGGGGAAGAGAGAGGGGTGTGGGTTAGGGAGAGAGAGCCTGAGAGGAGTGGGTTAGGGAGAGAGGGGTGGGTTAGGGAGAGAGAGAGAGAGAGAGGTGAGGGTTAGGGAGAGAGAGAGAGGTGTGGGTTAGGGAAAGAGAGAGGGGTGTGGGTTAGGGAGAGAGAGAGAGGGGTGGGTTAGGGAGAGAGGGGTGGGTTAGGGAGAAAGAGAGAGAGATGTGTGGGTTAGGGAGAGAGAGAGGGGTGGGTTAGGGAGAGAGAGGGGTGGGTCATATCAGGGAGAGAGAGATAGAGAGGGGTGGGTCAGGGAAAGAAAGAGGGGTGGGTTAGGGAGAGAGAGAGTGAGAGAAAGGAATGGGTTAGGAAGAGCTGCTCACCATTTTGTTATTGCGGAATTACTCCGTTTTTTCCTCCGAATTACGGTATTACGTTTTTTCTTCATAAAATACGTTTTTTTAAACAATTTTTTTTGTTTAATTATTTTTTTAAAAATTATTCCGCACGTCAAACAACTGCCCTAAAATGGTGATTTGATCACCAATTCAATAGAAAACTAATTTTAAAACATACTTGAAAACATACTTGAAAAGAAAAAAAAAATTCTCATAAAGAATGAAAAGCCGACAAAACCAAAATAACCACACAAAAAATACCCGCTTTTATGGAAAAAAACAGCATGAGGAATGAACATTTTTCCAGTGGAAGTGTGTCGCGCGTGGTTGTAAGTTTTTTTAAAAGAATTCCTGTTTTTTGCTTGAAATTACTTTTTTTTGCTATCATCATTCCTTTTTTTAATCGCACAAGCTAAGTTGGCAGCTCTGGTTAGGGAGACAGGGGTCGAGAAAGAGAGGTGGGTTAGGGAGAGAGAGAGAGAGAGAGAGAGAGAGAGTGGCGGTTATGGAGAGAGAGGGGGAGAGAGAGGGGTGGGTTAGGGAAAGAGACAGAGAGAGGGGTTGGTAAGGGAGAGAGAGAGAGAGAGAGAGGGTGGGTTATGGAAAGAGAGAGAGGTGTGGGTTAGGGAGAGAGAGAGAGGGGTGTGGGTTAGGGAAAGAGAGAGGGTTGTGGGTTAGGGAGAGAGAGAGGGGTGGGTTAGGGAGAAAGAGAGAGAGGTGTGGGTTAGGGAGAGAGAGAGGGGTGGGTTAGGGAGAGAGAGGGGTGGGTCATTCAAGGAGAGAGAGATAGAGAGGGGTGGGTCAGGGAAAGAGAAAGAGAGAGGGGTGGGTTAGGGAGAGAGAGAGAGAGAGAGTGAGAGACAGGAATGGGTTAGGCAGAGCTGCTCACCATTCCGTTAATGCCGGAATTACTCCGTTTTTTCCTCCGAATTTCGGTATTACGTTTTTTCTTCATAAAATACGTTTTTTTGTAATAATTTTTTTTTAAATTAAAAAAAAAAAAAAAAATCATTCCGCACGTCAAACAACTGCCCTAAAATGGTGATTTGATCACCAATTCAATAGAAAACTAATTTTAAAACATACTTGAAGAGAAAAATATTCTCATAGAGAATGAAAAGCCGACAATACCAAAATAACCACACAAAAAATACCCGCTTTTATGGAAAAAAAACAAAAGGGGGGGGGGGGGGCCCGGGCCCCCCGGGCCCCCCCCCCCCTGGATCCGCCACTGAGGAATCAACATTATTTTCTTTATTGGTAGTGTGTCGCGCGTGGTTGTAAGTTTTTTTAAAAGACTTCCTTTTTTTTGCTTGAAATTACTTTTTTCTTGCTATAATGATTCCTTTTTTTGGTCGCACAAGCTAGGTTGGGAGCTCTGGTTAGAACCTGGTGAACCCGCCCTTTAACTTGTTTTATGTGTTTGTTTTGGGTGACCCGAAAAGCTGACCTTACCCCCCCCCCCCCCCCCCCCCCAACGAAACGAAATATCTATCGGCCAAATTTTCAAATTTTAAGACACACACACATTTTTTTGTGGCTCTTTTGAGTCTTCCGTTGTGAGAATGCGCTTATAAACCCCATCATGGTTGGGATTTTCCCTGATTTTCCCCCTCTTTATGAGATGTAATTTTTCGCACTGCGACCTCACAAATCTGAACATTAATGAATATTCAGACCATCACACCCAACTGCAACACGGTTTAAAAACTCTAGATAATTTTTGCAAGTAGGCCATGGTGAAGTTAACCACCGTCTTTGTGAATAATGTGAAGCAACGAAGCATATACAACGTCTCGCGACGTGACAGATCACTTTTCTCTAAGGCTTCTAACCAGTGAGAAAGTCTCGCTTTTTTCCAGGAAGTGCCGGTGGACATTAATGCGCCAAATTAATGTGGTTCTCAAATTGCAAAAGATCCCTACTCATGGAGGGGGTAGAGGAAATCAATTTTACGTCATATTTCACCAGGAAGTGCCTGAAAATGCGCCTAACGTGGTTCTAAAATTGCAAATGCTTAGACATACCTAGCCTCTTGTCGATGCCCTCGCGCTGTTGGAGTCACTCTATATTCTGACGAGCGAAGCGAGTCAGAGAAACCGAGGCGCTTCGCTCGTCAGAATTTAGAGACTCCAACAGCGCGAGGGCATCGACAAGAGGCTAAGACATACCCCGCTTGGTCGCTCTGTCGCTTTGCTCCGTGTTTTTTAAAAAATATTTCACCCTATGCGATTTCGTTTCATTTAGTTAAAATGTCATGAGATAGTTTTAAAAACATCCAAATCTTATCTCTTACTAGTAAGAGATTAGATTTCCTATTGTTGTTATATACCGACAGCCTAGACGCCGGCCTAGACGTGCAAAATTCTCCTTTTCCTTTTTGATTGTACGATTTAGAGACACTATAGGACCCATTATTGGTGGTTATCCTCCTCTCATTGGTCGTGGGCTCAATGGTCGCCAGTTTTCAAGGAACGATAAATACTGAATAATACCGAGTTAAATTATCTCGGATCCGTGAACAACCTGAGAGGAGATCGCATTCAAATGTTCCCAAATTAATTTCTTAAAGAATTTGATGGCAACCTCCATATTAAGCCCAAGAACGAACGTAAGTAGACATAGACTAGATTCTATGACAACTCGGCGTCGCGTCGGAGCTCCCTGGAGTTAGCAATGACTCTATGCTTTGCTTGAGTGGATCTAACTCTAGGAAGCTCCGACGCCGATGCCGAAGGCGTCTGATCTTCCTTAGTTAGAGTGGGCGCGCGCCCGCCCGCAACCCACAATCGTGCAGGGGGCCGTTTCTCGAAACCAACTCCATGACAGTCATATCTTTGTCGCCGACCTACGGAGATGTCATGAAGTGGATAAACCGTTTCACGAAGCCATGACAGACATGATATCGATATATCGCGATACTAGCAGCTCAAGAAAATAGTCTTTGTCACGATCCATTTGATTTATCAAGAATAACCAAAAACAAGTTTTGGGGCTAAAATTGTTCAAAAAGAAATATATAGATCTACATATATCTGCCAATTCGGCAATATCGTGAAATAGGCCCCGCAACTTACCCGGCTTGTAATCGATTACAAATCATCTTAGACTTCTAACTTCAGTCTGCTTCAGCCAACATTTTCATGACGGACAGCAATAAAAGGGAGATAAAAGTGAGTTAAATAGGGGGTTGAAAGGGACTTATTTTTTAAATAATAATTAGGAGGAGGGGGGGGGGGGCGGGCCACCCCCCAAAAAAATTAAAAAAGGAAAAATATTTAACTTAAAATAAAAGATAAATTTAAAGAGAGGGGGGCGGGGGGGGCCCCCCCAACAAAAAAAAAATCAAATTAAAGATAAATTCAAAGAGAGGGGGCCATAATATGAAGAACAAAAAACGAAATATTAAAAAAGGAAAAATATTTAACTTTAAGAAGGTAAAATATTAAAAAAGGAAAAATATTAAAATAGATCTAGGGTCTAAAAGATAAATTTAATCATTTAAATGTAGACCTAACCCTTTTTAATCATTTGCTAGCTCTATTTATTAAACCTCAAAACACCCCCTAAATTATACTTAGGTGAAAGAAGCCCCACTACTGTGCTGTCCGTCTTGAAAATGCATAGGATGGGGCCTTGTTCACGAGTATACAGTATAGTCGTGATACAGGCCCCATGTCCGTGTTGTAGAACATGCAACGCCGTTGCGCGGGGCCTATATCACGAGTATAATATAGCGAGTTGAATGCTCGCTAATATATACTCGTGATACAGGCCCCGCTGCTGTGTTGAATTGTGCGCGATGCCGTAGCGCGGGGCGCGCGTTTCCGTTTTACACCCTGCCCTAGGCTTTTCGGCAAGAAATTACACGAAACATGCTGTATCCGAAGTCTAAGTTTGTTTATATCGACGTCAAGAATAGCGAAGCCAAAGCTTATGTACAATTTCAATTGGGGGTGCGAGGGTCTTCTTGTTCAAGACGGTTTTCCCGATATATTATTGTTTTGTTATCGCTGGGCTAAATTTTGCGAGCTGATCACGCATCCTCACGCTCTTAGAGTATTGCGTATTAATGGATAAAAATAAATGATACGACTAGGAAGATCAACTAGTATAGAGAGTTAGCTAGCGCTCAGGCGCGTAGCCAGGGGGGGGGCGGTGGGGGCGGTCGCCCCCCCCAAAACGCCGGCCAAAAAAAAAAAAGAGAGAAAGAGAAGAAAAAAAAGAAGGAGGACGTAGGAAGAAAGAGGGAAAAAGAGTCGAGAACGGTACAACGAATCGTCAAAGCTTCCGCGCTTCGCGCGGGAAGGGGGAGACTGAGTTTAAATTAAGGATTAAGAGTCGGGAAAGGTACAACGAATCGCTTTCTTTCTCGAATAATTTAATGAAACGTCAAAGCTTCGCGCGAGAGGGGGGGGGGGACAGAATCCAGACAGGGATTAAGAGTCGGGTAAGGTACAACGAATCGTCTTCTTTCTCTAATTATTTAATGAAACGTCAAAGCTTCGCGTGAGAGGGGGGAGGGACTGAATTCAGACGAGGATTATGAGTCGAGAAAGGTAGACCGAATCGTCTTCTTTCAAAGCTTCCGCGCTTCGCGCGGGAAGGGGACTGAGTACAGATAAGGATTAAGAGTCGGGTAAGGTACAACGAATCGTCTCCTTTCTCTAGTAATATAATGAAACGTCAAAGCTTCGCGCAAGAGGGGGGAGGGACTGAATTCAGACAAGGATTACGAGTCGAGAAAGGTAAAACGAATCGTCTTCTTTCAAAGCTTCCGCGCTTCGCGCGGGAGGGGGGAAACTCCCCCCTCCCTGCACCCACCCCCCTAGGGAGCGCGCTTCGCGCGCCCTTAAAGTGATTCGCACGCTTCGCGTGCTCACTACCGCCCCCCCCTAAAATGAAATCCTGGCTACGCGCTTGCTAGCGCTACGTGACGTTTTCAGAGTTCTGGTGGTGTGCAGAGCGCCGAGGCAAGATGTGGACGACTAGACTCCGAATACCAGTCGGTTTGTAAAATTTTATTGGAGAAAAGCCTAGGGCAGGGTGTAAAACGGAAACGCGCGCGCGGGGCCTATATAACGAGTATACAAGTATAGTCGTGATACAGGCCCCGCTGTGGTGCGATGCCGTTGCGCGGGGCTAATAGATCACGAGTATATATAGTGAGTTGGCTGAAGTTAGAAGCCTAGTATAAAATTATAATCGATTCAAAACAGTTGCGGGGCCTATATCACGAGTATGCCATAAATTCTCCTAAAATAAATAATAAATAGTGTCATTATCAAATGTAGATCATCAAACGATTCGCATATTTCTGTAAAGATTCTTAAATTGAAGAAAAACCGGTGAGTGTTTTTTGACATTCGAATCAAAAGTTAGTTGAAGGATACCGTAATGTGATAGTTTATCAATTTTTTGTTTATTGTGACGAGGAATTTTAGGCAAATACCTTTTCTCAGCCAGTTTTTATTCTAGAGTCTCATAAATACTCGTTATATAATTGATTTGATATTGAAAATATAATTTGGAAGAAGTAATTAGAGAGGGAATAATAATGCACATAGGCCCCAAAGGTATGACGGTATCCTAAGAAAAGACTAAGGATCGACTATGGAAAACGGTGTGTAACATTCTTATCTCTCTTATTTATATGTTATAGATCTAGTTTAATGATTTGTGATTTAATGTTTATATTCAGCTTTTTAAAGTTCCTGTATAATTTGTACTCTCACTTTTGTACATTTGCATTTCGCATCCCAGAGAATTACGTACCGAACTCGTCTAGACTCTATATTTTTCTCAAATGATAGTGAAACTAATCGTACATTTCGCGGCCCATGGAATGGCAACAAACTGACTTGTGATGGCGCTTTACAGCAATTAAAAAGATATGACGGGTTCGGAGCAGTGACAACTCGCTTGTCGCGGAAGTTGTCGCTCATCTTGGTAAAGACGGCTTCGTGAAACACTAAGCTGACAAGTTGCGTGACAGTGGCGAGATGTCGTTGATCTTGTAGTTATGACGGTTTCGAGAAACGGCCCCCAGTATGCACTTGTAATTGTACAGCGGATTGCTGGGAAACCTGTGAAAAAGTGTATACTAACAAGCGCGTAGCCAGGATTTCATTTTTACTTAAAGAGCGTGCGTAGCGCTTCCTAGGGGGGTGGGTGCAGGGAGGGGAAGCTTTGAAAGAAGACGATTCGTTGTACCTTTCTCGACTCATAATCCTTGTCTGAATTCAGTCCGCCCCTCCTGCGCATAGCGCGGAAGCTTTGACGTATTTTTAGACAAAGAAGACGATTCGTTGTACCTTTCGAGCTTTTCCGACCCTTAATCCTTATCTGTATTCAGTCCCCCTCTTTCGAAGCACGGAAGCTTTGACGTTTCATTAAATTATTAGAGAAAGAAGACGATTAGTTTTTCCGTTCTCCTTAATTTGAACTCAATTTCACCCTTTCACCCTTTCCTTGGTCGAATTCGCTGGTTCAGATGGCTAAGTCTTCAGTAGAGTTATCCGAGCACAGCGAAAGCATTTGATAACCAATAGAAGGTTGCATTTGTGCCGTACGTTGTCGATTCTGTATTTTATATGTTATAGCTATATACATCTTCAATAAATATGACGTCATTTTCTCGGTGACTCGCATGGCTTCAAAGCCTTTTTTTTACGACCAAGTGTTTGGAGAGCTTAGGGAAGAGCAGACGGCGTTGCGTAACACTTCGTAACATTTGGATCGCCAGAGGGCATCTGTGGTCTGATACGGGCGGCTGTTGATGGATTTGATGGCTGAAGAGGGTTACATTACTTGTTGTTAAGCCAAGTTAATCTTGAATATCTTTCCCTCAGGAAATTCTTTCGAGACGGATTCTCCATCTAAAACACCTCCCTGGTACTACTACTACTTTTACTACTACTACTACTTTTACTACTACTACTACTTCTACTACTACTACTACTATTACTAATTGTACTACTACTACTACTTTTACTACTACTACTACTTCTACTTCTACTACTACTACTACTACTTCTACTACTACTTCTACTACTTTTACTACTACTACTACTTCTTCCACTACGTTCTACTACTATACATTTTCAATATATTGGTAGTGCTCAGAGTATGATTGATTTTTCACAAGAAAGCATTGCTTAATTATCTCCATTTGCAAGAATATGCTGTAAAACACCTTTGTTTTCTCACTATTTTTAGGGAATGTAGGCTTAAAGCAAGAAGCAGATGTGAGGACTTTGAAGTGCAGCCTGCAGATCTGAGAGCAGCAGAGACTGTTCAGTCATTCCCAGAAGTCAAGCAAGAAATGGAGAGAGGGACACTTGATCATCACCAAACCACATATATAAGTGTAGCAGAAAATGTCCATTTAGTCCCAGAAGATATGATCAAGCAAGTAGCAGAGAGAGGGGCATTAAATCCTCTCAGAACAAGGGATAGGAGCGCAGCAGAAGGTGTTCAGTCAGTCCCAGAAGATAATGTCAAGCAAGAAGTTCAGAGCAGGACCTTGAGTTCACTGCATTCTACAGATATGTGCATAGAAACAACCCTAGGACATACTACATGTAACAAGCAAGAAATGGAAAGTAAGTCCTCCAGAGATGAAACTGCCCCATCAGTCCCAGAACACAGTATGCAAAAAGCAGAGAGTTGGACCTTACATACTTTGCCAACTCCAAATAGGAGCTCAACAGAAACTATTCATTTTGTTGAAGGAGTTCTCATCAAGCAAGAGGTTGATAGCAATGTCATTCATTACCTGTCACCCATGAATGAATTCATTCCATCAGTCATAGAAGTTCTCATCAAGGAAGAAGCAAAGGCCTTTTCAACCGTTGGAGAGGAAATCGATCAGTTACCCCTCAAAACCAACATCAAGCAAGAACCTACAGAAGAAAGTAAAGAGGAAGGTGTCCCATCAAGTCTAGAAGGTATTACTTGAATTGATATTCCAGTGAAACCTGTGTACAAAGTATGCCTGAGTCATTAAGGTTTCTTTTGTAAAAACGTTTAATTGTTAACTTTATATGGGTGGTCTCGTTTACGGTAATCGTTTTGATAAAGCCATATGTAATCATGTTCATGTCTATGCATGTCACGCCACGCTCAGCTAGCTTGCCCCTCGTCAATGGACACAGCGCTATGAATGTTTCACGAATTCATGCCGCACCTTCGTACAATATGAATGGCTGAGGTGAAGATGTGGGATCGTGTGAACGCTGTAAAATGCATGATGCATGAAGAAGCGTGAATCATGGCGAGGGCGTGGCTCTGCGGCTCACGTGATAAATGGCTCGCGCATTACCTAGTGCGCAAGGTACTTCAGACTCTACAAACCACAATACCATATGTCCTTCATTTGTAGGACATGACCATGCAAGGCCCCTTGGGCTATCTTGAAGCATTCTGTCAAGTGATGCTAAAAATGATGGGAATTTACCTGATGATATGTATCAAGATACAGTCAATGTGAATAATTCATATTCACTTGTTCTGGTTTTCCAACACAAATCTTCTAGCAGTCTCTAGTCCCTTGACATTTAAGTGGTATACAGTATCTACATTATCAGCTATTAAACACAAAAGTGATTGTGCATCGCAGATCATCCGAATGCAGAATACTAAAGATACCTAATAAATCGCCTTAACAGCAATTTTAAACTTACCGGTACTAATTATTTTCCATTGAGGGTGTGACAGCTGTATTTGTAAGTGTAGAAATGGACCAATGAATGTGTTTTGTTTGCTGTAATCTCCTTGTACATGTACAGATCGAACTTGAAGGACTGCACTAACATTTAATGAAGAAAGACTGATTTTAAATGATCCGACGATAATGATTTATTTCAGGTAAAATCAATCATGAAGTGGATAGTACAACCCATAATCCTGTGTCACGTACTGATGAAGACGAGGAATCTGAACAACCTACATCAGAAGGTAGATTTAATCTATAGTACAATGAGGTTTTTAAAGGCCTGGTCAGACCACACCGATAACGAATAAACGATAAAGCATGTGCATATTGCAAGATGTATTTAGTGGTAAGACCTCCCCAATTTTCACAGAAAAGAATTGTTAGTTGTGTCAGTCAAACACTGTTGTCACTGCATCACTTCAAAGAAGTGCAATTATTAGGTTACAGATGTTATCGTTTCTGCTTGCTTCAAAAAGAATCATTGGCCGAGCAATCCCAATAGCAAGATAAAATAGTCGAGGCAGGCTCATTAGCATATACGTCAATGTCTGACTTACATCTGCAACAAATTTCAAATACATTTTCCACTTTCATAACAGAACGATTTGGGAGCAATTTATCGCAGTGGTTATCATTATCTTTAGCAATGAGGTCTGATCAGGACAGGGTTGGGCGATAAATACCGGTGGCGGTAATTAGGCCTCAAATAAAAACTTGTTGTATTGGCCTTTGGTTGCCAAAACATGGGTCGGTCGGTCAGTCGGTCGTTTTTTTTTAACTTTTTTTGTTTGTCACCTTCCGTTTGGGCCTATATTTTTCAGATTTGAATGTTATTGTTGTTTTTTCTTCTTTTTTCCCCGCCCTCTTTTGGCTGATATTTCTCATTTATTTTAGTGCTTTAATACATTTAATCTTATTCATCTCATAATTATCCATGGTTTGCACGAGTGAGAATTTTGGAATAATTTGATTTTATGCATTTATATCCCATTTAAACAAACAAAATACATGTTATTTTATTCAATAATTGTTAAAAAATCTAAAAAACGGTCTAAAAAATAAACTTTTTTAAAATGCCGACCGTAGATTTTCAGATTTTTGGGTTTGTCGCAGGGGGCAATACAACAAGGTTTTATTTTAGGTCTTACCGGCGGTAAATACTGGTAAATACCATCCAGTAAATAAGATGTGCGTCTGGTAAATTTGTAAAAAACAGGAAATATGATTTTTAATTCTCTATTTATTAATAATTTTACTTGTTTTTAGCCTCAACAACCGAAAATATTGCACATGGTTTTTGAAGCACACGGCATTTTGTTCATATGCTAAATAATAGGTATTCATGAATATGGTAATTAACAACTGAATTAAAGATACTATGTCCAATTTGCATTAGTTGTCGAATCGACTTAAGAGCTATAGAGCCAGTAAGTGATTGTGACCGAATGGTCGTACGTTTTATGCTGTGCAAAGATTCAATCAGTTTAATTTTGGCCCTTTCAAGAAGTGGGTTATTGATGTAGACAAATGCTCATGTACCCTTAGCCCTTACTGTACTGGGGGGGGGGGGGGGGGCCTGGGAGGCCCCCCCCTCGACATTTTCGGAGATTGCGCCGCAACCGCTTGGAATTTTGAATTGTCGTTTCATGACTTTTTTCCCTCAAGTCTTACGCACATTTTGATACAATTTTCGTCGAAATCGGATATACCTGTAAGGCGTTACATAACAATTAGTATGCGCATGTCATCAAAAAAAAAAAAAAAAAATTACAAATCGCATCAAAATTTGCATAAATTATCATTATTAATTACATTAAAATAACTTTTTTGGGTTAGAAAAGAAGTTTCATATGAATAATGAGTTTCAACATTCAAAAATTGGAGTTTGACACGTTTTCTGTAAAATGCATAAAATTAGCGCGTTTTGCATAATTAATTAGGCTAACGACAAAAATGTGCATATTTGGAAAAAACTAATTATACCATCTTGTTCCTTACGTAAATATCTACAAACATGCAAATTTTCGTGTTCATCGGACAATCGACGGCCGAGATCATAGGGGGGGGGGCCTCCCAGGCCCCCCCCCCCCCCAGTCAGAGGGTGCTCAAAATAGCCCAGTACAGTAAGGGTTAAACCTTTACAGCTCATTTTATTGATGTTAATTATCAAAGAAGAAAAAAAGGCAGTCAGTCACTCAATAGTGTTTGACATTGAATTCTAGCAAGTAAACGGGTTTCCTTGCATAATTTGAATATTAGGACACTGCTAACGTTTAAATTTCACAGATAGGACATACATGACATATTCGTTATTCCTGCAAAGTTGTACAGAATTTGATGTTGGCTGCAAAAGGGACATTGAATTGAATTGAATTGATTTATTCACGGTAAACTCACATCAGTCTAAAAAGACTGCTTTTCAGCAAGTTCGTGTAAAAAGCATAAAACAGATCTCAATTACATATACATCAGTAAATACATAGGAAAACTACTTAAAGATGACATACATGCATAAAATACAAAAATAAATAACAAACTATTGCATCAAATAAAATAACAAGCACAAAGATATATGATATAAAAGGTTTCATATGAATAAATTAGGAAGAACAAAATGAAGTAAGAAGCTAACATATTAAATGAAAATTACAGACATAGATAATACGTGTCATTAAAAAAGGGTCATTTTTGATAAATAGGCATAGGAGATGAGTAGAATGGGATAGGATGAGAAGAGAACAAAGAAAGAGAGAATGTGAACAAATAGAGATAGAAGAAGAAGAGGGATGAGAAAAGAACAAAGAAAGAGAGAATGTGAGAAAAGAGAGATGGACGAAGAAGAGGGTGAGAGTGACGGACTAGTACAATGCATCTACCTCCAGTTCAAATTGCCGGGTAGTTGACAAGAGACAAATTCTTTCAGGTAAGGCATTGAATAATTAGACACTTGAGTACCGGTAGATAAATCCCTTTCGTTTAAAATTGGTTTTGGGTTTTTCTGAAGTGAGTACCAGTATGTTAACAGAATTCCTGAGGCCGTGGGTGTATTCTTTTAGGGAAATGCGTTCGCATAATGATTTAGGAAGCAAATTGTGTACTAGTTTAAAGATTAGTACTAGGGCATGCTTTTTACAACGTATATCAACACGGTCAACTTTTAGGATAGAATAGAGCAGATTTGTGTTGAAACGGCTATCGACAGACAGGACTATTTGTAGTGCTCTATTTTGAATTACTGATATTTGCTTAAGATGAGCTTTGCAAGCATTTCTCAATAATGCTGAAAAATAATCAAAATGAGGTTGCACAAGGGTTTTATATAACATTACGGCTGTATCTTGCGAAATATATGGTCTCAAACGTTTTAAACAATATATACTGGATAACGCTTTTTTTCTTTACGTGTGTGACTTGATCTTGCCAATTCATTTTCTCTTTTAAAATAACTCCTAGATACTTCATTGTCTTAACAGTTGTTAGAGGGATTCCGTTTATCTGGATATTGATATTATCAAATGACCTTCGTTTACGATTTGATGTAATAACCATGAATTCACACTTCTTTTCATTCAATAAAATTCTTTGATAAAATATCTTTAATGAAGAACATCATATCTAGATTAGGTGTATATTTGGGATCTTTGTCCTGTATTTTTTCAAGCATTTTATAATGGACAAACACACGAACAAACACACACACACACACGCACACACACAAATAGTACACACCAGAGCAACCATACTCACCACCATTGTTATAATGTTCAAAATTGAACAATCCCTATGAACAAAAGAGTGAAAAAATATATTTCCCGTAAGTACCGCTTATTTCCTGGCATCCGGGAAATAAGCCTCCGAAGCGGGAAATATACCAACCCTGGATCAGGACCTATCACCGTAATCTGCTTCCTTTGATATAATTCAGCTCATGCAGATTTTAACTCATTCATTAATTGTCAGACTTCAGGCATCTTTATAGCTAAGCTCGTAGCATGTCCGTTAGCCCACTCTTTGCAAACAAGTTATAAGAAAAAAAAGTGCATCTTGCCAATCACCATTTGTCTTTTGTCTATTTTGCATCCACTTACCGTAACCAATTTAGGGGTGACCACTACAAATTATAAAAAAACACCTCTGAAATATTGTGTATTATTATGATACAATCTTTTGGATAAACAAGGTGTGCTTAGTTTATGTGGTATACTGGTAGTGGCAACAAACTAAAAAAACTAAGCATGATATTTGACTTTGGCCCTTCACTTAAAAAAGGTGAGTAGGCAATTACATGTATGTGATCTGTCCCTAATATAATATATAAAAAGTAGATGGAACCAGATGGTAGTCCAAAAATTTGATAGGAAGTTTTTTTGCAGGGTAGGCATGGTTGGAAACAAGGATGCATGGTCATGTGGTGTCATTTGACCAATTAGACAGCCTACATGCTTGAACCCATTGAATCCATTTTTGGCATATTCATCTTTCTCTCAGAAGTTCAGAACATAATCCAAAAACTTCTGTCTCAATTTGAAGTGACAGGACACTCATGTAATTTCTTACACTGTATCTGAGCTGTCGATGACATGAGCTTTCTCTTTCTCGCCACCAGGTGATATTGTTGACAACGGACAAGAGACGGTAGAACGTGGAGAGTCAATCAACAGTGGAGGTAAATGTCATCTTTGTTCACATTGCGGCAAGGTGTTTTCCACAACAGATCAATCCAACATTCATGTGAGGATACATTCTGGAGAAAAGCTACATCAGTGTCCATGTTGCAGTAAGAGATCATGTCAGGCCATTCATCCCCTTCTCCACTTGAGATCACATACAGGAGAAAAGCCATATGAATGTTCGCACTGTAAGAAAGGATTTTCACGGAAAAGTGCACTCAATCGTCATATACTGACACATACAGGAGAAAAGCCATATGAATGTTCGCACTGTAATATAGGGTATTCTCAGAAAATAAGTCTCACCCAACACCTCCTAACACACACAGCAGAAAAGCCATACGAATGTTGCTATTGTAAGAGAGGGTTTCCTCAGAAAAGTGCACTCAATATTCATTTACTAACACACACAGGAGAAAAGCCATATGAATGTTGCTATTGTAAGAAAGGATTTTCTCGGAAAAGTACACTCAATTGTCATATACTAACACACACAGGAGAAAAGCCATATGAATGTTGCTATTGTAAAAAAGGATTTTCTGAGAAAAGTACTCTTCACCGCCATCTCCGAACACACACAGGAGAAAAGCCGTATGAATGTTCACACTGCAAGAAAAGGTTTTCTCTGAAGAGCGTACTCAATTGTCATCTACTAACACATACAGGAGAAAAGCCGTATGAATGTTCACACTGCAAGAAAAGGTTTTCTAACAAAGGAAATCTCACCCAACACCTCCTAACACACACAGGAGAAAAGCCTTATGAATGTTCTTACTGTAAGAAAGGGTTTTCTCAGAAAAGTGCACTCAATATTCATTTACTAACACACACAGGAGAAAAGCCATATGAATGTTGCTATTGTAAGAAAGGATTTTCTCTGAAAAATAATCTTAAACGTCATCTCCGAACACATACAGGAGAAAAGCCATATGAATGTTCACACTGTAATAAAGGGTTTTCTGAGAAAAGAAATCTCACCCAGCACCTCCTAACACACACAGGAGAAAAGCCTTATGAATGTCCACACTGTAATAAAGGGTATTATCAGAAAAGAAGTCTCACCGAACACCTCCTAAAACATACAGGAGAAAAGCCATATAAATGTGGCTATTGTAAGAAAGGATTTTCTAAGAAAAATGTACTCAATCAACATATACTAATACACACAGGCGAAAAGCCATATGAATGTTCACACTGTAATAGAAGGTTTTCTCAGAAAAGCCATCTCGCCAATCACCTCCAAACACACACAGGAGAAAAGCCATATGAATGTGGCTTTTGTAAGAAAGGATTTTCTCGGAAATATGTACTCAATCAACATATACTAATACATACAGGCGAAAAGCCGTATGAATGTTCACACTGTAAGAAAGGATTTTCTGAGAAAAGAAGTCTCACCCAGCACCTCCTAACACACACAGGAGAAAAGCCGTATATATGTTGCTATTGTAAGCTAGGATTTTCACGGAAAAGTGCACTCAATCAACATATACTAATACATACAGGAGAAAAGCCACATGAATGTTCTTACTGTAAGAAAGGATTCTCTCAGAAAAACCTCCTCAATTGTCATCTACTAACACATACAGGAGAAAAGCCACATGAATGTTCTTACTGTAAGAAAGGATTCTCTCAGAAAAGCCTCCTCAATCGTCATTTACTAACACACACAGGAGAAAAGCCATATGAATGTTGATATCGTAATAGAGGATTTTCTCAGAAAAGTAAACTCAATCGTCACATACTAACACACACAGGAGAAAAACCATATGAATGTTCTGTATTGTTCACACTGTAAGAAAACATTTTTGATGAAAAGTGTACTCAATTGTCATATATAGTAACAAATACAGTATAAACACATATAGTAGAAAAGCCATATACCGTAAATGCACCCAATGTGAGAAAAGATATTATCAGAAAAACAATCTCATTGAGCACGTACAAAGACACAGTTCACACTGTAAGAAAGGGTTTTCTCTGAAAAGCGTTCTTTAAGGCATCGTTTAACAATGTTAAATCTGAGATGCATGGCCCTAAGCGTTATCAGTGTCTGTGATGTGATGTGAAATTGATGCCCTAAAATTATTGGGCTTCAAAGCGATCGAGAAGTGCCTCAAAAAAGTAATCATCTTTGAGTGACGGGATTTACCATATATACTCATTTTCCCCAATAGACTAGTATTATAAAAAACGTTAGGAAAACGTTTTTTGAAACTTAGATTTCCAATCATTAATGTCTTGATAATCAGACAGGCAATCAGCTTGTAAAAGTCATGGGGTCTGCGCGGTGCCGCGTTAAGGGGTTTAAAAAACGTCCATTTTCAAGAAAAAAAGTACTTTTCAAAATCCTGCTGTATGCGTTTAGGGATATTTTTCTAGACCCCGACTCCGACTTGCTGCTTGCCTACCGTTAACTTTGTACATGTGTTCCTCAGGTATTACCGGGCTATACATTTATATTTTGTTTTGGATAGTAGAATAGTAGCTGTTCATTGTATATTGTGTACTTTTTGTATACACTACATCAACGTATTTATATAATATACCGGTAGATCAAATTTGAAATGTACCAGTACTTCTTTTTTTTCAAAGAAAGGACTTATGATGGGCTGATGGCTGTGCATTAAACCCATTTGGAAGTGTACAGGTTGATGTTATTGCTTCTCTATTGAAATACATTTTTATATTGTGAATTTTACATAAAAAGTGCAGTTTGATTTATTTTATATGATTGTCAACAACTTAAATGGTAATCCCTATCGCACTTCAAAACGCTCACTCGAGGGGTTACAAGTTTGCAATACTTGTTTAGGAGTAAACTTTTGTGAAAAATGAGAAGAAATCCTTGTTTAGGAGGTACGTGTCCAGAAAACCTGTGGTCACGCATGCTTACAGTATTTCTACATGACTGAGACCCCTGGGATAACATAAAACCCTGTGTATATAGGGCTCGCACTAAACCCAAGTAGCAAGTAGCTACAAGTAGTACAGTGGGGCTTTAAGTAATATTTATTCATGATTTTTTCAACAGGGTAATTGTATTCAGTTACCCTGGAAGATTGCTAGTGGACCTGCTTTTCAAGGAAGCCCTGCATAATATAATAACAGTATAAAAACACAAGTATAGACTGTAATGAAATAATAACAAATTATACATAAACATGTGAAATATTGAATTAAACACATTGTATCTTTTTAAAATAACACTATTTGAATCATACAATATTTATTATCAATTTTTTAAAGAAATTAAAAATACTGAAACTAACAAAACCACGCCTAAAAAAACAAGTACTGGTAGTCTCCTCAACAAGACATTTTACTGTTCACTGAGAAAGCATTTACAGTTGTATGTTGTAATATTAATTTTGGAAGCTCATAATTATTTGAAGAGAGTTTAGCCACATGGAACCCCTTGCGTCAAGATCAAAACATGTTTTGGTGATTGTTTTACTGTAAAGTATCCTGTTTAGGTCTATTATTCGTATTGAAAGTCGTGTAAATTTTCTAAGTTAATTTTGATTCCTTAAAACCTTCAGAAATGCATCTTTGAACTGTGTAACAAAGTATTAATTCCATCGCTCCTTTTCTGTTTTATAAAATAAATATCTTTTGTTATTACACTGTACAAATGTTATTGTGTTGGGTTGAGAGAGAGAGAGAGAGGGATCAAGAGAGAGAGAGGGGGATGAGTTAGGGAAAGAGACAGAGAGGGGTGGGTAAGGGAGAGAAAGGAGTATGTTATTTAGGGAGAGAGAGAGAGGGGGGATTGGTTAAGCAGAGAGAGGGAGAGAGAGAAAGGAGTGGGTTTGGGAGACCGAGGGATCGAGAAAGAGGGGGGGGGGGAGGGGTGGATTAGGGAGAGAGAGGGAGAGAGAGAGAGAGAGAGAGAGAGAAAGGAATGGGTTAGGGAGACTGGTCGAGAGAGAGGGTTGGGTTAGGGCAGGGATATGAGAGTTAAAACACCTCCCTGATTAGGGTGACAAAGGGGTCGAGAGAGGGAGGGTGGATTAGGGAGAGAGAGAGGGCTGAGGGGTGGGTTAGGGAAAGAGACAGATTGTGTGAAGGGGAGACAGTGTTTGTTAGGAAGACAGAGGGGTCGAGAGAGGGAGGGTGGGTTAGGGAGAGAGAGAGGGCTGAGGGGGTGGGTTAGGGAAAGAGACAGATTGTGTGAGGGCGAGAGGCAGTGTTGGTTAGGAAGACAGAGGGGTCGAGAGAGGGAGGGTGGGTTAGGGAGACTAGGAGAGAGAGGGGGGGGGGTGGGTTAGGGAGAGAGAGAGAGGGGTAGGTTAGGGAGAGAGAGAGAGTGCGGGTTAGGGAGGGGTGAAGATAGCGGGTTGTACAGAGAGAGAGAGACAGAGGAGGGGGGGGGGGGAGGGGTGGTTTAGAGAAAGATACACATGCACGTGAGAGAGAAGAACTGCCCCCCCCCCCCCCCACTCCGTGATCGGAGGGATATGCGTTTTACCAAAATGTCCGGTAAAGGAGTACTTTTCACGCATCAAAGTCCGGCTCGTAGTACACAAAAGCCCGTTTTACACACCGGACTCATAGTGTTTTCAAAAGGAGGGAACACGCATATGCGTACCCTCAGTGGGGGGGGGGGGGGGGAGAAGTGGTGGGTTAGAGAGAGAGACAGGAAGAGAGGATGAAGAGAGCAATAGAGGGAGCAATGTGACATGTACTTTGACACGACGTGCTCCTTTTCTTTTTGTTAATTTGTCTCTTTCCGTTTCGATAAGTGTCACCTTTTCATCTCATCATTAAACAATGCTTATTTACAGCAACTAGAGAGGTGAAGTACCAGACCACCGTCTTTTTTAATAAGGCCAAACAAAAATTGTTTGGTTGTCCTCGATTGCTTTTCTGGAGTAGGGGCGGGTTCAAGTTTGTTTTTGTTTCATTCATTTTTTGTTGTTGTTATTATTTTTTTGGGGGGGGGGGGGCAGGGGGGGGGGGGTGGGGAGCAAATGATCTGCGATTACATTGTTTGTATAGACAGAGATCTACACTCCTATATAGAATGCGAAACATACCATTTTATGCATTAATTTGCAAGGATCAAAATGCGTCCGGCCGTTGCCAGTTTGGTCTTTTCAGTACGCAATTAGGTATTTATTAAACTTAATTGCCACTTTTATTTTTCTATGTCAAAATGCCGTTCATGCAAATGAGGTTCTGAGCTTTCTTAAAATCATTTTAATGCCCATCTGTACTAGTTTACAGGAGGGATTAGACCACCCTGCAAGGTCACTAGACAGGTGGTTATCTCATCAAATCAGCTCTCAGTTAATATAAGATAAAGAGGATCATGGGGGACCAATGGTCACCGATTAGGCATTGTTTGCTACATAGAGGGCGCAAGTAGCTGTAAGTAGTACAACGGAGAATTAAAAGGTGCTGTATTTCAAAGCCCAAAATACTTTCTGTGTTGGTCTTGATATTCATTGTACATTAACCCGGTCTTTAACCATATTAAAGTGCTTCATAGACTTTGTTTAAATGCTTTTCAATTCCAATGATTTTTGTTTTGTTTATGGAAACAAAATAATACAAACAAAAAAAACATAAAAAAATAATAAATAAAAATCAAAAAAAGACACACACAAAATGAAGTTAAAAAAAAAAAAAAAAAAAAAAAAAATACGAGCGGCCCGAAAATGACGAGCGGGCGATCGAGGACATCCAAACATTTTTTTTTTGGCCTAATGTGCAGCAACGAAGCATATACAGGGTGAGTCAGAAAGAATGTCCCACTTTTTAAAAGTTGTATTGTTTGAAGTATGAATATTTAATTAGGGATTTAATGATATGTCTTGATAGAGTTATCCCCCCAGTACATTTAGGTACCATTTTCATTTGAATCCGTTCACGCATGACTGAACATCAGACAATCTTTACAAGACTGCCAGATTTCACTTGCGCCAACTTACTGGGTGAGGAATAAAACAGTGCATTGAACAAAGACAGGCAGACAGACACACACACACAAGCATACGCACAAACACAAACACAAAAGCACACATACACAAACACACGCACACGCACATAGGCACACACTCACAGACAAATACCGCAAACGTCGGTTAATAAAAAAACACAAACAATTTTGATGATGACGATGATGACGAAGATGATGATGATTATGATTAAGATTAAGATGATGACAAAGATGATGATATGGTGGTAGTGAATGTGTACTAAAGGGAAAATTGTCAGGGAAATGCCAGGGATCTTGATAAAAATCAATGCTTAATCAGAGAAGAAAAAAGAAAAAAATTCGGAGACATTTGTAACCGTGTGTGCTGTCTGTGTTTGTGTGCGTGTGTGTGCGTGTGTGTGTGCGTGTGCATGCGTGTGTGTGTATGTATATGTGTGTGTGTGTGTGCGTGTGTGTGCGTGTGTGTGTGTGTCTGTCTGCCTGTCTTTGTTCAATGCACTGTTTTATTCCTCACCCAGTAAGTTGGCGCAAGTGAAATCTGGCAGTCTTGTAAAGATTGTCTGATGTTCAGTCATGCGTGAAGGGATCCAAATGAAAATGGTACCTAAATTTACTGGGAGGATAACTCTATCAAGACATATCATTAAACCCCTAATTAAATATTCATACTTCAAACAATACAACTTTTAAAAAGTGGGACATTCTTTCTGACTCGCCCTGTACAACGTCTCGCGATGTGACAGATCACTTTTCTCTAACTTCTATCATATTGCTCCGATTGTCTCTTTTTCGCTCGCTGGAACATTGCCAGCACAAACCACTGACCTCTATATCTCCTGGACGGATCATTGCCCATTCCCATTCACTATACGTTATGTACTAAAAGCCTGTATTGTCTGACCGTTTATGAATATTCATGTTTTTGCGGGTGTTTTTGCTTACCTCGGCAAAATGTTTGCTTTATGATGGAAAAATTACGGTGGGGGGGTTGGATGAAATGGACATAATGAACCAAGCAGAAGTGATCTATGATATCCCAAGACGAAAATCCAATTGAATCCCCATTGAATCCCAATTGAATACCAATTGGCAATTTGGAGTACATGGAAAGTGAAACAATGGGTACCTATTGAAACCGATTGGCAATTGGTCCCCATTGAAACCAACTAGCAATTGGTTTTAATGGGGACCAATTGCCAATTGATTCCAATGGGGACCAATTGCCAATTGGTTCCAATAGAAACCCATTGTTTCACTTATTCCCATATTGCTCCGTTTAGTCTCATTTCACAACGCCCCCTATCGTCAGAGCATGGTCAGAGTCAGCAGTATAACATATTAGCCTATGGACGTTTTTAAATCGTTAAAAATTCTTCTTTTTTTTTGTTTAAACGAAAAGCACATCCACCCCGACGTACGTTATCACTAGCTCTTTCATTGGAGCCCTCATGTCTCATTGACTTTTGAAAGTTCACCCACCGTAATTTTTCAAAATAGCCGGTTGCAGCTCGTCATTGCCTATAATACACATGTGAAACAAGTCTAACTTTGGACTCAGTTTGCCAAGCGATTTGAAGATTATAGGTCGAGCACACGAAACATAAAAAGCATGAATTATCATAGATCACTTCTGCCTATTTCATTATGTCCATTTCATCCAACCCCCCACCGTAATTTTTCAATATAGTAAAAGCAAACATTTAGCCGAGGTAAGCAAACACATGAATATTCATGACACACCCAGGTCGGAATTCCAGTTGAAACCAGTAGGCAACTGGTACCAGTTAAAACCAGTAAGTCAACTGGTACCAGTTGAAACCAGTAGATTCAACTGGTTTGTAATATGGAAATTGAAACAACGCTAACTGAGACCAGTTGATTAACCAGTTCAATTACCAGTTCAATTACCAGTTGATTTACCAGTTGATTTACCAGTTCAATTACCAGTTGATTTACCAGTTGAATTTCCAGTTGAATTTCCAGTTGGCAATTGGTACCAGTTAAAACCAGTAAGTCAACTGGTACCAGTTGAAACCAGTAGATTCAACTGGTTTGTAATATGGAAATTGAAACATCGCTAACTGAGACCAGTTGATTTACCAGTTCAATTACCAGTTCAATTACCAGTTGATTTACCAGTTCAATTACCAGTTGATTTACCAGTTGATTTTTTCAGATGATTATCCAGTAATCAATCAACTGATAATCAATAATCATTATTAGCATCTGGCCACCAAATTTACCACATATACTAACTCTTGCAATTACCCCATCAAAATGATCATTTGAAGTAGATTACAGATGTGTATTATGTGATTTGCAATATATTGTTCGTGCATATGTATATATACATTTATACACTTTATTTCTGGTTAGTAATTACATATATCAATATATCTAATTTAACGTCTTAAATTAGATGAAAAACATGAACAAACATGTGTAATATATTTGTCAATAATTAACTAAGAAAATGTAAATCACAACATTTATGTGCATTGCCACATTTGCTTGAAAGATGATGATAATTATATTTTCTGTGAAAACATGCAAATCATGAATATTCATAAGATACATTGAACTGGTTTTTCAACTGGTAATAAATCAACTGGTATTCGTACTGGTTTTCAACTGGTAAATCAACTGGTAATTATATTCTACTGGTTTTCAACTGGTAAATCAACTGGTAATCTTACTGGTTTTCAACTGGTAAATCAACTGGTAATCATCTACTGGTTTTCATCTGGTATCTACTGGTTTTCAACTGGTAATCATCTACTGGTTTTCAACTGGAATCAACTGGTAATCATCTACTGGTTTTCAACTGGTAAATCAACTGGTGATCTACTGGTTTTCAACTGGTAAATCAACTGGTAATCATACTGGTTTTCAACTGGTAAATCAACTGGTAATCATCTACTGGTTTCAACTGGTAAATCAACTGGTAATATTAACTGGTCTCAGATGTCAACTGGTATTTCTACTGGTTTCCAAATTGTATCAACTGGTATCAACTGGTACCAGTTGAGACCAGTTGAGACCAGTTGAGACCAGTTCAAACCAGTAGATACCAGTTGGAAATCCTTACTGGTTTCAACTGGTATCAACTGGAATTTCGACCTGGGCACCATGGACTATTCGGTTGAGAGGGGTGCAATCGGTCATCATGTCAAACTCCCCTAATTGCCACCAAGTATTTCATATAATTATATAGTTTGGTATGTTTCTTTTACTCACTCATGAATTATTAAATATCAATGATGGTTTAAAGAAATGTAAAAGAAATTTTAGTTGATATTTATTAACAAAGTAATTTATATCTAGCAAAGCAATCTCACATACAAAATTACTATCAAGTGTCGTCTGCTACGCCGATTGTCGCCTGCTTCGTTAAAGGTACATATTTATCGTTTGGACTGTAAGGTATACCAGGGAGATTTGTATTTTCCTGCAGTACAACGTATAGCAGGAAAATGTTGTATATGCGGATTCTTTTAATGATTACGTAATGGAAGTGGCGAGGCGGTATGGTTTGAATAACTTAGGCATGTATTGAGAAGGAAAGGAATGTTCAGAATGGCATAGAGAGGGAAGTGGGCGTGGTACGAGAATACACCCGACGGCGCGGTGGCCTGTACTTATAGCGCGCGAACATATCACACCCAATGGCATACACCCGGTACCCTGCAACACAGTGGAACATTCTAAGAAATTAAAAAATTATCTACGAAATGGACCTCTTGAATCATCTGAGAAGTAACTTACCCTATTCTGATGACTTCAATGAATGTCAAGATAACAATGGCTGCTTTTCCATCCAAAAATAAAACTAGTTTGCAATTAGAAATAGTCAATTTCTCGATAATTTTATAAAATATATTTGCCGCCGCGTTCAATATGACGTCATTGACCGCTGATTGGCTAGTTTGGTAGTGACGTCGAACGAGCTATGTTTGTGCTTCAGTGATCCAGCGAGCGAAAATGAGACAATCGGAGCCATATGGTGTACTCCAAATTGCCAATTGGTATTCAATTGGGATTCAATGGGGACATTCAATGGGGATTGGTAAATCGATCCAGGTAGAAGAACCAGTGATAAACTGATACCCCGGCCAGTGGCGGATCCAAAAAAAAAATCATGTAAAATCACGCGATTTTTACATTTTTGGGGGGTTGGGCCCCCCCCCCCTGGCGCTCAAGGGGGGGGTGCAAATTTTAAAATTTCCGAGGACCAAAAAAAAAAAAAAAAAATGTGCTCACTACCCCCCCCCCCCCCCCACTGAGCGACTTTTCGGCTGGCTGAGTCGTTGCGATTTTTTTTTGGACCAAAAAAAAAAAAAAAAGTGTCCGCTTACCCCCCCCCCCCCCCCCCCCCCCCCCCCCCCCCCCCCACTGAGCGACTTTTCGTCCGGCGCGATTTTCAAATTTTCGGGAGCAAAAAAAAAAAAAGTTGGGCCCCCCCCTAAGAAATCCTGGATCCGCGCCTGACCCCGGCCCCCCACTCAGTGTTATTTAGGGTACGCATATGCTCGTACCCTCTTTTTGAAAGCACCCCCTATCTGAGGACTGCCAACATTTCTGAACCCCCCTTTCGCGGGCTTTTTCGCAGGCTTTTCCTGCCTTGGAGACCCCCCTAAATCCGGGAAAAATGCTCAATGTACCCCCCTAAATTCGGAATAATTTCTCAGGAGTCCAAAGAGATGAGAGAAAAAAAAGAAAAACACCCCCTTTTTAAAGAAATCTCCGGGTGAAAAGTCAAATACACCCCTTTTTTTTACAATTCTCGGGCCGGACTTTGTCGCACGAAAAGTACCCCTTTACCGGACATTTTGGCAACACGCATGCGGTCATTCCGACCTCTGAGTGGGGGGCCGGGACTGATACTTCATAATCGATATTGGCAACTGTCCACCAATTAGGTTTATTATAATCTCAACTGCATTAACTCCATCACATAGATTTTAAAGTGAATTCAAGAGTAATATTTAAAGTGTCACAGGCTCATACACATGCATATTGTTTCTTGCATGGTTAGTAATCATATAATCAATATATCTATTGCTAAAACGTGAATGTAATTGTAACATGATGAGACAAAATAATCTATTGGTTAATAATTGCCCAAAATAGAAATTACAATATTGATGTGATCATAATTTGCTTAACAAATCACGATAAATGTATTTTTCTGTGACACGTGTAAAGGAATAATCATATGAATATGAGATACATAGATCCGTTGGTTTCTATTGGTTTATATTAGTCCTATTGTATGGGCTTTATTGGTCTTATCGGTTTCTATTGTTCCTATTGTTTCTATTGGTCCTATTGGTTTCTATAATTGGTCCAATTGGTTTCTATTTAGCATTGGTCCTATTGGTTTCTATGGGTCCTATATTGGTTTCTATTGGTTTCAATTGGCCCTATTAGAGTTTAATGGGATTTCAATTGGACCAATCGGCCCCATTAGACTTTAAAAGGTTTTCAATTGGTTTCAATTGGACCAATTAAAGTCCAACATAAGACCAATTGGTCCAATTGAAACCAATTGGGGTCCCATTAATTCAAAGTCTAATGGCCGGGCCTATAGCTAGGCCAATGGGGCCAATGGGTCGACCAATATAGGTCCAATATAGGGCCAATCTGGACCAATTGAAACCATCTGAAGTCCTATTAAAGTCCCATTGAAACCTGTTAAAACCTATTGAGACCAATTAAAACCAATTGGAACCAATTGAAACCAATGGATAATTCAATTGGTTTTCAATTGGTTTCAATTGGATTTTCGTCTTGGGAATTCATGCTTCTCATTCTTCGTGTGCTTAGTTGACCTATAATCTTAAAATCGCTTGGCAAACTGAGTCCAAAGTTCGACTTGTTTCACATTTGTATAATAGGCAATGATGGCGAGCTTGCATGCAACTTATTTTGATCAAATTACGGTGGATGAACTTTCAGAAGTCAATGGGACATGAGGGTTCCAATGAAAGAGCTATAGTGATACCGTAAGTCGGGGTGGATGTGCTTTTCGTTTAAAAAAGAAGAATTTTAAACGATTTTCGTGTACAATTCCATAGGCTAACATGTATGGCTGCTGACTCTGACGATAGGGGGCGTTGTGAAATGAGATTAAACGGAGCTATATGATGAACCAATGAGAAAGCCTCGCTTTTTTCATGGAAGTGCCGGTGGATATTAATGCGCCAAATGTGGTTCTCAAATTGCAAAAGATCCTTACTCTTGGAGGGGGTAGGAGAAATCAATTTTACGTCATATTTCTCCAGGAAGTGTCTGAAAATGCGCCTATTATGTGGTACAAAATGCAAATGCTTCCTCCCAGAGGCTACGGCCCCCGCTTGCATGGTCGCTCTGTCGCTAATTCGCTCCATCGTTTTTTATATATTTCACCCCATGCGATTATTTTTCATTTAGACCTAGATCTAGTCTAGTTAAAATATCATAAGATAGATTTAAAAACATGCAAATCTAATCCCTTACTAGTAAGAGATTAGATTTCCTATTGGTGTTATACCGTCAGCCTAGACGTGCAAAATTCTCCTTTTCCTTTTCGATTATACGATTTAGAGACACTATAGGACCCATTATTGGTGGCTATCCTCCTCTTATTGGTCGTGTGCTTTCAAGGAGCGATAGGCCTAAATACTCGGTGAACAACCTGAGAGGAGATCACATTCAAATGTTCTCAAATTAATTTGTTAAAGAATTTGATGGGAACCGCCATTTCCTCCATATTAAGCCAAGAATGAACGTAAGTAGACATAGATTCTATGTAACTCGGCGTCGGAGCTCCTTGGAAGTTGGACTTAGGCAGCAATAATTGACTCTATGATTTCCCTGACTCTGAGTGGCCTAGGCTACTCCAGGAAGCTCTGATGCCTAAGGCGTCGGCGTCGGAGCTTCCTGGTAGGGCCGGGAGGCAAATGCCCAAATCTAACTTTTTAATTACTAATTTGTTTATAACAAAACAAACATTAAAAGAAAGGATTTTCTTTCACTAATTAAGACAACTCACCCATCTGCCGACTCTAGAATTTCCATAAAATAGGAGATATCCAGCTCTTTTGTAACTTAGGCTAGGGAGGCCAATGACCAAATCTAACTTTTTAATTAGATCTACTAATTTGTTTATAATAAAACTAAGATTAAAAGAAAGCATTTACCTTCACTAAGAAAATTCACCCATCTGCCGACTCCAGAAGTTCCATCAAATAGGAGATATCCAGCTTTTAAGAACTCCCTTCCTTCTACGGCTGGCCGTCCGTAAGACTAAGAGCCTTGAAACAATCAATTTCATGGTCCCAAATATTACGTCGAGAATTAGACAGGCCCGAGGGAATGGGCGTGTCATCATGGTCATTGCCCGGACAACAAGTTCAAAACTTCGCGCGAAAGTACATTCATCATCACCGGCTAGCCTTGAATTAGTCGCACACACCGACACAGTACTACAGGCCGTCCAGGTACGGTAATTGCTAGACCGAAAACTTCAGTCTCTCTAATCGTCGGTTGTTCCACTGAGACTACGTCTGGCTCCACTAGACCTCCGATTATAGAGACTGAAGTCTGGGGACCTCTTTCTGTGAGGCACTGTACGGAACAAATGGTTCGGTTCGACCGGACCGCGATGAATGAGATATGCAACGAGATTTTCACTCTTTACATCCTCATAACTGCTGCAATTACAACACAAATTAAAAATAACATATATATAGCTTATTAGACTTACGATAGCTTGCTCATTTAGATCCTAAATTAATGATTAATCCGAGAAAGTCTCGTCGTCAACATTATCCGTCTTGGTTTTAGTTGATGAATATTCATTTTTTCTTTTCGAACGTCCAATAGCTACCGTAGCTACGCTACGAGTCGGCCCAGCTTGACCAACGAACTCCCACGAAACGAGTGCTCTGATTGGCCATTTGGCTATGTTTTGGTAGGTGGACCCGGAAATATATCGGCCGCCGGGTAATATTTCGAATGCATGAACGTACTGCTTCGCGGATCTGATATACAAATTGGATAATTCATATAAGTAAGTCCGTAAATTACGTATTTAATATTAAGTTATCAAATTTTGATAACTGTAATTAGGACAAATGACATACCGACCTAATTTACATCTGATTTAGAAATCAGAAAATTAGATCTAAATAAAGAAAATCGGGGAGAAAATGTCGTGGACGAAAATATGTACATAGCCATCCCCACGGTACGAGATCTCTGGGTTGCCATCTGTATTGGGGAATGACAACAAATGTCAGTTTTATTAAAGAAATGACCCAAATCAGATGGTTATTGCTGTCTAGGTAATTGCATGCAAGCCGCAATCGAGCCATGCTAGCCATGCCATGGCATGGAGGGTCAAAACTTAAAACATAATGAGAGAAAGCTCGAAAGCCACTCATTGTAAATTAAGAAAATGATTGAAATAAATAAATAGGCCTACCTTAGTTTGTATTCCAATTATTTCCTCATGAGTAAAGATCAATTTGACACTATCAACGATCGATAAATCCACGATCGATAAATCCAACTTGCACAGAACTTTGCAGCAAACACAATACGGAATCAAACATAGTCAATAGGACTGCAAGCATTGATAAACGTGTACTGACGGAGATATTTCTCTCCCTCTCTCTCTCTCTCACTAACCATATGATGATATCATACACTAAAACACACACGTTCAAACCATGGCATTCATTACACTTCTCAATCGGAGTATAGACTGCTCACGTAGACTTTTTTTTTTTACTGAAATGTCTTTTTTTACACTTCTCATACATTACTGCACGACACTGGTGTCTGGTGCTGAGAAAAAGGTACTATGTGTGAGACTACGTCAAATTTGTTTTGCGCGCGATGAGACCGGACCTCATACATATTCATATTATGATGTCGCAAGACTTCTATTTTGGGCTGGAACAATGACGTATCTGTTCACAGTTTTGCTCCCCAATTTGAGATGGCTCTAGCTATGGGGCTCAAACCAACGCAAGATTGACAAAAACATCGTACTCTATCTACCTTCGTATGTGCAGTTTGTAAAAATCTGCAATTAAAAAGATATAATCGTTTTTCGTTATATTTTCTAGTTGTTAAAAGTGACATTTGTGCACAACTGATATGTTAATCTCTATCAAAAGTTCTTTGATATTAAATTGATTCCATATTTTTAGGCTCTACCTTCAGTCATTGAGAAGGATTTTAGTGAGCTAACCTCATCGCCCTTGGACGACGAGCGCACAAATCGTAGGCGTAGAAGCCTTACGCCCGGGCATTGGCCTCCCTATTCCTGGAGTTGGAGTGGATCTAGGGTCTAGACTCTAGACTCTAGACCTAGGGTCTTTTAGGGGCCGTTTCATGAAACCAACTCCATGACAGTCATATCTTTGTCGGCGACCTACGGAGATGTCATGAAGTGAATAATACGTTTCACAAAGCCATGACAGACATGATATCGATATATCCCGATACTAGCTAGCCTTATATTTATCATGTTAAGGGTAGGGAAGGCCAATGCTAGGGACACTGATTTTCCGGGATCACGGAAAAAGGACGGAATTCACGGAATTGACCATTTGAAACGGAAAATGCAATTTCGAACGGAAAATCGCGGAAAACCCCTTTACCTCAAAACTTTTCATTTTTCAAGAAGAAAATTGTAAAACTTACACTATTTTTGTGACTCGTTATGCAGTAAAAATATATTGGGCCTCAAATCATGGTTAATAATTCTGAATATTTAGCGATGTTCGTCAGATTCTTAGGAGACCGGGCGCTGCCATTTTTTTTCGCTGGACCAATAGAGATCGTGACACAACACACGGCACAAATAGCAGCGAAACGATCGTATTATGCCAGCTAGGCGCCTATTTTTACGTAGACGTAATACTAGGCACACACACGCCAGCAACAGGCGCTACATGCGGCGAGATTGTACACACGCTGTTGTACAGTTCGAAAAAGGGGCTGGCATGTGCGCATTGACATCGGTACTCATCCTTTCCGTCAGGAATATGTCGTGTTCTGACACATTCCGCTGACTTTAGTCTGCTTGTCTAAGTTCGAATTTGAAGTTGGTAAATTTAAACATTTGATAATTTTTCGAAGGTCTAGCCTAGACTCTAGGGCCCGTAGGGGTCTATATTTTCACTAGTATTTTGCATCAAGTTTATCCAGTCCCGTCCGTATGTTTTTGAGTGGTTATCAGTTGCTTGTCAAAGGTGGCGGCTTTAATAGAACATTTGTACCCTACAAGTTCATGTTTTAATGAAAATCTTATGTAAACAGAATTTTAGTTTTTTCATGTGTACAAAGTCTATGGCAAAACGGAATTTCCGTTTTTCAGCCCATCTGAAACTAATTTGTTTATAATAAAACAAAGATTAAAAGAAAGGATTTTCTTTCACTAAGACAACTCACCCATTTGCCGACTCCAGAAGTTCCATAAAATAGGAGATATCCAGCTCTTATGTATGCCTTCCCTTCTCACCTATCCGTACGTACGAGCCTTGAAACAATTATATTTGATGTCGCAAATTTACGCTTATAATTAGACAGGCCCGAGGGGATAGGCGTGTCATTGCCCGGACAACAAGTTCAAAACTTTGCGCGAAAGTACATTCATTATCAGCGGCTAGCCTTGAATCAAAGAGATTTGCTTGAATCGGTCACACACATGTACCGACACAGGTAATTGCATCTGCAAGATCGTCAACAAATCGTGAAAGACCGTTACAGATCCAGGATTATAGGTAGGTATGTTGTGATATGTATAATTGTATTTTCTTTTCTTATTTTCATCAATTTTTATTTTTACATCATTTTTTTCTCCCTGCTAATTTTTTGAAGTGGACGACGAGCGCACAAATCGTAGGTGTAGAAGCCTTACGCCCGGGCATTGGCATCCCTAAATAAACCTACCAAAAATTAACTAAATATTCATTAAATGTCCACATAAAGATCATGAGTAGGGAGGCCAATAGCAAAATCTAATTTTTTGATTACTAATTTATTTATAATAAAACAAAGTTTAAAAGAAAGTATTTTTTAAAACTAATGCTACGTTTACACTATGTTCCCGGCGGCCACAGGAGCCCCGTTTGCCCGAAACGTAGTGCGCCGTGGGATTTAGACCAATTTTATCTCTGTAGTCTATTCAAGTTTTGTTAGGTCTTGCCAAGTTTTCTCAACGTCTACCACGGTATCCGTGACGGGCCGTGGGGGGAAGGGGATGCCGAGTCCCATGAGTCTCCAAGGCGCACTACCGTTCAGCCCTCGTTCTACCACGGGTGCCAGAACGTTCCCTCCCGGCCCGTCACGTTCTGATGGGGTCCCTCACGTTTCTCAAGTTCTGACAAGTTTTTTCACGTTCTGTCAAGGCTTTCTACAGATGAAACATGGACAATTGTGCCCACGCTATAAAAAGAAGGCCTCCATAAAAAGAAAGCCATCATTGTATCCTGGTGGTGGTGGTGGTGGTGCAGGACAGAGGGCCTTCGAACGTCTTGGCTTCTTCGGTGGCATAGCTTGACCTTTCTTCCTATTGTAGATGCAGTAATGTGTCATCGATTGCTCAGACTCGAATGAAGCTCCTGCCGCGCCCGTCTTTTATATACTACCTCCCGACCGCGTGCGCCGTGTCAGAGCGCAACGCGACGCACCCGTAAACCTTAAGACGCCGGGATGTGCCGTGATTAAACGCGACAAAATAGCTACCATACACCCTGGCCTGCCGTGAGAACCGTGGCAAACCGTGGCAAAACGGGACAAAATGCGCAGCAACCGTGAAGCAACCGTTGTGCCTGCCCGGACTACGACGACAAACAAACGAAAGCTCGCACGTGTTCTCATACTGGGTAAACAATAGTCAAAACAGCTTTATTGAATCTAGTCTCTTCATCATGGTCAAAGCTGACTCTTTGGCTTGCTGATTCACTTCGTTCCTTAGATTCCCGTAAAAACTATAAACAAACAAACAAATGAACAAAATCCAACATAAGTATATCATCATATCAAAGCATGTTACAGTGCAACTGCATTATAACGAGGCACTTGGGACGAGAGAAGATTAGAAGTAAACTCTAAACTGATATCCTACAAATAAGGAATATTTGTAAACGTATTTAACTGTATACAATGGGTGTCGAAAACAGCTTAAATAGACAATGTAATTGCAGAAATGTTATGTGAGCAATAAATGTAATGTCAACCATCTTATATCAAGTTTTGGCGTATTTGAGTGCTTATTTCCTCAGGACTGAGGTTTGAGTTTAATCTAGTTGAGTTATCATTACACAATAAATTCGATACTGATTAAGAGTTTCTGTATATTTCCATACAAACAGATATTCATAATTATAGTACTACACAAAGACCTGCACACTATGCATACAATGCATCAATCTGATACACGAGCTATTGAAGTTCTACAGTAGAATAACACTGATTGCTGTATGCATACTGAGCGAGTTCTCTTGAAATTAAACCTAAAAGTTCTATTTATGCTTACCACTGTGCCACTTGTTACCAAAGTCTCAGGCAGGCATAAATAATATGCCGATTAACGATGCAATTCCTTTTCCATCGCCATAACGTGCCCCAGTTTTAGGCCAAAAATTACAATCTTCGCAGACGATAAAATTATGGAATGCCAAATAGACAATTACAACCGCACGGTGTATGAAGTGCCTTTACAACCGTGACAAAACGTGCACTCAACATGGCAGAACGTGACAAAACTTGAAAAGTCTGTAAGATGCAAGGGAATGTGTGGGCCTCCTGTCCCACTACGGACCACCACCAAGTTTTGTTACGGCCTATTACGGACTGTCACGTTTTGTTAAGTTCACCCCGTTTTACTACGGCCTACTAGGTTTCTCATCTGCACTGTGACTGACGTGGCAAATTTTTTGACAGTTTAAAAATGACACGGTCTCCACGGCAATTACGGTCTGTCATGTTTGCCCATACGGTCCCCCGCGTTGTGTCATGTCAATCCTGTTTCGTCCACGGTGGCCTGAAACGTGGTTACCGTTGTCGCCGGGAACATAGTGTAAACGTAGCATTAGACAACCCACCCATCTGCCGACTCCAGAAGTTCCATAAAATAGGAGATATCCAGCTCTAAAGTTAGGTGTTCCTTCTACCCCAATCCGTCCGTAAGACCCTTGAAATAATCAATTTCATGTCGCGAAATTACGTTCATAATTAGACAGGCCCCAGGGGACGGGCGTGTCATTAAGTTTAAAACTTTACGCGAAAGTACATTCACTCGGCAAAGGCTAGCCTTGAATCGGTCGTACAAGTACACACCGTACCGACACAGATACGGTAATTGCAAGCCGCAATCCTGAAATCGAGCCATGGAGGGACAAAACAGAGAGAGAAAGCCAATATAGTATAGGTTTGGGGTTAGTCCTGGTTCAAGTTTTGAAGTTGTGAATTTTAATAGTGTAGGAAATTACTTTGGAGCAATTGTCACAGGAGGCTGAGCATCCTAACCCATATATCTTTGATGAAATAATGCAGTCAGAAATGACATACCCACTGACTTACCGTACCTGCAAGTGTGTTTTACATGCAAGAGTGGGGCAAATGGGGTGTGTAGGTGTGTAGTAGCCTGCTTGTTTTCGAACAGAAATGTTGTTCCCTCTATTAAATCTATAATCATTCACTGTATATGCATCAGGGTGTTCAAGGAGGGGTGGTGGCTTAGTCGGTACAGCGTCTGTAAGTTAAAGGGATAGCTGAGTTCTGTTGCAGAGGGCGCAGCACAAAATATTTTGTTGTGAGAGTGAAATTTTGTCGTGTATTTTATGTATTTTATCATCATTTTATGTTAACGTCCACTGAAACTGGGACAGAAGACTTTGTGCCACAGTTATTACATAACTATGTAGGATAACTTAATCTTTCCCTGGCATTCCAGTGGTTGCATTATCTTCATCTTTACATGTTTATTGTCTTTTTCTGATTCTTTATGTATTCGCGTTAATGCCGTGTAAAACACTACCACTACTACTACCACTATTACTACCACTGTTACTGCCGCAGGGTTGGGCGGTAAATACCGGTGGCGGTAAATATTGGTAAATACCGTCCGGTAAATAAGATGCGCCTCCGGTAAATAAGATGCGCCTCCGGTAAATATGTAAAAAACAGGAAATATGATTTTAATTCTCTATTTATTAATCATTTTACTTGTTTTTAGCCTCATAACTGAAAATATTGGCAAATAAAAATAAAATTAATGAAATAATTAGCAGCACAATACTCATAGTAGGACCACACAAACAGATTTATAAAATCCTCACTGCATACAAAATTGTACACACCCAAACAAATGGCATTTTGTTCATATGCTAATTAATAGGTATTCATGAATATGGTAATTAGCAACTGGGAACCAAAACCTTCATACAAGTTACTTTTATTGTAAAGTTTAAGATATTTGAATAAAATCGGACAATCCTTATGAACAAGTGAGTGTAAAAATATATTTCCCGGTATTTCCCGGTAAAAAATGGTAAATACCGGTATAAAGCGGTAAATACGGGTAAATACCGCTCATTTCCCGGCGTCCGGGAAATGAGCCTCCGAAGCGGGTAATATGCCAACCTAAGACAGAATAGAAGGCTTTATGCCACAGTTAATACATAACTATGTAGGATAACTTAATCTGTCCCTGGCATTCCAGTGGTTGCATTATCTTCATTTTTACATGTTTAATGTCTTTTTCTGAATTCTTATGTACTACTACTACCACGATTACTACCACTACTACTACTACTACTACTACTATTAATTGTACTACTACTACTCCTACTTCTACTTCTTCTTCCACTATGTTGTACTACTATACATTTTCAATTTATTGGTAGTGCTCAGAGTATGATTGATTTCTCACAAGAAAGCTTTGCTTTATAATCTCTAATGTTGTTCCCTTTGCAAGATTATTCTGTAAAACACCTTTGTTTTCTCTATATTTTTAGGGAATGTAGGCTTAAAGCAAGAAGCAGATGTGAGGACTTTGAATTCAGTGCAGCCTGCAGATCTGAGAGCAGCAGAGACTGTTCAGTCATTCCCAGAAGTCAAGCAAGAAATGGAGAGAGGGACACTTGATCATCACCAAACCACATGTAGAAGTGTAGCAGAAAGTGCCCATTTAGTCCCAGAAGATATGATCAAGCAAGTAGCAGAGAGAGGGGCATCTAATCCTCTCAGAACAACGGATAGGAGTGCAGCAGAAGGTGTTCAGTCAGTCCCAGAAGATAATATCAAGCAAGAAGTTCAGAGTAGGACCTTGAGTTCACTGCGTTCTACAGATATGTGCATAGAAACAGCCCTAGGACACACTAACAAGCAAGAAATGGAAAGTAAGACCTCCAAATCGTTGCGATATACTGAACAGAGTGTAGATGAAACTGCCCCATCAGTCCCAGAACACATTATGCAAAAAGCAGATAGTTGGACCTTACATACTTCGCCAACTCCAAATAGGAGCTCAACAGAAACTATTCAATTTGTTGAAGGAGTTCTCATCAAGCAAGAGGTTGATATCAATTCCGTTCATTACCTGTCACCCATGAATGAATTCATTCCATCAGTCATAGAAGCTCTCATCAAGGAAGAAGCAGAGGGCTTTTCAACCATTGGAGAGGAAATCAAACAGTTACCCCTCAAAACCAACATCAAGCAAGAACTTACAGAAGAAAGTGTAGAGGAAGGTGTTCCATCAAGTCTAGAAGGTATTACTTGGAATCGATATTCCAGTGAAAACTGTCTACAAATCGTAACCTAATTGTTAACTTTATATGGGTGGTTTCGTTTAATGATGAAGACATATGTAATCATGTTCATGAAAAGAGGCTTAAAGGAAACCTAAACCCAAAGAATAAGTGTAGGTATTCTGAAAAAGGAGATGTATTCCTGCCCTTTGATGTACAATATTCCTTACGAAAATGTACAAGATATATAAATGAAGATATTCCTGGCATGATGTGATGCCTTTCAGCATGATATGGGTGCAGCCATTTTCTTGAAAATGTGACGTACCTGTTGAAGTTGTACATGTACCATGCACCAAGCTTTAGTTGGAAAGAATCTTTTAATCAACAGAACCTTTACTTTTCAATAAAAAAAATTATAACTGAGATAATAGAAATTATATTAGGTGAAAAATAAATAATAGGGGCACAATTGTAACAAAATTCATTTATAAATACTACACTATAGCAGTTAACAAATCTATTTCATTCATGAGAAACCTTCACCCCAGAAGAGCACTAACTTATTTATGCAATTTGCATTCTGGCGATTGTAGTACAAAGGATAATAGCAGGTGAATTTGAATACATTTACTTGATAAACGACTTCGCTTAGTACGTCACATTATCAAGAAAATGGCGATGCCCATGTCGTGCTGAGAAACTGTACTTTATTTTTGCTTTATACCTCTCTCATACACTTTGGTGGGGAATCTTGTAGATTTATGGGCAATAATATAATAAATCTCTCAGAATAAGTAAAGTTATTACTTGGGGTTCGGTTTCCTTTAAAACAGAACTCCAAAAACATGTACACACACATTAAAAAACAATCTGTCATGATTTAAAATTAATGGGAAAATGAACGTCTCCGAACTCAAACTTTTGCCAACAAATCTTGCACTCGCGATCGCTCAATGATCAGTACAGTGACAAATACTAGATACCAAGTTCATCTATGCATGTCACGCCACGCTTATCTAGCTTGCCCCTCGTCAATGGACACAGCGCTATGAATGTTTCACAAATTCATGCCGCGCCTTTGTACAATATGAATGGCTGAGGTGAAGATGTAGGATCGTGTAAAAATGCTGCAAAATGCATGATGCATGAAGTATCGTGAATACGTCATGGCAAGGGCGTGGCTCTGTGACTCACGTGATGAATGGCTCGCGCATTAGCTAGTGCGCAAGGTACTTCAGACTCTACAAACCACAATACCATGTGTCCGTCATTTGTAGGACATGGCCGTGCAAGGCCCCTTGAGCTATTTTGAAGCAATCTGTCAAGTGATGCTAAAAATGATGGGAATTTACCTGATGATATGTACCGATATCAAGATACAGTCAATGTGAATAATTCATATTCACTTGTCCTGGTTTTCCAACACAAATCTTCTAGCAGTCTCTAGACTCTTGACATTTAAGTGGTATACAGTATCTACAGTATCAGCTATTAAACACAAAGTGATTGTGCATTGCTGATCATCAGAATGAAGAAAACTAAAGATACCTACCGGTAATAAATCGCCTCAACAGAAATTTCAAACTTACTAATTCTTTTCCATCGAGGGTATGGTATGGTATATTTTATTTATTCACGGTTAAAAACATAATACAATTGAGCCCGCATTCAACAATAGCTGTTTTTCAGCGAGGCCGTTATTACATATAATAACAGAATATAAAACAATGAAACTACAATTTACAAACAAATATGCAAGTTATAATAAGTGAACATATTTACAGAAATTTACAGGGTATGACTGCTGTATTTTTAAGTGTAGAAAATGGACCAATGAATGTGGCCTTATCCCTGTGATCTTATCCCTGTACACATACTTCAAACAAAGGCAGATCAAACAGATCAAAGGACTGCACTAACATTGAAGAATGACTGGCTTTAAATAATCCGTCAATAATGATTTATTTCAGGTAGAATCAATCATGAAGTGGATAGTACAACCCATAATCCTGTGTCAAGTACTGATGGAGACGAGGAATCTGAACAACCTACATCAGAAGGTAGGTTTAATTTATAGTACAATGAGGTTTTTTAAGACCTGGTCAGACCACACCGATAATGATAACGAATATGTGCATATTGCAAGATGTATTTAGTGGTAAGACCTCCCCAATTTTCACAGAAAAGAATTGTTAGTTGTGTCAGTCAAACACTGTTGTCACTGCATCACTTCAAAGAAGTGCAATTATTGGGTTACAGATGTTATCGTTTCTGCTTGCTCCAAAAAAAATCATTGGCCGAGCAATCCCAATAGCAGGATAAAAAAGTTGAGGCAGGCTCATTAGCATATATCGTCAATGTCTGACCTACATCTGCAACAAATTTCAAATACATTTTCCACTTTCATAACAGAACGATTTGGGAGCAATTTATCGCAGTAGTTATCATTATCTTTAGCAATGAGGTCTGATCAAGACAGGGTTGGGCGATAAATACCGGTGGCGGTAATTAGGCCTAAAATAAAAACTAGTTGTATTGGCCTTTGGTTGCCAAAACATGGGTCGGTCGGTCAGTCAGTCGGAAAAGTTTTTGTTTTTTAAAACTTTTTTTGTTGTCACCCTCCGTTTGGGCCTATATTTTTCAGATTTGAATGTTATTGTTGTTTTTTCTTCTTTTTTCCCTACCCTCTTTTGGCTGATATTTCTCATTTATTTTGGTGCTTTAATACATCTTCATCATTCCATTGACATCTTATTCATCTCATAATTATCCATGGTTTGTACGAGTGAGAATTTTGGAATAATTTGATTTTATGCATTTATATCCCATTTAAACAAACAAAATACATGTTATTTTATTCAATAATTGTTAAAAAATCTAAAAAACCGTTTAAAAAATAAACTTTTTTTAAATGCTGACCGTAGATTTTCAGATTTTGGGGTTTGTTGCAAAGGGCAATCCAACAAATTTTTATTTTAGGTCTTACCGGTGGTAAATACTGGTAAATACCATCCAGTAAATAAGATGGGCGTCTGGTAAATTTGTAAAAAACAGGAAATATGATTTTAATTCTCTATTTATTAATAATTTTACTTGTTTTTAGCCTCAACAACCAAAAATATTGCACATGGTTTTTGAAGCACATGGCATTTTATTCATATGCTAATTAATAGGTATTCATGAATATGGTAATTAACAACTGACTTAAAGATACTATGTCCAATTTGCAGTCCCCAAAAATGAAAAGGTTAAATTACAACAGCATTTGAAAGATTATACTAAATTAGAACTTCCCTAAAAAAAGGGGGGCTTGAAATGTCTTTAAGTGGGAAAATAACAACTATTAGTTGTCGAATCAACTTAAGAGCTATAGAGCCAGTAAGTGATTGTACCGAATGGTCGTACGTTTAATGCTGTGCAAAGATTCAATCAGTTTAATTTTGGCCCTTTCAAGAAGTGGGTTATTGATGTAGACAAATGCTCATGTACCCTTTACAGCTCATTTTTATTGATGTTAATTATCAAAGAAGAAAAAAAGCCAGTCAGTCACTCAATAGTGTTTGACATTGAATTCTAGCAAGTAAACAGGTTTCCTTGCATAATTTGAATATTAGGACACTGCTAACGTTTAAATTTCACAGATAGGACATACATGACATATTCGTTATTCCTGCAAAGTTGTACAGAATTTGATGTTGGCTGCAAAAGGGACATTGAATTGAATTGAATTTATTTATTCACGGTAAACTCACATCAGTCTTAAAAGACTGCTTTTCAGCAAGCTCGTGTAAAAAGCATAAAACAGATCTCAATTACATATACATCAGTAAATACATAGGAAAACTACTTAAAGATGACATACATGCTTCAAATAAAAAAATTAAATAACAAACTATTGCATCAAATAAAATAACAAGCATAAAGATATATGATATAAAAGGTCTTATATGAATATATTAGGAAGAACAAAATGAAGTAAGAAGCTTACATATTAAATGAAATTACAGAGACAGATAATATGTGTCATTAAAAAAGTGTCATTTTAATAAATAGGGGAAGAGTAGAATGGGATAGGATGAGAAGAGAACAAAGAAAGAGAGAATGTGAACAAATAGAGATAAAAGAAGAAGAGGGATGAGAAAAGAACAAAGAAAGAGAGAATGTGAGAAAAGAGAGATGGAAGAAGAAGAAGATGAGAGTGACGAACTAGTACAATGCGTCTACCTCCAGTTCAAATTGCCGGGCAGTTGACAAAAGACGAATTCTTTCAGGTAAGGCATTGAATAATTAGACACTTGAGTACCGGTAGATAAATCCCTTTCGTTTAAAATTGGTTTTGGGTTTTTCTAAAGTGAGTATATTAACAGATTTCCTGAACCCGTGGGTGTATTCTTTTAGGGAAATGCGTTCGCATAATGATTTAGGAAGCAAATTGTGTACTAGTTTAAAGATAAGTACTAGGGCATGTTTTTTCCAACGTATATCAACACGGTCAACTTTTAGGATAGAATAGAGCAGATTTGTGTTGAAACGGCTATCGACAGACAGAACTACTCGTAGTGCTCTATTTTGAATTAGTGGAATTTGCTTAAAATGAGTTTTGCAAGCATAATGCCAAACAATAATCAAAATGAGGTTGCACAAGGGTTTTATATAACATTACGACTGTATCTTGCGAAATATATGGTCTCGCACGTTTTAAACAATATATACTGGATAACGCTTTTTTTTCTTTACGTGTGTGACTTGATCTTGCCAATTCATTTTCTTCTTTAAAATAACTCCTAGATACTTCATTGTCTTAACAGTTTTTAGAGGGATTCCGTTTATCGGGATATTGATTTTATCAAATGACCTTCGTTTACAATTTGATGTAATAACCATGATGTCACACTTCTTTTCATTCAATAAAATTCTTTAATAAAATATCTTTAATGAAGAACATCATATCTAGATTAGGTGTATATTTGGGATCTTTTTGCTGTATTTTTTTCCAGCATTTCATATTAACGGACAAACACACGAACAAACACACACACACACAAATAGTACACACCAGAGCAACCATACTCACCAACATTGTTATTATGTTCAAAATTGAACAATCCCTATGAACAAGTGAGTGAAAATACCGCTTATTTCCCAGCATCCGGGAAATAAGCCTCCCAAGCGGGAAATATGCCAACCCTGGATCAGGACCTATCACTGTTTATCTGCTTCCTTTGATATAATTCAGTTCATGCAGATTTTAACTCATTCATTGTCAGACTTCAGGCATCTTTATAGCTAAGCTTGTAGCATGTCCGTTAGCCCACTCTTTCCAAACAAGTAATAAGACAAAAGAGTGCCAATCACCATTTCACTTATGTCTATTTCGGATCCACTTACCGTAACCGATTTAGGGGTGACCACTACAAATAAAATAAAAAACACCTCTGAAATATTGTGTATTATTATGAAATCTTAGTAGGCAATTACAAGTATGTGATATGTCCCTAATATAATTATATAAAAAGTAGATGGAACCAGATGGTAGTCCAAGAATTTGATGGGAACTTTTATTGCAGGGTAGGCATGATTGGAAACAAAGATGCATGGTCATGTGGTGTCATTTGACTAATTAGAAGGCCTACATGCTTGAACCCATTTCGGCATATTCATCTTTCTCAAGTTCAGAAAATAATCCAAAAACTTCTTTCTCAATTTGACGTGACAGGACACATGTAATTTCTAACACTGTATCTGAGGTTTCGATGACATGAGCTTTCTTGTTCTCACCACCAGGTGATATTGTTGACAACGGACAAGAGACGGTAGAACGTGGAACGTCAATCAACAGTGGAGGTAAATCTCATCTTTGCTCACATTGCGGCAAGGTGTTTTCCACAAAAGATCAACTCGACATTCATCTGAGGATACATTTTGGAGAAAAGCTACATCAATGTCCATGTTGCAGTAAGAGATCATGTCAGGCCAGTCATCCCCTTCTCCACTTGAAATCACATGCAGGAGAAAAGCCATATGAATGTTGCTATTGTAAGAAAGGATTTTTACTGAAAAATGATCTCAATCGTCATATACTAACACATACAGGAGAAAAGCCATATGAATGTTGCTATTGTAAGAAAGGATTCTCTCAGAAAAGTGTACTCAATCGTCATAAACTAACACATACAGGAGAAAAGCCATATGAATGTTGCTATTGTAAGAAAGGATTTTTACTGAAAAATGATCTCAATCGTCATATACTAACACATACAGGAGAAAAGCCATATGAATGTTGCTATTGTAAGAAAGGATTCTCTCAGAAAAGTGTACTCAATCGTCATAAACTAACACATACAGGAGAAAAGCCATATGAATGTTGCTATTGTAAGAAAGGATTCTCTCAGAAAAGTGTACTCAATCGTCATAAACTAATACATACAGGAGAAAGGCTATATGAATGTTGCTATTGTAAGAAAGGATTTTCACAAAAAAATGAACTCAATCGTCATATACTAACACATACAGGAGAAAAGACATATGAATGTTGCTATTGTAAGAAAGGGTTCTCTCAGAAAAGTGTACTCAATCGTCATAAACTAATACATACAGGAGAAAGGCCATATGAATGTTGCTATTGTAAGAAAGGATTTTCACAAAAAAATGAACTCAATCGTCATATACTAACACATACAGAAGAAAAGCCATATGAATGTTGCTATTGTAAAAAAGGATTTTCACAAAAAAGTGCACTCAATCATCATATACTAACACACACAGAAGAAAAGCCATATGAATGTTCACACTGTAATAAAGGGTTTTCTGAGAAAAGAAATCTCACCCAACACCTCCTAACACACACAGGGGAAAAGCCCTATCAATGTTGCTATTGTAAGAAAGGATTTTCTCGGAAATATGTACTCAATCTTCATCTCCGAACACATACAGGAGAAAAGCCATATGAATGTTGCTATTGTAAGAAAGGATTTTCACAGAAAAGTGTACACAATCGTCATATACTAACACATACAGGAGAAAAGCCATATGAATGTTGCTATTGTAAGAAAGGGTTTTCTGAGAAAAGAAGTCTCACCCAACACCTCCTAACACACACAGGAGAAAAGCCATATGAATGTTCAAACTGTAAGAAAGGGTTTTCTGAGAAAAGTACTCTCACCCAACACCTCCTAACACACACAGGAGAAAAGCCATATGAATGTTCATACTGCAAGAAAAAGTTTTCTAAGAAAAGCAATCTCACCCAACACCTCCTAACACACACAGGAGAAAAGCCATATGAATGTTCACACTGCACAAAAAGGTTTTCTCTGAAAAGTACTCTTAAACGTCATATCCGAACACACACAGGAGAAAAGCCATATGAATGTTCAAACTGTAAGAAAGGGTTTTCTGAGAAAAGAAGTCTCACCCAGCACCTCCGAATACACACAGGAGAAAAGCCATATGAATGTTCAAACTGTAAGAAAGGATTTTCTGTGAAAAGAAGTCTCACCCAACACCTCCTAACACACACAGGAGAAAAGCCATATGAATGTTCATACTGCAAGAGAAGGTTTTCTAAGAAAAGCAATCTCACCCAACACCTCCTCACACACACAGGAGAGAAGCCATATGAATGTTCACACTGCAAGAAAATGTTTTCTCTGAAAAGTACTCTTACCCGACACCTACAAACACACATAGGAGAAAAGCCGTATGAATGTTCACACTGCAAGAAAGGGTTTTCTAAGAAAAGCTATCTTACCCAAAACCTCCTCGTACACATAAGAGAAAAGCCATATGAATGTTCACACTGCAAGAAAAGGTTTTCTAAGAAAAGCAATCTCACCCAACACCTCCTAACACACACAGGAGAAAAGCCATATGAATGTTCACACTGCACAAAAAGGTTTTCTCTGAAAAGTACTCTTAAACGTCATCTCCGAACACACACTGGGGAAAATCCATATGAATGTTCACACTGCAAGAAAAGGTTTTCTCTGAAAAGTACTCTCAACTCATAGCCTGCCATAAGGCTGCATGCACGCTATCGTTATAATGCTTTGTAAATGCGAGAGCCATCGCTTGAGTGCCATGTGCGTGCAATGCAGCATTCGTAATAGCAGTTATTGTTCATGCTCATTGGACTGTGCTGTGCATTTTGCACTCGCTATTCATAGAACCACCACGCTAATCAGATTATCTCCAAAACAACCTGGCACGGGGGATTTGGGGCTTGGCACAATGGGGATTAGCCCTTTGGCATGATAAGAGTTAAGCGTCATCTCCGAACACACACAGGGGAAAAGCCATATGAATTTTGCTATTGTAAGAAAGGGTTTTCTAAGAAAAGTATACTCGATCTTCATATACTAATACATACAGGAGAAAGCCGTATGAATGTTCACACTGCAAGAAAAGGATTCTCAGAGAGGCAATCTAACCTAACACCTACAAACACACACAGGAGAAAAGCTGCATAAATGTCTCTATTGTATTAGAGGATTTTCTCGCAAAAGATATCTCACCCAACACCTCCTAACACACATAGTAGAAAAGCCATATGAATGTTGCTATTGTAAGGAAGGATTTTCTAAGAAGAGTTTTCTGAACCGTCATCTCCAAGAACACGAAGGAGAACAGCCAATTGAATGTTGCTATTGTAAGAAATGGTTTTCTCGGAAGAGTACTCTTAATCGTTATCTCCAAACACATACAGGAGAAAAGCAATAGAAATGTTGCTATTGTTAGAAGGTTTTGTTGGCAAAGTGTTCTCAACTGTCATCTAACACACACAGGATAAAAGCAAATAGAATGTATGCACTGATGTTGTAATCATGTCAAAATGTTCTATTGAAAGTTGAAATTGCGACTGGCAAAGCCGTTTGTCAGCTTTGCATGTTTAGTAAAACGAGCATTGAGGGGATCTATCTAATTTCAGGGTAATGATTATTAATGTACCTGTAAACATACACCAATTTCTCACTCTAATCAATCTTTGAACATTCACTAGAATTTAGAAAGCTGCATTTATCACCTCTCAATCTCAAGTTATACTAATTATTAAAGTCAAGTTCAACCATACAAGATAGTCTTTCATTAAACTACAAAAGAATACAAAAATGTAAAGTTTCTCTGAAATTTATAACTGATATTTAATCAATAGACACAAAATCTGTGTACTAAAACATCAACTTGAAAATAACAGTACACACTTCCTGTAGGGCTGTGGTATAAAATCAACGACAATCAAACAACTTGTCGCTAAAAAGGAAAAAAACAAATATTCTCTTTACCTAAAAGTAAAAAGCTAAAACTGTCCTTTAAAATATGGCTGTATATTAATACAATAGTCAGTGACTACTATTACCTTGATGCTGCACTTTCTTAATGCTAGAAAATATTAATGGTATCAGGTTGGTAAAAGAAAAAATGCAAACGTACAAAATTAGTGCTTGAAAGCGATAAATAACACAATCAACCTTGGTTGAGTCTGATACCAACCTATAATAATGGCCGAATGTTAATGCCTTAAAATAAATTAATGGACACAAACGAATTGTGAACTATACTAGATCTAGAAAGAATCAAGACCTCTAGTTGTCATGCCAAGATTCACACAGTGAACATACAATTACAAGGGTACGAGATAAGTTCTTCTTGACGTGAATGATGGTGATTAATACATAAAATGATCTAGATGTTCTAAACTTGAATTCAACGTGATTGTTGGTATAAAAAAAAGATGCACAAAAACAAAATCAATGGTAGTCTATACAAAATAGACCCAGGTTAGATTAGCAGTTGTCAACTTCAATGCTTCACTGTGTAACCATGGTAACTACTTCACATGTAGCTGTAGATCTGGTAGGAGTCTGTGAATCACTCAATGTTATGTTTTTGAATACTAACCAGCAAACTGTGGTCGAAGACGAAGAAACCTGGCTGGCTTGATTGTTCTCGCTAAGTAAAATACTGTAAAGACGTGTCGATCGCGTGTAGTCCCACGAGTTGCTGCTAGCGTAGTGAACGTGAAGTAGAGTAAAGGAGCCGGTTTTCGGCCACTTAAGACAAAATCCTATTTTTTGGACTCTTTACTTCCTATTTATTATCATTTCTTGTTCAAGTCATGAAGCAAATATTATTATTATTTAAACAAAAAAGAATCCCAGAAAAAAATCACGAATTGCCATGACAATATTCATTTCAATTTTCACTGTTTTGGAGCCACTTATCGACCTAGTGATTCAGTTTACGACCGCATGTACAAAGTCAATAGGAAGCGCGCGCCGTGCGTTTCCGCGCTGATCTATAGCACAAGCGGGCGGAGCAGGTATCCCATGCCGGAGCTCCCCGGTGCTCACCTGGTCGAAGACTAGCACTGCAGTGATCGGAAGTTGGAATCTGAATTAGACAGACATATCGTGCGTGCGTTGCGGGGTCCGGCTGCATTGGTTTAATACATGCGATGAGATACTTTTGAGCTTGTGACTAACACAAAATCGGGCTCTAAATCTGAAAAATACTTGAAATAAAGCTCATTTTATGGTACCCATATTTCTTACATACACGCGTAAGATACTCAATTTTTCAGATTTGGGTAGCGGGACCGCCGATGACATCGCTAAAATGTGATATTTTAGGATATATTTTCCATTGCAAATATGGTTCTTCAGTGACTCTGGCATGGTATGGTATGTGTGGGATATGTGATATGCTATTATGCGATGTATTTTAAAGGGATTTTACCATGCATCCAACGGATCGGCCGAAAACTGAAGCTGGTCGTTTACCCCCTCCTTTACTCTAGACCACTACTAGTCTATCATTCAAGCTCTCTGGGCGAACGCTACACTGGAAGAAAATCCGATGAAGAAAGACACTAATTGATCTTTACTCTGGTCGTTGAAAGAGGAGGTTCCGTGAAGTTCACGTAGATCTAGCTGCAATCTGCACAAACTAATTGCTGAATGGGAAACTTCCCAGGATGAAGTTCTCGTATGTAGCTACAATGCAGTCTACACACAAAGTGACTGTTGAACGGGAACCACCTCACATAGAACTGACAAGAAGCTATGACCCTATAACCTATAGCAGAGCTGCCAACTAGTACGGATTTCCCGTAATTGGTACGGAAATTAACGACCATTACGGCAGTACGGAATGTTGTCTAAAAATTATGGATTTTTTTTTTTTTTTTTTTTTGCGCATAGGGATCTATCTTTGCAAGTGCTGTACAGTATGGTGGCCATCCAGCACTCGCTGCATGAGAAAGATGGAAAATTATCAAGTATTTCTTAATAGAAGCCAATTATTTGTTGAAAACTTATGTGTTGTGATGAACTGAAAATCAATATTTAGCAACTTTGTGGGAGTAAAATCACAACAAATTTCAGATAATCATGCACGCATGCGTCCGCTTGCCATTCTTTTAAGATTCATGGCGCCGCATAGGAAATTACTGATTTATTCCCCAAATTACTGATTTTGAGCCTTATGGTTACCGATTTTCTGTTCTGGAGGTTGGCAGCTCTGCTATAGGCTATGGGAAGGCGAGGTCAGTTCTTGGTTGAAATCGTTATGACGAAAAGTTGCGTTGAAAACATGAAGATCAAATGTCCAACTGAATAAATCTTGTATCAGGCCCAAGCAAGAGTTGCTATGCACCTCACTGAAGTAATAAACTGAAATTCGGGCACTGATAAGTTGAAAAAGTCATAAAAAGTAGTCAATTATGACCAAGAGCACAAAACATTAGGGCTCTCAACTATAGGCGAGAGATGGACGGTGTGCCAAAAACATGCACAAAAACGCATTTAATCTAAAAACGTGGTTATTGTTTACATTCTATACGCACTATCAATACTAATTAGAAAATAAACAAGAACATAAATCAAATACTCATTAATGCCTTAACCCTATTTAGCCCGGGCTATTTTGAAACTGCATAGCCCGGGGGGGGGGGGGGGGGGGGGGGGGCTTCTGAGGCCCCCCCCTATGATCTCGGCCGTGAAACGCTCGATCGCCGCGAAAATTTGCATACATGTCAAGTGAAGTGTATAAAATACTATGGTAATTTCAATTTTTTGAAAAATTCACTCATTTGCATATTTATGGTAATTCATGCAAATAAGGTCATAAAATTCACATTTTTGCCCATAAATCAGAAATTATTCATATTTAAGCATTCTTTCTCACTACATATATTTGTTAGACCATTTGGAATAATAATACAACACAAAAAATTGAAAAAACAGGGTTATTCCTTATGTTATCTATTGTTTTGATAATTTCTTATGTATTTCTTTGTTTTTTAAACCTTATGTATTTTATTGTTTTTGTTGTTTTATTTCATTTCCAACTATAATTCAACTATTTTGACCCCAAAATAAACACCTAAAGTAAAACAAGACCAAATAACCAATGTTTTATCTCTTTATTTGAAAAATGAGATTTCCATATGTTTTGTACACAAATCACAAAAATGAGCGATCTTCGGGCTGACATGCAAAGACAAAAGGACACGTGACTTTGTAATGGTAGGTCCGATTTTCGAAAAAATTCTTTCAAAAGATGCGCAAGACTCGAAAGAAAAAAGTCACAAAATTTCAGTGCAAGATTTTCTTGCGTTAAAAAATTATCGCGAAAAATGTCGAGGGGGGGGGGCTTCTCAAGCCCCCCCCCCCCGGGCTAAATAGGGTTAACATAGTATATTCTAATAAATGGTGATTGAGAGTATAATTTTGTTGATAATACTCTGTATCAAAAATGTATACATGTAAACAGAAATATTATAATGCTAAATATATTACTCATTGCGGATATAGTATCGAAAATAATATCGCTAGTGATATTCGTTTGTCTCGCAATGTGGTCAATAAGGAATCTAAAAGATCACGACGTTTCGTATGCTACTGCGATACTTTGTCAGGTGATAAAAACTATTGTAAGCAAGGGTCTTTTATACTTTACGGGAGGACCGGCGGAGCGGTCTATAATTTGATCGATAATTGGAACAATAACGCCCAATGCCTATTGGTCGACGCACACGGTGATCGACCAATCACCAAGGCCGCTGGTTCGGCCGCTGGTTCGGCTGATGCACCAGGCCTATTGGCCGACGCATACGGTACTCAACCAATCAACGGGTCGCTGGCTCGGGCCGTCTGCTGAATGGAATCGACCGTTGTTGGCTGGCAGGACGGCGAGTGTCATGGCGGCGTATCGTCCGCATCCAAAATTCGGGGATATCGATCCCGTTGTCTCTGTTGAAATTATTAGGATTGAGACGAATATTGATAGCTTCTTTTACCCTCCGTGTATACCAATGCCGTTCCTGGGAAAGGCACTGAACCCCGTCCCAGTCTGGTTGATGCTGACGGAGTCTGACGTCCCTCTTATGCTCAGTGATTCTTTCTTTTATCGGACCCGTGTTCGCAGTGCCCTGAGTCTCAACGGTTACCCACGCTGTTTTATACACAATACCAAGAATAGATCGTCGGAACCCAGGGATCAGAAGGTATACAAGACTTTTACAGTCTTGCCGTACATTGATGGGGTCTCCCAACAACTCAAGCGCCGCCTAGAGAGCCATGGCATTCGAACGGTTTTCAGATCAGATACCACCCTACGTCAACAACTTACACGCCCCAAGGATCCAATTCCTCCACATAGACGGGACGGCATTGTGTATAACATCGCTTGTAAAGGATGTGATAGATCCTACATCGGTGAAACTGCCCGTCCGATAAAAGAAAGAATCACTGAGCATAAGAGGGACGTCAGACTCCGTCGAACTGACAACTCGGCCTTAGCCGAACATGCTTGGGACAACCAGCATCAACCAGACTGGGACGGGGTTCAGTGCCTTTCCCATGAACGGCATTGGTATACACGGAGGGTAAAAGAAGCTATCAATATTCGTCTCAATCCTAATAATTTCAACAGAGACAACGGGATCGATATCCCTGAATTTTGGATGCGGACGATACGCCGCCATGGCACTCGCCGTCCTGCCAGCCAACAACGGTCGATTCCATTCAGCAGACGGCCCGAGCCAGCGGCCCGTTGATTGGTTGAGTACCGTATGCGTCGGCCAATAGGCCTGGTGCATCAGCCGAACCAGCGGCCTTGGTGATTGGTCGATCACCGTGTGCGTCGACCAATAGGCATTGGGCGTTATTGTTCCAATTATCGATCGAATTATAGACCGCTCCGCCGGTCCTCCCGTAAAGTATAAAAGACCCTTGCTTACAATAGTTTTTATCACCTGACGAAGTATCGCAGTAGCATACGAAACGTCGTGATCTTTTAGATTCCTTATTGACCACATTGCGAGACAAACGAATATCACTAGCGATATTATTTTCGATAGAAATATTATACTTAAACAAATATTAGCACCTCTTAATCAAAACATGAATATTCATTAAAAATGATGTCAGTTAACGGCAGTGCTACACATGTAATGTCTATGAGACATATTTTGGTCTGTTGGTTAAAGCACTCAATTCTATTCTGGTGACCCAGGTCGGTTTCTGGTGGGTCAATTTTTTTTTTTTTTTTTTTTTTTGTTGCTTTCATTCTATGTTTAATTGTTTGTTAATTTGACTACTGGAGCATATCATATATCATCACAAACACAGTAATAAAATGCCCTTTTTTGAGAGTTATATCTAAATATAGGAGAGGAATGTCATGGTTCGGTACAACCCTATGGGAAATCTGATTCCTTGTCGTGTATTAAACCTATATGGTTTATGTCCAAACTCTGCTACAAGATCAATTCATCCGTGTGTGTGTGTGTGTATTGGGTTTTTACAGACAGTGTATCAATCAGATATGATTATTTACGCCTGGGGACCGACCTTTAAACGTCACCATCCGAAAGACGTGACTCAGTTTCGAACCTGCTTCCTCAGCTGAATCAGTTTGTAACTTCCACTTTTAGCTGGATTACAGGCGCACGCAACAACGCCTAGTTACGTTTCGATGATGCTAGTCTCCTTCCCAGACGTTTATATTTTTCTAGTTATTCAGCCCAGGTATATGCAATGTTTACGTTTCTCTCTCACAGATATGGAATTATTTACATGTCTATATAACACAACTCTTTCTCTATTAATATTCAATTCTATTTATGCTGAATTTATTGAATACATCTTTCTCCATTGCACCCCCCTCTCTCTCCTCTCTCTCTTGCTCTGTTGATCCCTTCCCCTCTCTTTTTCTACCCCCTGTCCTTTTCTTATTCTGTCTTTGTGTGTCTGTGTGTGTCTGTCTCTCCCCCCCCCCCCCCCACCCCCCCCCCCCCCTCTCTTGCTATCTCAACCTCTCCCTTTCCTGCCTCTGGCTCTCGTTCTCACTCTTTTATGTCTTAATTTCTTAATTTTCTCTTGCTCTACCCTAGCCCCTTGTATTAAGTTGCATTCTAATTTCTCTTTTATTCCTTTTCCAGCTCATGTATTTGTTACATTACTGTACCCCGTCTCACTCTCTCTCCTTCCCTATATCTATCTACCACCATATCTCTCTCTCTGTCTCTCCATCTCATTGTAACACTATAGATCCTTTGAAAAAACAGGCAGACCACCTCATTTGTCTTCAGTGACAAATTCTTATTTCGTTCTTTATTTTCTCATAATTCTTAGCATGTTCAATTCATACAATATAAATATTCAAATCAACTCTAAAATAACGATGACTGAGTATTACATATTCATATTTAGGAAAGGTCCACTCGCATTTGAAAGTGTACAGCATAAATATTCAATAGCTTATTCAACCAATGGGGAAGAAGGGGAAGAAGGATAGTATGCAAATACATGTGATGTGAAGCATAGTGAGAATTAAGGTATTAACAAAGAGAAGGATCAACATAGGAATGTAAAACATGAAGGAGGAATGATGATAACCAAAGTAAGAGTGAGCAATGTCAATGAGAATAATTCTGAGTACAGGTGGAACTAAGGTTACAAGAGGTGAATACTGGCTTAGAGAAAAGTAAACAAAATTAACCCTGATCGCTGGATGTAAACAGAATCTATTTATGTACAAAACAGTTCACCACATTAGGCAATCGAATAGACATGGACCTTTAAAGTGACTCAGTAACATTGTTGAAAGTAGATGAAAAAATTGCATAATTTTTGAATGAAATGTAACGTATAATATTCCTTCTAGTGTACTAACCCTCTAACATACAAAAAATCCTTAATTTTTTTTCAAACAACAAAGATGTCTATGGTTTTATGTGAAGGTGTCACTGTGCAACACCCACAGTGCTTAACAGTAAATTCTCCCAACCATTTTTGAATATTCCAAATAGTTTTTCCATGAAAAAAACAGACATAAGACAGGCTTTTACAAATCTTTCAACACTCCAATGTCTGGAATGGTATATATAGAGCCAATTCATTGCTTTGTGACGACTTACATTTACCTAAAATGTAAATATCCATGTACCGTAACAAGTTAAATGTCTGTATGTGATAACAATGATTAACTATAGAGGTGTCGTGGTCTAGTGGATACTTCATTAGACTGTAGATCACATGGCCAGGGTTCGAGTCCAGCTAGGACAGGAATGTCTTTGACAAGACATTAAACTACATTTGCCACTCTTCACCTAAGTGAAGTAAATGGGTACCCAGTAGGAAGAAATTTCTTGAAAGCTGGTTAAGTGCCTTATTATATTATGGCTCTCAGCTACAGCTGGGGTAATGATAAGATACTTTGTATTAAATGCAGTAGAGTATAGACATATTACTGATAATTTTCATTTTGTGTGGCAGAGAGTCTCACAATGTTTTGAATAAATTAAAATTAAAAGCGCTTTCCACAGAATCCCTTGACTTTATTTGTTATTATTGTTTACCTACCCTATCTCAAACTTTCACTGATTGGTTCACCTCAATTTTTGCTTTTATTTAAATCAGCTTGATTTTAATGTAGACTTTACCTTCAAATATACTCAGCAAAATAAGAAAGTGGATTCTCTTTACCCAGATAGCAACATATCTGGGGCCCATCTGGGTTTTGTATGGGCTGACTAAAGCCCACGTGGCCCATACAAAAACCAGATGTATTCCAGATGGGCCTTCCCACCCAGAACCCACAACACATATGGGCTCCATGTGGGTTTTTGGTGGTGAAAATCGCACGTCAAACATTGTCTTGGCCCAGCTGAAAACCAAATATATACCAGATGGGCCTTCCCACCGAGAACCCACGGGAAACCAGATGTACACCAGATGGGCCTTCCCACCCAGAACCCACAAGTACGTACACATATGGGCCCCATGTGGGCTCCATATGGGGTTTTGGTGGTGAAAAGTGCACATCGAGCATCGGCTGGGCCAGCTAAAAAACAGATGTAGACCAGGGCCCTGTTGCATAAACATTTCCACTGATTGTAACTTTGCCATCAATGGCAACTACCATGGTAACAGGGCTCAACAGCCAATCAAAATCAAGGTTTCCATGGTAGTTACCATTGATGGCAAAGTTACCATCAATGGTAAGTTTTGTGCAACAGGGCCCAGATGGGCCTTTCCACCCAGAACCCACAAGTATATGGAGTCCACGTGGCCCATACAAAAAACATATTGGCATTCCCACCCAAAACCCACATGTATACCAACACATGTGGGCCCCATGTGGGTTTTTTGGTGGGGAAAATTGCACATCGAGCATCGGCCGGGCCCAGCTAAATAACAGATGTATACCAGATTGGCCTTCCCACCCAAAACCCACAAATATACCCAGAATTTATCTGAATTTACAGGATATTTCCTAATTACTGATGATTTAGTTATATGAAATTCATTTCGAAAATACTACAAAATGTAAATTGCTAATTATTAGGACATTTCACTACTTTTGTATAAATTACATTTAATTAAACATGAAGTAGGAAAAACACTAACTATGAACTAAAACAAATTCAATAAAATACAAGTACCTCATTCACAGTAAATTAACCAAGTCTACTTAATACCAATGCCTTTACATTGGAATTTTTAGACGATGTGTTGTTGCCATTGGTAAAATTAATTAGTACAAGTGCTACATAACTTACTAATTAAGTCTGTTAACTGGAGCTTTCAACTGGCTGAAAGTTGTGCAAAATGGTACAACTGGTCCAGTTAACCCAACTGGTAACCCTGGAAATTGAAATGGGATAAATGAATTCAACTGGGTAAAAATAGAACCCATTTAAACAATACCAAGCCCATTTAGAACCACATTGGCCCACATGGGATCATATCAAACGCACTTGGCCCATATGGATCCCATATAAAAACCCGCTTATAGCCCATATGGGGCCCATATAGAACGCACTTGACCCATATATAGAACCCTGGGTTTTATGTGGTAGGTCCCACATAAAACCCACATGGCCCCACAAAAAACACATGGCCCATCTGGTGCCCAATAGGTAACCCTTGTGTATATTCCTGGGCTAATTGTGGGGCCCATCTGGGGCCCTTCTATAACTCGGGTGCAGATTGCTGGGTTCCACAAGGGGCCCATCTGGGCCAAGTGGGCCAGCCCAGTTGTAACCAGATACATGTAAATCCCAGATGGGCCCCACAACATTTTGCTATCTGGGTAATGTTCCAAATTTTCACATAAACCTTCACTAGAATGTAATAAAATATCAAATTAAAGGATGATTCCAACGGTTGTAAGATAAGAAATGTTTTCTACCTAAGTAGCAAGTAATTTATTATAATTTGAAAGAAGAAATATATAAGCTATATTCATGCAACTAAAAAAAAAATGTTAACAGTTGTAAAGCCATAGAGATCTATCTTCTGGAGCAATTCTGAAATTTTCTGAAATGTCAAATTTAATTTGTTTCTATATGGTTTTTCCTTTAATAATGGAAAAGGAAGTACACTTTTGGTTCAGATTTGATATCCACATGAAAAGAATTTACACTACACAAATGCTCTTGCATTCTGCATGGTCTTCTTAAAATGACTTGAGGATCCACAAGACGCCCACGTCAGTCTTGTGGGCATTCTGACAATTTTTCTGAGGGATCAAGAAACCTACATTATTGGTTTTGTGGGCTGTCAATATAATCACAGCTAGATCAGAAGCATACTTTTTAAAAATTTATTGATTGTTTTACCTTTACTCGGTATTTGATTATGTTGAAAAACTTGTCTTTACCATGGCAAGATTTTAGTGGGGGGAGGAGGCAACTGCCTATACCCACATTTTCTGAAAAATCACAGAGTGTAGAAACGCTCATCAATTGCACACTGTACTTCTGATACTTCAAATTGTATTGCTAAATGTCCAATCACTATAGTCTATTTAATGCACCTAGATTCTGGCCAATTCTTTTTCTTTTTTAGGGGGGGGGGGGGGCGGAAATATCTACCAAAAAACACATTGTCAGCTCAAGATTTGTATTTTCCACACTTAATAACTCAATGAAATTAATATCAACTTGAAGGTATTTCATTAATTCTTTATATGACACCAAACTCTTAGTGATTTGAGGTTTTACTTAAAAGTTATATATAACACACCAAATAAGTTCTCAATACACTACCGGTAAATACACATACATACATGTATGCATACAATTGATAAACAATTGCCAAATTGTTTATGAAGTAATAACTGTGGGAGTGTAGGTTGCTATAAATTTGATCGGAACTTTTTTTGCACAGCAGGCATGATAGGAAACAAAGATGCATGGTCATGTGGTGTCGTTTGACCAATTAGATTGACTACATGCTTGAACCCATTTGCTAATCTTTAATTTGTTTATGACTTTATGTTCATTCAAGTAGCCAGCTGCGCATACAATAGGGAAAAGAATTTGCCCCCTCCCATGCCCACCTTCCATTGTTAACAATGGTAGACCCATCTTTACACAAGATCTAGCCATCATTTAAATGTATAATACCATATCATGGGCACTATATTTTGCCATGCCCTCATCTCAACAAGAGCATCTAATGTGTCCGCCTACATGTACATGAACACTCGGCAAAAAAAGTGGATGCTTTATTGTTCAAAAGTTTCATATCAAACCATCAATAAAAATGTATTTGTAATTTATTTACATCAAGTAAAGCTATGGTCACAAATCAGAGCAGCGACCGGCCGATCAGTAGCCTGCTCGGTCGCTGCTGGAATTAGGCATCGCCCAGCGATTAGGTCGGTGCCCAGGCGGCGACCGCCCAGGCACCGAGCGTATTTTGGGCGGCGAGTGAAAAGTGTGCAAGCGCCGCCCAAATTTTAACTCTGCGCTAAAACTTCAGCGGCGACCGAGCGATGCCCTAAAAACGAGCGGTGCCTGGGCGGCCGCCGCTCGGTGCCCGGGCAGCCCCCGGGCAGAATTGGTTAAAAACTTGCCGCTCGGCCGCCGAGCAGGCTACTTTTGGGTAATGTGACCATAGCATTAGATCTGGCTTTGTAGCGTCGCATCGCGGCGCCTTGACCCCCGGTTTGGCCGAAAGGATGCATTGTGAGTGTCGCGTCGCGTCGAACGCGACTATTTGTCCAAAGCTCCTCTGGTCTGGCTGAAAGGGTGCATTGGCTACCGGTAGTCTTCCACATCAATCTTACTTGATGTTGATAGAATATGAATTTTCTACAATTTCAAATAAATTACAAATACATTTTTATTGATGGTTTGATATGAAACTTTTGAACAATAAAGCATCCACCTATTTTTATTGTTGAACAAAAATGTCTTACAAAATCACCCTATAGCAAAAAATTTGACAAGCACAGTCCAGATGCCTATCCTTTCCACTGAAGATTGTACGTCCAATGCTCAACAAAATTTTGGATGGCCATATGACCAATTTTTACAATTTTCTTTTCTTTTAGAGAGTCATATATTGTTAAATGGATACGCTATGCTTGAATGTATGATTCCAATTGCATTTCATCTTAAGGAGATAGTTGAGTTTTGTTGCAGAGGGCGCTACACAAAATACTTTTTCTGGTGAAATAATGACAAACCAAGTGTCAAATTTGAAAGAACATATAATTCAAATTCAGAGACGGCTGAAATATCCATCAATATAACCATTTTTTAATAATTATGGGGCCCCACAAATATTTGATGATTTTAAACCAGCCGTTGAAAAAAAGAGATAACGTCTTATACGTTTTATTCCAGCCAATGCAAATGTTGGCTTTTTCATGTTGGTTATAGTACGCATAACCAGCTGGCCCATGTATTTAATTAATTAATATATTAACGGTCACAATGTTTTTTTTTAAGTGCAGCTGAGTTGGTATGATCGTATATAATCTAAATGCCATGCATTTTGGGGTCAAACATTACCTTCATAGCATTTTACGGTACTAAAAGGGCACTGAAAATGTTCGATTTCGGAGTATGTAGGTCAAATGTCATACCTCTTTAGATATCCGCAAATACCTAACTATATACCGGGTATGCAAAAATGTTGTTTTCATTCAATAATGTGAGTAATGTTGAGTATGTACATCAAAGGTCACAGCTCATTAAATATGCAAAAATTACTAAATATAGGCCATTTACACCCGTCGAGGGGATATGCTTCGCTTTAAAAATTGAAAATTTAAACTATACATCTACAACAAGAGTCCACTTGATTATTTTGCTGAGTTGTATGTGGGTAAGCTTTGCCAAGCCTCACTGCTTGAATTACGCTGATCTGCTTCTATTTTTTTTTAAATGCCCAAAATACTCCTCATTTGTTATTGTATAAACCTTTCTTATACTTTTGGCTCAAACAATCAATCATATTCTATATTTTATAATGTAAATTGGTGATTAAAAAGTGAAATATATTTTGGCTTTTCTTCTTTCTCTCAGAAGTTCAGAACATAATCCAAAAACTTCTGTTTCAATTTGAGGTGACAGGACACGCATGTACTTTCTTACACTGTATCTGAGGTGTCGATGACATGAATTTTCTCTTTTTCTCCACCAGGTGATATTGTTGACAATGGACAAGACACGGTAGAAAGTGGAATGTCAATCGAAAGTGGAGGTAAATCTCATCTTTGTTCACATTGCGGCAAGGTGTTATCCTCAAAAGATCAACCCGACATTCATCTGAGGATACATTCTGGAGAAAAGCTACATCAGTGTCCATGTTGCAGTAAGAGATCATGTCAGGCCAGTCATCCCCTTCTCCACTTGAGATCACATACAGGAGAAAAGCCATATGAATGTTGCTACTGTAAAAAAGGATTCTCTCAGAAAAGTGTACTCAATCAACATATACTAATACATACCGGAGAAAAGCCAAATGAATGTTCACACTGTAAGAAAGGATTTTCACAGAAAAGTGCACTCAATTGTCATCTACTAACACATACAGGAGAAAAGCCATATGAATGTTCACACTGTAATAAAGGGTTTTCTGAGAAAAGAAATCTCACCCAACACCTCCTAACACACACAGGAGAAAAGATATATGGATGTTGCTATTGTAAGAAACGATTTTCTCAGAAAAGCCTCCTCAATTGTCATCTACTAACACATACAGGAGAAAAGTCATATGAATGTTGCTATTGTAAAAAAGGATTTTCTCTGAAAAATAATCTTAAACGTCATCTCCGAACACATACAGGAGAAAAGCCATATGAATGTTCACAATGTAAGAAAGGGTTTTCTTTGAAAGGCAATCTCACCCAACACCTCCTAACACACACAGGAGAAAAGCCATATGAATGTTGCAATTGTAAGAAAGGATTTTCACAGAAAAGTGCACTCAATCGTCATCTACTAACACACACAGAAGAAAAGCCATATGAATGTTCACACTGTAATAAAGGGTTTTCTGAGAAAAGAAATATCACCCAACACCTCCGAACACACACAGGGGAAAAGCCATATGAATGTGGCTTTTGTAAGAAAGGATTTTCTCAGAAATATGTACTCAATCGTCATATACTAACACATACAGGGGAAATGCCATATGAATGTGGCTATTGTAAGAGAGGGTTTCCTCAGAAAAGTGCACTCAATCGTCATATACTAACACATACAGGAGAAAAGACATATGAATGTTTCTATTGTAAAATATGTTTTTCTCTGAAAAATAATCTTAAACGTCATCTCCGAACACATACAGGAGAAAAGCCATATGAATGTTCACACTGTAAGAAAAGTTTTTCTCACAAAGGTAATTTCATCAGACACCTACGAACACACACAGGAGAAAAGCCATATGAATGTTCACACTGTAAGAAAGGATTTTCACAGAAAAGTGCACTCAATTGTCATCTACTAACACACACAGGAGAAAAGCCATATGAATGTTCACACTGTAAGAAAGGATTTTCACAGAAAAGAGCACTCAATTGTCATCTACTAACACACACAGGAGAAAAGCCATATGAATGTTCACACTGTAAGAAAGGATTTTCACAGAAAAGTGCACTCAATTGTCATCTACTAACACACACAGAAGAAAAGCCATATGAATGTTCACACTGTAATAAAGGGTTTTCTGAGAAAAGAAATCTCACCCAACACCTCCGAACACACACAGGGGAAAAGCCATATGAATGTGGCTTTTGTAAGAAAGGATTTTCTCAGAAATATGTACTCAATCAACATATACAAATACATACAGGAGAAAAGCCATATGAATGTTCACACTGTAAGAAAGGATTTTCACGGAAATATGATCTCAATCGTCATATAGTAACACATACAGGGGAAAAGCCATATGAATGTGGCTATTGTAAGAAAGGATTTTCTCAGAAATATGTACTCAATCGTCATATACTAACACATACAGGAGAAATGCCATATGAATGTTGCTATTGTAAGAGAGGGTTTCCTCAGAAAAGTGCACTCAATCTTCATATACTAACACATACAGGAGAAATGCCATATGAATGTTGCTATTGTAAGAAAGGATTTTCACGGAAAAATGATCTCAATCGTCATATACTAACACATACAAGAGAAAAGCCATATGAATGTTGCTATTGTAAGAAAGGATTCTCTCAGAAAAGTGCACTCAATATTCATTTACTAACACACACAGGAGAGAAGCCATATGAATGTTCACACTGTAAGAAAGGATTTTCTCAGAAAAGTACTCTTCACCGTCATCTCCGAAAACACACAGGAGAATAGCCATATGAATGTTGCCATTGTAAGAAAAGATTTTGTCAGAAGAGCGTACTCAATTTTCATCTACTAACATATACAGGAGAAAAGCCATATGAATGTTCATACTGTAACAAAGTGAACTCGATCGACACGTACTAACACACAGGAAAGCCATCTCAGAAAAGCCATCTCACCCTACACCTAACACACACAGGAGAAAAGCCATATGAATGTTGCTATTGTAAGAAAGGATTTTCTCGGAAAAATGCACTCAATCGTGATATACTAATGCTAGGAGTCCACTGGGCCAGCGCCAGTTGGTGCCAGTTCGCGCCAAAGATTATGTGATTGGCGCGAATTATTGTCTGCTCGGCATGTGTCGCCAAGTGGAATAAACTGGGTGCCATATGGCGTGCGCCAAATGCCACCCGGCTTGCTCCAAAATGTTGCGCCAGTTTGCGCCAGTTCGCGCCATTACACGGCCATTTGATTTCAAAATTCACCGTTGGCGCCATTCGCGCCAATAGACGGCTACTTTGCGCCACTTGGTGATTAGTTTGTGCCAAAGGTCCCCAAATTGGTTTGAACTTGCCGCCGCTTGGCGCTACTTGCCGACTATATAAATACTGGCCATCGGCTATCTGGTTCAGACCCCCCTCAGCTGCTGTATGAACAACATCTCTACTAAATATTTACAATTTTGATATGTCTGATGCTTTTGATAATGTTGGAGTGATGATGCTGCTCCATCAGAAGATGATGAGAGATGCTGAGGTGACCACTGCCTATCAACTGATGCTGGCCAATCCTGAGTAGGAAGAAGAGCCTCCTAAGAAGAAAAGGAAGCACAACTGGTGGTTTAGACCAATGCTCCACCCACAGTTGAGGGCCGAACGTGGACAGTACCACACGTTGATGGAAGAGCTGAGGGAGAATGACAGGAGGAAGTTCAAGAACTACACCAGGGTGTCCCCAGAGATGTTTGATGACCTTTTGGTCAGGCTTACACCCCACTTGCAGAAGAAGGACACCCACTTCAGGAAGGCCATTCTCCCTGGTCTCAAGTTTTCCGTCTTCCTGCGCCACCTATGCCGAGCTGTCTTACAACTTCCGAGTGGGCAAGGAAACCATCCAGAAGTTTGTCCCTGATGTAGCCAGAGCGATAGTGGATGAGTATGCTGCAGAAGTCATCTCCCTCCCCACAACCAATGAAGGCTGGCTTGAGGTTGCAGGTGATTTTGAAGCCAGATGGAATCTTCCTCACTGTCTGGGAGCCTACGATGGAAAGCACATCCGTCTCCAGAAGCCCAACAAATCAGGCAGCCTTTACTTCAACTACAAGCAGTTCTTCTTGGTTGTCCTGATGGCTCTGGTAGATTCAAAGTACCAGTTCCTGTGGATCGATGTGGGTGGGGTTGGCCATCAGTCTAATGCCCAGATCTACAACAACAGTGAACTGAAGGAGTGCATTGAAGCTGGCACTTTAGGCATCCCAGATCCAGCTCCTCTTCCCCATGATGATGAAGAGCACCCTATGCCGTACTTCTTCGTGGGAGACAATGTCTTCGCCATGAGGACGTACATGATGAAGCCCTATGGCCATCGTAACATGGACCAACAGCAGAAGATCTTCAACTACAGGCTGTCCAGGGCAAGGCGTGTGGTTGAAAATGCCTTTAATATTCTGGCTTTGCGGTTCCAGTGCTTCCTTGGCCAGATGAGACAGGAACCAGACACAGTCCGCCTGCTCGTTGAAGCTGCCGTCATGCTGCACAACCTCATCAGGAAGCGCTATCAGGCACTGGACGTCCGCATGTTGGACCAGGAGGATGCCCAGCACAACCTCATCCCTGGAGCTTGGAGAACTGCCGCCATCACTGAGGATTTGAACAGGCCCATCAGGGGAAACAGGGACACTGAGATTGCCAAACGCCAGAGGGATACGCTCAAGTGTTACTTCAACAGTGCGGGAGCGGTTGCATGGCAGGATAAGATGGTCTAGACAAGAGTTGTTGTACTTTTGCACAGGAGTAAAGACTGTTTTAGAAAACATTGATTGTGATATTGTATTTCACTATGGACTGGTGTGATGCATTGGTTAACAAAGTGCTCTTTGTCATATTGTATTGTTGTATGAAAACATTTGTCATATTGAATTGTGTTATGAAAACCTCAACTTTTTAAAAGCCCAACACTCATGACAATTATTTCTTTGTGTTAATATGTCCTATAAATGATAAAGGTGTAGTACTGAAATGTTATTTGTAGAATCCAAAATTTGTTAATGTTTAGCAGTTAAATAAGAAAATGTCTACCAAATATTCCTAAATGTAATTTATTTCCTAAACTGCTAAGTACTTTTGCTGTTTGGTAAATTATTAAATAGCAAAAGTAAATGTAAAAAAAAATACATGCATTAATATTTGGCAGTATTTATTATTTCACTGTTAAACATTTAAGTCATTCTACCAATTGGCCCAGAACAATATATTATTCACAACACCTTTGTTTTAAGACAACAATAAATCACAAATGACATTTGTTATGGTATTTTAATGACATTATAAAAATATGCATACATCACACACTTACAAAAAACAGTCACCCAACTGTCCAATCACATTCATGAACACATTAAAGCTCCATGAATAAGTGTCAATCATAGTAAGAAACACAATGCTCCTTAAGTGTCAAAAATAGTGAGAAACACAATGCTCCATAACTGTCAATAAAAACACTGCTACTCCTGTTCTGAGTCCTCACTGGACGGTTCTGCCTGTGTAGTGCCAGTTCTGGAGGGGGCACTGGCGGTGGGTTGCTGGGCTGTGTACTCCCTCATGTAGCCACATGACTGGCTCCCCCACACTGAATTTTTTGGAGGATTGGCCTGCCACTGCCAGGGGTTGGGTTGCCACATCTGGCCAGAAGCATCAAACTGGGCCTGGAGAGGAGGCTGTCCAGAAGAAGGCCCAGGTTGAGCGAACTGCTGCCTTGATTGTTGCTGCTGGAACTGGGGTGCGGTCTGCTGTTGTGGCTGCTGCTGCTGTGGCTGGAACTGGGGTGCTTGCTGGGGGGTTGGCTGGGGAGCTTGCTGAGGGGCTTGCTGCTGCTGCTGACCACGCCTCTGGTCCACGTCCCTCAGAGCAGGGGAGCAAGAGCAGGTGCAGCAGGACCAGGAGGTGGAGGCCCAGCTGGAGGGGGAGCACAGCCAGCAGCAGCAGGGGCTGGACGGCCAGCATCCTCGATGTCGCTCTCAGCAGTGGCGGCTGTTGCTGTGCGGGCTGCGGCAAGTGGTGCTTGAAGCTGCAATGGTAAATGACAAAGCATATTAAGTATTACTTTATGAGGTTGTATGTTGAAAATATTGTGATTCATTTGCCAATTATTATGAGGAAATATTTTCAGAAATTTCTAGATGTCAAATTGCATGTTCTATCTTGACAATTGTCAAATAAATTCTAATAAACCTAACAGGTTTATTTACAAAGAGTTATTTTAAAGTGTGAAGAGTATGATTGGTTGCATGTTCAATCCAATTTTACATGATTTTATTCAATGTTGTACTTGGGATATATAACTGTATTTTTGATATATTAATATTGGCTATTATTTGTTCTCATAATGGAAATGACATCAATAATTTTGTCAGCCAGCGTTATAACAGTTTGGACATAACATTAAATACTTACAGATGGGGTCGAGCGGATGTTCACTTCATGAACAAATGGCATCAGGAACTCCCACCAGTCCCACCTCTGCAGACTGTGGAAGCTCCAGCCCGCCTGCCCCGACTTCCGATACTTCTTGCGAAGCTTGCCCAGGTCCTTGCGCAGCGTTTTGTACCAAGTGTGGACGTCTTTGACGTCCACCCCCAGCTGGTCGGCCAGCCTCTTCCAGGCCTCATCTTTCTTGTCAGGTTGGGCCCACATGGCATCCCGCTTGTTGTAGAGGCCCGGGTACCCCAGCAAGTACTCTTTGGCCTCTTCCTCCTGAGCATCATTGAGCTTCACGGTCTTCCGCCTCGTTCCAGAACCGCCCCTCTTCCTCTTCCTCCTGTTGGTGGGTTCTTCCTCTTCCTCGGGAGAGGAATGTCCAGCTATAAATAGACAACAAATACCCATATTTAAAATAAATAAATTATATGGCACTGCTGTAAGAAATAAGTAATAACATATTACCAAGACCACTCTAAATAGTACATTTTTTATAAACAAACCCCTCATCCAAGATGCACCAATCAAAAAGAGACACCATTTATGCTCCCACTAAGTTTTTTGACATAACAAGTGCCAACACAGTACAATGCCAACACAATACAATTACAGTCCACAATAGTAGGCAGTCCATAGGAGGCAGTAGATAATCTGGACCTATATGATTGCTTACCAGGACTTGCTTGTGCAACCTCCTCTTCAGCCTCACTGGCATGGTGACTGGAAGGGGGTGTAGGTGAAGCTGGGGAGGGCTGGTCTTGCTCTTGGGCTTGGGGTGGAAAGTCTGGAGCAGCATCTTGGACAGGGGTGGCAGGTCTTGGAGCGGAGCCTCTACCAGCTTGAGCCAGCGCCACCACACGAAGGTCTTCATCATTCAGGCCCTCGTTGCCATCTTCGCTTGCAGGGGGCCTCGCCCTGGAGCTCAGCTTGAGCTTCTTGGGCTGGGGGTCCTTCTTCTTGGACTGCTCAGGCTTGTCCTTCTTCCCCTTGCTACTGCCTTTCTTGCCTTTGGGGGGGCATCTTCGTTGAAAATTGTGTGAAATCTTGTAGAAATTGTGAAGGAAAAACTGCGTGGAGGTGTTGTTGAGTCGAATCTTGAAAGTTGTGTGAGAAAGTCCTGCGATGCCGCCCTGCTTTTATAGGCGGCAAGGAGTGGCGCCAAATGGCGGGCAACCAGGTGGCATTTGGCGCGAAATAGTCACCAATCGGGTGCCGTTTGGCTCGCGCCACTGCACATTTGGCGCGCTTTGGCGGGCTATCCGCCTCTGTTGGAATTATTTGGCGCCAAGTGGCGCCATGTGGCGCGAAATCTCATTGGCGCAACTTGGCGCGCGCCATTACATTCCAGTGGATTCTAATAGGCGGATTGTTTGCGCCAAAGGGCGATATGTTCGCGCCATTTGGTGCCACTTGGCGGACACTTGGCGCTGAATGCTCGATGCAAGTGGCGCGACGAAAATTTCAAACATTTTGAAATTTTCTTGCCGCCACATTCAAATTTGGTGCCGTTACGGGCCACCACGAGCCAGTTGGGAGGCAGTTTGAGCCACTACACGCCACTAGGCACCTTATTGGCGACACTATAGGCGCCACAGTAAATTGCATTGGCGCAAACTGGCACCAACTGGCGCTGGCCCAGTGGACTCCTAGCATTAACACACACACAGGAGAAAAGCCTGATGAATGTTGATATCGTAATAAAGGATTTTCTCAGAAAAGTAAACTCAATCGTCACGTACTAACACACAGAGGAGAAAAGCCATATGAATGTTGCTATTGTAAGAAAGGATTTGATCAGAAAAGTTAATTCTCATCTCACTATGACTGTACATACAGGAGAAAAACCATATGAATATCACACTGTAAGAAAACATTTTCTATGAAAAGTGTTCTCAATTGTCATATATAGTAACACATACAGTAGAAAAGCCATATAAATGCACCCAATGTGAGAAAAGATTTTATCAGAAAAGCAATCTCATTGAGCACGTACAAAGACACAATTCACACTGTAAGAAAGGGTTTCTCTGAAAAGCGTTCTTAAAGGTAATACAAAGTTTTGGGAAATTTTGAAAATTGGGTGGATAGGGATTCTGTACAATTTTGATGTATTTGGATGCCCCTGTGGATGTATTATAAGCACTAGAAAATTTAGCCCCTAAAACACTTTTCCATGAAAATCTCAGATTATGTAGTTGTGATATATAATTTCCAAACGGGAATAGCTAATCGGTCGATTTTAGTCAAGAAACCTTGTTTTATAGCTTAATTAATATCTTGACCTTGAGAGGGAGCTATAAAACATGAAGAGTTTATTATATACAATTTCATAACTTTAGACTCGATTTCCACCGCGACAACGATGACTGCATATTGTAGGGTCGCATATGCTTCCAATATGTTCATTTGAACCAAATTCATGACCCCATACAAAAAATTTGTATTACCTTTAAAGGCATCGTTTAACAATGTTAAATCTGAGATGCATGGCCCTAAGCGTTATCAGTGTCTGTGATATGATGTGAAATTGATGCCCTAAAAATATTGGGCTTCAAAGGGATCGAGAAGTGCCTCAAAAAAGTAATCATCTTTGAGTGACGGGTTTTACCATACTTATTTTCCCCAATAGACTGTAGTATTATAAAAAAAACGTTAAGAAAACATTTTTTGAAACTTAGATTTCTAATCATAAATGTCTTGATAATTAGACAGGCGATCGGCTTGTAAAAGTCATGGGGTCTGTGCAGTGCCGCGTTAAGGGGTTTAAAAACATCCATTTTCAAGAAAAGAGTACTGTTTCAAAATCCTGCCGTACGCGTTTAGGGCTATTTTTGTACAGGTGTTCCTCAGGTATTACCAGGCTATACATTTATATTTTGTTTTGAATAGTAAAATAATAGCTGTTCATTGTATATTGTGTACTTTTTGTAAACCCTACATGTACGTATTTATATATATAGATCAAATTTGAAATGTACTTCTTTTTTTCAAAGAAAGGACTTATGATAAGCTGATGGCTGTGCATTAAACCCATTTGGAAGTGTAGAGGTTGATGTTATTGCTTCTCTATTGAAATACATTTTTATATTGTGAATTTTACATAAAAAGTGCAGTTTTGATTTATTTTACATGATTGTCAACAACTAAATTAAATGGTAATCCTTATCGCACTTTTGCAATACTTGTTTAGGAGTAAACTTTTGTGAAAAACCTGTTAAGGGTGTGTATTTTGGCTTGAGAAGAAATCCTCGTTTAGGAGGTACGTGTCCGGTAAACCTGTGGTCACGCATGCTTACAATATTTCTACATGACTGAGACCCCTGGGATAACATAAAACCCTGCGTATACAGTTTGAGTAAAAAAAAAGTTAACACCTAGAAAATTGCTAATTATTTTAAAAATCATATATGAACTGTAAATTAGTATACATCTTATGAAAGAGTGTTTTATCCCAAATCATTTAGTATCATTTTGTGTGGTATGTGTTCATGCTTGGATGAACAGGAGGCATTGATTGCGAGAGTGCAAAAATCAACTTGCGCCAAAGTTGCTTATGTGATGTTTGAATAAAACAATTGGGATTTGGGTATTAATTACTGGTAGGTCTTTGCAGATCCAAATAACATCCCAAACACAATTAATCATGTCACACATATCAAATATCTAATATCAAATGTAAACGAACATTTGTGGGCGTGTGTGTGTGACTTTGGTTCTGCAAAAAGCAAATGCAATGCATTTCATTTGATACATTCAGTTCATTCTCTCATTCTCTCTGCTAATCCCAACATAATACATACTGTAGGTATCACTTTGGCACAAGTCGATTTTTGCACTCTTGCAAACAATGCCTCCTGTTCATCCAAGCGTGAACACATACCACACAAAAAATGATACCAAATGAGTTTGGATAAAACACTCTTTCATAAGATGTATAATAATTTACTGTTCATAGAAGATTTTTAAAATAATTAGCAATTTTCTAGGTGTAAACTTTTTTTGACTCACACGGTAGAGGGCTCGCACTAAACCCAAGTTGTACTTGGGTTCCATGTGCGCCCTATTTTATGAGAGTGTTCTATGTCTGTTTTAAAGGCCGTCTGTTCTAGTTTGGCTAGGAGGGATTAAACCACCCAGGGTGGTCACTGACAGGTGGCTATCTCATCAACTCAACTCTCAATTTACATAAGAATAAGAGGATCATGGGGGACCAATGGTCACTGATTAGGCATTGTTTTCTTTATAGAGGGAGCAAGTAGCTACAAGTAGTACAGTGGGGCTTTAAGTAATATTTATTTATTTATTCATGATTTTTTGCAACAGGGTAATTTTATTCAGTTCCCCTGAAAGATTGCTAGTGGACCACCTTTTCAAGGAAGCCCTGCATAATACAATAACAGTACATAAACATAGTATAGACTGTAATGAAATAATAACAAATTGTACATATGTGAAATATTGAATTAAGCACATATCTTTTTAAAATAACACTATTTGAATCATACAATATTTATTATCAATTATTTAAAGAAATTAAAAATACTGAAACTAACAAAACCACGCCTGAAAAAAAAAAAGTAATGGTAGTCTCCTCAACAAGACATTTTAATGTTCACTGAGAAAGCATTTATGTTGTAATATTAATTTTGGAAGCTCGTAATTATTTGAAAAGAGTTTAGCCACATGGAACCCCTTGCGTCAAGATAAAAACATGTTTTGGGGATTGTTTTACTGTAAAGTAATCCTGTTTAGGTCTATTATTCGTTTTGAAATTTGGTGTAAATTTTCTATTAATTTTGATTCATTAAAAACTTCAGAAATGCATCTTTGAACTTTGTAACAAAGTATTTAATTTCTCCTTTTCTGTTTTATAAAATATATATCCTTTATTTTTATACTTTGTACAAATGTTATTGAGTTGGGTTGAGAGACAGACGGATCGAGAGAAAGAGAGAGAGAGAGAGGGGGTGGGTTAGGGAAAGAGACAGAGAGAGAGAGAGGGGGGTGGGTTAGGGAAAGAGAGAGAGAGAGAGAGAGAGAGAGAGAGGGATGAGTTAGGGAAAGAGAGAGAGAGAGGGGTGGGTAAGTGAGAAAGAGAAAGGAGTGGGTTTGAGGGACAGAGGGATCGAGAGAGAGAGGGTGGATTAGAGAGAGAGAGAGAGAGAGGGGGGTGGGTCAGGGAAAGAGAGAGAGAGAGAGAAAGGAATGGGTTAGGGAGACAGGGGTCGAGAGAGAGGGGTGGGATAGGGCAGGGATATGAGAGTTAAAACACCTCCATGGTTACTGGTTAGGGAGACAAAGGGGTCGAGAGAGGGAGGGTGGGTTAGGGAGAGAGAGAGGGGTGGGTTAGGGAGAGAGAGAGGGGGGGGGGGGGGTGGGTTAGAGAGAGAGAGAGTGGGTTAGGGGGAGAGAGAAGGTGGTTTAGGGAAAGAGAATTGTGTGAGGGGGAGAGACGGGTGTGGGTTAGGAAGACAGAGGGGTCGATAGCCTGTTAAAAGCGTAACTCTATTTTGCGGCCTGGATAACTTATTTAGTATATTTTTCTTGAGTTGGGAATGTTGGCAGACATCCACTGAGTGAGCAGTGTGTGTGTGGGGGGGGGGGGTGGGTGGGTGGGTGACTATGTGTGTGGGTGGGTGAGTATGTTTGTGTGATAGAGGGTGAGTATGTTTGTGTGATGGAGGGGGCAGGGAGGGGGTAGGTAGGGAGCAGGATTGTTTCAGTAAAATTACCTCCAGATTTGTTTAAGTTTTTTTTGGTAATATAATAAGTGAATAACATTTACAATTGACATATTATGTTTAGGTACTTATACGTTTACTTTGTTGCTAAGTTATATTATACTGCAAATAAGTTTGTGTTTAATTATGTTCATGTAAAAGCATCAATATTGAACACGTTTATTTTATTCAATTGTATGTACTGGTTTGTATTACACATTTGGAGAAATAAAACAAAATTGTTAAACATAAAAAAGATAGAGGGAGGGTGGGTTAGGGAGAGTAGGAGAGAGAGAGACAGGGGGGGGGGGGAGAGGGATGGTTTAGGGAAAGAGACAGAGGTGAGAGAGAAGAAGTGCCCTCCCCCCCCCCCCCCCCCCCACTCCGTGATCGGAGGGATACCATGCATATGCGTGTTACCAGGCAAAATGTCCGTTAAAGGGGTACTTTTCATGCACCAAAGTCCGGCTCGTAGTACACAGAAGCCCGTTTTACACACCGGAGTGTTTTCAAAAGGAGGGAACACGCATATGCGTACCCTAAATAATACTGAGTGGGGGGGGGGGGGGGGAGAAGTGGTGGGTTAGAGAGAGAGAGAGAGAGACAGGAAGAGAGGATAGAGGGAGCAATAGAGGGAGCAATATCACCGTACTTTGACAAGACGTGCTCCTTTTCTTTTTGTTAATCATTGTCTTCAGTTCATTTCGATATAAAGTGTCCCCTTTTCCTCTCATCATTAAACAATGCTAATTTACAGCAACTAGAGAGGTGAAGTATACCAGACCACCGTCTTTGTGAATAATGTGCAGCAACGAACAGGGGCGTCGCTAGACCTTTTTCAGGGGGGGGGGGTGTAGAGGCCAACGATTACCGACAAAACTAGCCACAAATTACCGACAAAATTAAATGTCCCAATATCTACAAATATAACCCTATAAACCCGGGCCCGAAGGCTAAATTATTTTTCCTATGGACTATCTATAGTAATTGCGTATGCGCAAATGATCCTTTTCCTCGACGACATAAATATACGAATTATTTCGTCAACTTAGTCAACATCAAAGCTATACATTTTAATGCAGGTGCGGAGCTAGGATCTTATTTTAGGGAGGGGCGGTAGTGAGCAAGCGATCACTTAAAGATCGCGCAAAGCGCGCTCATTATAGGGGGGTGTCGGTGTTAGGCCTCACGCACGAAGCGTGGAAGCTTAGACGTTTCCTTAAATTATTAGGAAAAGAAAACGATTTATTGTACCGATCTCGACTGTTAATCCTTGTCGGAATGAAGTTCCCCCGCCCCCCCCCCTCCCGCGCGAAGAGCGAAAGCTTTGACGTTTCATTGAATTATTATAAAATGTAGACGATTTGCTGTACCGTTCTCGATGTTAATCCTTGTCTGAATTCAGTTTCTCCCCCTCCTGCGCGAAGCGCGGAAGCTTTAGACGTTTCATAAATTATGAGAAAAAGCAGACGACTCGGTGTACTGTTCTCGACTCTTAATCCTTATCTTAATTTATCTTAATCCTTATCTGAATTCAGTTCTCCCCCTCCCGCGCGAAGCACGGAAGTTTTTACGTTTCATTAAATTATTAGAGAAAGTAGACGATTCGTTGAACCGTGCTCGAGTCTTAATCCTCGTCTGAATGAAATTTCCCCCTCCCGCGCAAAACGCGGAAGTTTTGACGTTTCATTCAACTATTAGAGAAAGAAGACGATTCGTTATACTGTTTTCGACTCTTAATAAGCCCTAATTGTCCGAATTCAGTTTCCCCCTTTAGCGCGAAGCGCGGAAGCTTTGACGTTTCCTTAAATTATTAGAGAAAGCAGACGATTCGTTGTACCGTTTTCGACTCTTAATTCTTGTCTGAATTTAGTTTCCCCCTTCCAGCGCGAAAAGCTTAGACGTTTGATTTAATTATTATAGAAAGAAAACGATTCATTGCACCGTTTTTTACTCTTATCAAGCTCTATTATCTGAATTCAGTTTCCCCCTCTTGCACAAAGCGTGGAAGCTTTAACGTTTCCTTAAATTATGAGAGAAAGAAGACGATTCGTTGAACCGTTCTCGACTCGTCTAAATGGAGTTTTCCCTAGATAATACTGAGGGGGGAGGGGGGGGGGGGGGGGGGGAGAGACAAGGAAATGGCGCTAAGTGACAGTAACGAAGAATAAGGGAAAAACTGTAATCGGGAGATTTGGGATCATTCCAGAAGGCTTGGGAAACGTTATTGAATAGAGGGGGCCGGGCTGGCCGCATAATAGGGACTTTTAGATTTGCGTGGACTGATACGTGTGACGTCCATTCAAGGCAGTGCATTAAAAGGACGTCGATCGTAGCAATCCCCATTGTCTTCGTGCGAATCTAAAAGTCCCTAATATCTCGAGCCGTGGATTCAAAGTTAAACGGTAAAAACAGCCCCTGCGCTACAAAGGTCATCATTCTTTAGTGATAAATTTGAAAAGGGCACAATTTTTTGGATGTCTTTTAAATAGAAGCTATATACTCAACAATCAAATTTTAAATTAACGGTAGGGCCGCTTCGCAACTCTTATTTTGCCCTTCATTTGGATTCAGCTCATACTATACCAACTCGCTTGTGTTTGTATTTGAACTCATGTTGGTAGTAATCATGGACAGGGGCGGCGATCCTGGGCTCGATAGGGGGACACGTCCCCCATGAAATTTAGAAATATAGCTAGAAAGAAATATAGCGGAAAGAACGTACATATTGGGCTGAGGGATTTTCTAGAATGCATAATTTCAACATTCAACAGTGCAAAATCTCGCTTGGTCGCTACGCCCCAGCCTCCGCCCGATAACACAAAACTATGATAATTAATATGACGCCGTGATTTATCCATGGTTGGTATAATCAGGGCTTGTAATATCTTTTTTCCCCCTTTCATTTCTAGTAACCTAATTGTGTGCTATCACAATCATGATTGTTTTATTTTCCCTTTAAAGCAGGCGCGTAACCAGGGGCGGTAGGGGCATAGAGGACGAAAAAGGAGCAGACAAAGAAACATTTCTAAAAATTCTGACAAGTCGAGAACGGTATAACGAATTGTATTCTTTCTCTAATAATTTAATGAAATGTCAAAGCTTCCGCGCTTCGCTCGGGAGGGGGGCAACTGAATTCAAACAAGGATTAAGAGTCGAGAATGGTACAACGAATCCTCTTCTTTCTCTAATAATTTCATGAAACATCAACGCTTCTGCGCTTCGCGCGTAATGGGGGGGGGGGGGAGAAGGGGGAACAGCGTCCTTTGATTACCAAAATCTAAATCCTATTTTGATTAGAAAAACATTTATTTATTTCGGAAGCGAGCTGGCCGAATTTGATTTTTTGATATCTTTTCTCGTTTATTTTGGTGATAAATAACAGTTTCACAAAATATATATTATGCTCAAATTTTTGCTCGCTCGCTTCGCTCACTATAGCCGAATTGTGAAACCAGAAAGTTACTTTTTCGGGCAAGAGGCTTAAGTCCCCCTCCCGATGAAAATGTCAAAAATTGTACAGGTATGGTGCTTCTTATGACCTTGTCAGTATTGGTATGTTGAGTTGCAAAAACGGTCTGCGCAATTTTCAAATCCCCCCCTCCCCTATTGGAAAATCCTGGATCCGCACCTGCAGACATATCCTCGCTTGGTCGCTCCATCGTTTTTCATATATTTCATCTCATGCGATTTCGTATCATTTAGTTAAAATGTCATGAGATAGTTTTAAAATCCACATCTAATCTCTTACTATAGTAAGAGATTAGATTTCCTATTGTTGTTATATATACCGTCAGCCTAGACGAGCAACATTCTCCTTTTCCTTTTCGATTATACGATTTAGAGACACTATAGGACCCATTATTTGTGACTATCCTCCTCTCTATGGTCGTGGGCTTAATGGTCGCCAGTTTTCGAGGAGCGATAAATACCGAGTTAAATTATCTCGGATCCGTGAACAACTGAGGAGATCGCATTCAAATGTTCCCAAATTAATTTGTCAAAGAATTTGATGGCAACTGCAATTTCTTCCATATTAAGCCCAAGAATGAACGTAAGTAGACATAGATTCTATGTAACTCGGCGTCGATCGCGTCGGAGCTCCCTGGAGTTGGCAATGCATGCAATGTGACTATGCTTTGCTGGAGCTAGTGGATGATGACGCTTGTTCAGAAACCTATCCATAATATGACCCGTAACTCCGGCGTGGACGGTGGAGATACTACTAAAACCTACCAAAAATGAAGTAAATATTCATTAAATGTCCACATAAAGATCATGAGTAGGGAGGCCAATATCAAAATCTAACTTTTTAATTACTAATATATTTATAATAAAACAAGGTTTAAAAGAAAGTATTTTCTTTAACTAGATCTAAAAGTCTAGATCTAATGCTACGTTTACACTATGTTTCCAGCAGCCACGGCAGCCCCCTTTGCCCGAAACGTGGTGTGCCGTGGGATTTAGAACCGTTTTATCTCTGTATTCAAGTTTTGTTAGGTCTTGCCAAGTTTTCTCACGGTCTACCACGGTATCCGTGACGGGCCGTGGGGGGGAGGGGATGCTGAGTCCCGGAGGCTCCAAGGCGCACTACGGTTCGGCCCGCGTTCTACCACGGGTGCCTCCCGTCCCACTTCCGGACCACCTCCAAGTTTTGTTACGGCCTATTACGGACTGTCACGTTTTGTTACGTTCACCCCGTTTTACTACGGCCTACTAGGTTTCTCATCTGCACCGTGACTGCCGTGGCAAATTTTTTGACAGGTTAAAAATCTGACACGGTATCCATGGCAATTACGTTCTGTCACGTTTGCCCATACGGTCCCCCGCGTTGTGTCACGTCAATCCCGTTTCGTCCACGGTGGCCTGAAACGTGGTTACCGTAGCCGCCGGGAACATAGAGTAAACGTAGCATTAGACGACCCACCTATCTGCCGACTCCAGAAGTTCCATAAAATAGGAGATATCCAGCTCTAAAGTTGGGTGTTCCTTCTACGCCAATCCGTCCATAAGAGCCTTGAAATAATCAATTTCGTTTCGCGAAATTACATTCATAATTAGACGGGCCCCAGGGGATGGGCGTGTCATTAAGTTTAAAACTTCACGCGAAAGTACATTCACTCGGCATAGGCTAGCCTTGAATCGGTCGCACAAGTACACACCGTACCGACACAGATATGGTAATTGCAAGCCGCAATCCTGAATCGAGCCATGGAGGGACAAAACAGAGAGAGAAAGCCAATATAGTACTAGGTTTGGAACTTATTTCATCAAAAATTTAGGAAGGGTTGCAATTGGGTCTTACAATGTAGCTTTAATAGTAGGGAGGCCAATGCCAAAATCTAACTTTTTAATTATTAATTTGTTTATAATAAACCAAAGATTAAAAGAAAGTAATTTCTTTCTCTAAGACAACTCACCCATCTGCCGACTCCTGAAGTTACATAAAAATAGGAGATATCCAGCTCTCAAGTCAGTAATTATCGACCGATCTCTTTATTATCTTCCTTGTCGAAAATTCTAGAAAAAGTTGTATATCGTAGAACTGTTTACTTTTTAAAAACTCATAGTATTTTTTCCAACTTTCAGTTTGGATTTAGAGGAAAACATAATACAGAACATGCCTTATTGAATTTTATTGACAAAGTAGCGCATGCTTTAGACAATTGCTCTCACCTGGTTGGTATCTTCCTGGACTTCGCCTTCGACACACTCAATCATTACATCTTATTATTTAAACTTCTTCATTATGGGGTGCGTGGGAAGGCCTTGGAGTGGGTCAGGAGTTACTTATCCAATAGACGACAATATGTATTCTTGAATAATCATACTTCCAATAAGCAAAACGTAAATTGTGGAGTACCGCAGGGAAGTTTGTCAGGGTTGGCATATTTCCCGCTTCAGAGGCTTATTTCCCGGACGCTGGGAAATAAGCGGTATTTACCGGTATTTACCACTTTTTACCGGGAAATACCGGGAAATATATTTTTCCACTCACTGGTTCATAGGGATTGTCCAATTTTGAACATAATAACAATGGTGGTGAGTATGGTTGCTCTTGTGTGTACTATTTGTGTGTGTGTGTGTGTTTGTTCGTGTGTTTGTCTATGTCTGTAATTATGTAATGCTGGAAAAAAATACAGGAAAAAGATACCAAATATACACCTAATCTAGATATGATGTTCTTCATTAAAGGGAACCAAAACCTTCATACTAAGTTACTTTTATTGTAAAGTTTAAAATATTTGAATAAAATCAGTGAAAATTTGAACAAAATCGGGCAAGGAATAAGGAAGTTAAAGCTTTTTGAAATGACTAATCACTAGAGGGCGATATTCAATTTGATGACATCGTTTGTGGACAACTCTCCATGCCTTTTGTACATCAAATTTCACAAGTCTTTTGTTTTTTTCCTATTTATTTGTGTTCTTGATCGGATTTCATAACATGTGAAGTAGAATATCATTTTGCATTCTATTATCTCAATCACAAGAAAGAAGGAAAAACATGATGGATAATGGATAAAAGCAAACAAACTATCCCTTAACCTCCAAAAAACCAAATATATGTTATTTAGTAATTCTGTTGACACACTGCCCAAGAATTTCATTTTTGACGATACCCCCTTGGAAATTGTTTCATTCATTAAATTTTTAGGCATAACTGTTGATAACAAACTTTCGGGGGGAATACTATATAGATAATACATGTAAGATCATTTCACAGAATATTGGCATAATAAACGAACTTAAATTTCATTTTCTGACATCATCCCTACTCATGCTTTATTCATCTTTAATTTTACCATATCTGAATTATGGGATACTTGCTTGGGGCAACACACAGCAAACTCTACTAAATAGACTGTTATTACAAAAGAAGTCTCTCCGTATTATTTACCATTCTGCTCCACTCTCACACACAGACCTGTTATTTGTTAATGGCAGACTATTAAAAACAAATGACCTGTATCTACTTCACTTTATGTATAAGTATTCAAAAAAGACCCTTTCACATATATTTGATGCCATGTTCCCCCTAAATCGGTCATTTCATGATTACCCAACTAGACGGTCAAACGAGTCTCGACTACCTTTCTTCAGAACTTTATTAGCGAAGAAGTCTTTTATGTATGATGGTCCTAGATTTTGGAATTCTCTGAATGAAGGTATTAAAAATAGTCCATCCCTAAATTCTTTCAAGCAAAATCTAAAGACATTTTTGCTCAAATCTTATAGTAATATACAAGAATAATCTGATAACAGTTGGTAATCATCTTAATTTTTCATTTAGGTCTTCATCATCTGCTCGATTAATTTAATATTTATTTGGTCTTATGATCTTACCTTCCCAAAATTAACATTATAACTACCTTTTTTCCGGTCATGATTTGCCCTGCTTCTTTCTTTCTTCCTCCCCCTTTCCCTTTTCCTTGTTATCTGTTTTACTTCACCTTGTTTTTTTCGTGGTTGTCTGTTGTGTTGTAATATTGTCTTGTGTTTTCTAAGTCTTCGTAGGCAAAATTTGAAACAATTATATATTTTTTTCTGGGGGATCCACAAACTACAAGCACTGCTTTTTAGTGGATCCCCCCCCCCCCATTTCCTCAGAAATTAAGAATTTCTTGTAATAATTTTATTATGTTCAAAGGTTATTTGTATAGTTTCCTGAAAAAATGAATTATGTATGAAAGAAAAAGAAGTAATATCTTTGTTTACCTTTCTTTTGGAAATGAAATAAATATGAATATGAATATGAATAGAAGGAAAATTGGAGGAGTTATTATTATAAACTACATATTGAGATTAAAAATTACTTTCAACCGAGATGACAAATTTAAGTGTTGTTCTAGTTTCCGAGTGGTAAGTCAACACACAGATTACTGAGCTGGGAGACATTGCCAGGCATAGCGCCAGGTGGAGGGGCATAAATCAAAACCTTTTTTTGTTTTTGTGTGTGTACCTGTGTAAAACACTACCACCACTACTACTACTACTAATTGTACTACTACTACTTTTACTACTACTTCTACTACTACTACTACTACTACTATTACTAATTGTACTACTTCTACTACTTCTTCTATTACGTTCTACTACTATACCTTTTAAATATATTGGTAGTGCTCAGAGTATGATTGATATCTCACAAGAAAGCATTGCTTAATTATCTCCATATGTTGTTCCCTTTGCAAGAATATGCTGTAAAACACCTTTGTTTTCTCGCTATTTTTAGGGAATGTAGGCTTAAAGCAAGAAGCAGATGTGAGGACTTTGAATTCAGGGCAGCCTGCAGATCTTGCAGAGACTGTTCAGTCATTCCCAGAAGTCAAGCAAGAAATGGAGAGAGGGACACTTGATCATCACCAAACCACATATAGAAGTGTAGCAAAAAGTGTTCATTTAGTCCCAGAAGGTATGATCAAGCAAGTAGCAGAGAGAGGGGCATCAAATCCTCTCAGAACAACAGATAGGAGTGCAGCAGAAGGTGTTCAGTCAGTCCCAGAAGATATGATCAAGCAAGTAGCAGGGAGAGGGCCCAGAGGGGCATCAAATCCTCTCAGAACAATGGATAGGAGTGCAGCAGAAGGTTTTCAGTCAGTCCCACAAGATAATGTCAAGCAAAAAGTTCAGAGTAGGACCTTGAGTTCACTGCGTTCTATAGATATGTGCATAGAAACAACCCTAGGACATACTAACAAGCAAGAAATGGAAAGTAAGACCTCAAAATCTTTGCGACATACTGAACAGAGTGTAGATGAAACTGCCCCATCAGTCCCAGAACACATTATGCAAAAAGCAGAGAGTTGGACCTTACATACTTCGCCAACTCCAAATAGAAGCTCAACAGAAACTATTCAATTTGTTGAAGGAGTTCTCATCAAGCAAGAGGTTGATAGCAATGCCGTTCATTACCTGTCACCCATGAATGAATTCATTCCATCAGTCATAGAAGTTCTCATCAAGGAAGAAGCAGAGGCCTTTTCAACAGTTGGAGAGGAAATCGATCAGTTACCCCTCAAAATCAACATCAAGCAAGAACCTACAGAAGAAAGTGAAGAGGAAGGTGTTCCATCATGTCTAGAAGGTATTACTTGAATTGATATTCCATTGAAACCTGTGTACAAAGTATGCCTGAGTCATTAAGGTTTCTTTTGCTAAACGTTTAATTGTTAACTTTATATGGGTGGTTTCGTTTAATCGTTTTGATAAAGACATAGATGTATGTAATCATGTTTATGAAAGAAGGCTTAAAACAGTACTCTAAAAACATGTACACACACACTCAAAAACAATCTATCATAATTCAAAATTGAACATAGGCGTCTCCGAACTCGAACTTTTGTCAACAAATCTTGCACTCGCGATCGCTCAATTATCAGTACAGTGACAAATACTAGATACCAAGTTTGTCTATGTATGTCACGCCACTCTTCAATGGACAGAGCGCTATGAATGTTTCTTTTCCACTGAGGGTGTGACTGCGGTATTTGTAAGTGTAGGAATGGACCAATGAATGTGTTTTGTTTGCTGTGATCTCCTTGTACACGTACAGATGGAACTTAAAGGATTGCACTAACATTTAATAATGAAAGACTGATTTTAAATAATCCGACACTAATGATTTATTTCAGGTAAAATCAATCATGAAGTGGATAGTACAACCCATAATCCTGTGTCAAGTACTGATGGAGAAGAGGAATCTGAACAACCTACATCAGAAGGTAGGTTTAATCTATAGTACAATGAGGTTTTTAAAGGCCTGGTCAGACCACATTGATAATGATAACGAATAAACGATAAAGCATGTGCATATTGCAAGATGTATTTAGTGGTAAGACCTTACCAATTTTCACAGAAAAGAATTGTTAGTTGTGTCAGTCAAACACTGTTGTCACTGCGTCACTTCAAAGATGTGCAATTATTGGGTTACAGATGTTATCGTTTCTGCTTGCTCCAAAATAAAATCATTGGCTGAGTAATCCCAATAGCAAGATAAAATAGTCGAGGCAGGCTCATTAGCATATAACGTCAATATCTGACTTACATCTGCAACAAATTTCAAATACATTTTGCACTTTCATAACAGAACGATTTGGGAGCAATTTATCGCAGTAGTTATCATTATCTTTATCAATGAGGTCTGATCAGGACAGGGTTGGGCGATAAATACCGGTGGCGGTATTTACCAGCGGTAAATACTGGTAAATACCGTCCGGTAAATAAGATGGGTGTCTGGTAAATATGTAAAAAACAGGAAATATGATTTTAATTCTCTATTTATTAATAATTTTACTTATTTTTAGCCTCAACAACCGAAAATATTGCACATGGTTTTTGAAGCACATGGCATTTTGTTCATATGCTAATTAATAGGTATTCATGAAAATGGTAATTAGCAACTGACTTAAAGATATTATGTCCAATTTGCAGTCCCAAAAATTGAAAAGGTTAAATTACAACGGCATTTGAAAGATTATACTAAATTAGAACTTCCCTAAAAAAAGGGGGGGGGGGGGCTTGAAATGTCTTTAAGTGGGAAAATAACAACTATTAGTTGTTGAATCGACTTAAGAGCTATAGAGCCAGTTAGTAATTGTACCGAATGGTCGTATGTTTTATGCTGTGCAAAGATTCAATCAGTTTAATTTTGGCCATTACAAGAAGTGGGTTATTGATGTAGACAAATGCTCATTTTATGGATGTTAATTATCAAAGAAGAAGAAAAAGCCAGTCAGTCACTCAATAGTGTCTGACATTGAAGTCTAGCAAGTAAACGGGTTTCCTTGCATAATTTGAATATTAGGACACTGCTAACGTTTAAATTTCACAGATAGGACATACATGACATATTTATTATTCCTGCAAAGTTGTACAGAATTTGATGTTGGCTGCAATAGGGACATTGAATTGAAATGACTTGAATTTTTTTTTTTCATGGTAAACTCACATCAGTCTAAAAAGACTGCTTTTCAGCAAGTTCGTGTAAAAAGCATAAAACGTATCTCAAATACATATACATCAGTAAATACATAGGAAAACTACTTAAAGATGACATACATGCATAAAATACAAAAATTAAATAACAAACTATTGCATCAAATAAAATAACAAGCATAAAGATATATGATATAATGGTTTCATATGAATAAATTAGGAAGAACAAAATTAAGTAAGAAGCTAACATATAAAATGAAATTACAGACATAGATAATATGTGTCATTAAAAAAAGTGTCATTTTAATAAATAGTTATAGGGGAAGAGTAGAATGGGATAGGATGAGAAGAGAACAAAGAAAGAGAGAATGTGAACTAATAAGATAGAAGAAGAAGAGGGACGAGAAAAGAACAAAGAAAGAGAGAATGTGAGAAAAGAGAGATGGAAGAAGAAGAAGATGAGAGTGACGAACTAGTACAATGCGTCTACCTCCAGTTCAAATTGCCGGGCAGTTGACAAGAGACGAATTCTTTCAGGTAAGGCATTAAATAATTGGACACTTGAGTAGATAAATCCCTTTCGTTTAAAATTGGTTTTGGGTTTTTCTAAAGTGAGTATACTAACAGATTTCCTGAGCCCGTGGGTGTATTCTTTTAGGGAAATGCGTTCGCATAATGATTTAGGAAGCAAATTGTGTACTAGTTTAAAGATTAGTACTAGGGCATGTTTTTTCCAACGTATATCAACACGTTCAACTTTTAGGATAGAATAGAGCAGATTTGTGTTGAAAAGACTATCGACAGACAGAACTACTCGTAGTGCTCTATTTTGAATTACTGATATTTGCTTAAGATGAGCTTTGCAAGCATTTCTCCATAATGCTGAACAATAATCAAAATGAGGTTGCACAAGGGTTTTATATAACATTACGACTGTATCTTGCAAAATATATGGTCACGCACGTTTTGAACAATATATACTGGATAACGTTTTTTTTCTTTACGTGTGTGACTTGATCTTGCCAATTCATTTTCTTCTTTAAAATAACTCCTAGATACTTCATTGTCTTAACAGTTTTTAGAGGGATTCCGTTTATCTGGATATTGATTTTATCAAATGACCTTCGTTTACAATTTGATGTAATAACCATTATTTCACACTTCTTTTCATTCAATAAAATTCTTTAATAAAATATCTTTAATGAAGAACATCATATCTAGATTAGGTGTATATTTGGGATCTTTTTGCTGTATTTTTTTCCAGCATTTCATAATAACGGACAAACACACAAACAAACACACACACACACACAAATAGTACACACCAGAGCAACCATACTCACCAACATTGTTATTATGTTCAAAATTGAACAATCCCTATGAACAAGTGAGTGAAAAAATATATTTCCCGGTAAAAAGCGGTAAATACCGCTTATTTCCCAGCATCCGGGAAATAAGCCTCCGAAGTGGGAAATATGCCAACCCTGGATCAGGACCTATCACTGTAATCTGCTTCCTTTGATATAATTCAGTTCATGCAGATTTTAACTCATTCATTGTCAGACTTCAGGCATCTTTATAGCTAAGCTTGTAGCATGTACGTTAGCCCACTCTTTCCAAACAAGTAATAAGACAAAAAAGTGCATCTTGCCAATCACCATTTGTCTTTTGTCTATTTTGCATCCACTTACTGTAACCGATTTAGGGGTGACCACTACAAATAAAATAAAAAACACCTCTGAAATATTTTGTATTATTATGAAATCTTAGTAGGCAATTACATGTATGTGATATGTCCCTAATATAATTATATAAAAAGTAGATGGAACCACATGATACTCCAAGAATTTGATGGGAACTCTTATTGCAGGGTAGGCATGATTGGAAACAAAGATGCATGGTCATGTGGTGTCATTTGACCAATTAGACGGCCTACATGCTTGAACCCATTTTGCCATATTCATCTTTCTCAAGTTCAGAAAATAATCCAAAAACTTCTTTCTCAATTTGAAGTGACAGGACACTCATGTAATTTCTAACACTTTATCTGAGGTTTCGATGACATGAGCTTTCTTGTTCTCGCCACCAGGTGATATTGTTGACAACGGACAAGAGACGGTAGAACGTGGAACGTCAATCAACAGTGGAGGTAAATCTCATCTTTGCTCACATTGCGGCAAGGTGTTTTCCACAAAAGATCAACTCGACATTCATCTGAGGATACATTTTGGAGAAACGCTACATCAATGTCCATGTTGCAGTAAGAGATCATGTCAGGCCAGTCATCCCCTTCTCCACTTGAGATCACATACAGGAGAAAAGCCATATGAATGTTGCTATTGTAAGAAAGGATTTTCTCGGAAAAGTACACTCAATTGTCATATACTAGCACATACAGGAGAAATGCCATATAAATGTTGCTATTGTAAGAAAGGGTTTCCTAAGAAAAGTGCACTCAATCGTCATATACTAACACACACAGGAGAAAAACCATATGAATGCTGCTATTGTAAAAAAGGATTTTCTGAGAAAAGTACTCTTCACTGTCATCTCCGAACACACACAGGAGAAAAGCCATATGAATGTTGCTATTGTAAGAAAGGATTCTCTCAGAAAAGTGTACTCAATCGTCATAAACTAATACATACAGGAGAAAAGCCATATGAATGTTGCTATTGTAAGAAAGGATTTTCACAAAAAAATGATCTCAATCGTCATATACTAACACATTCAGGAGAAAAGCCATATGTATGTTGCTATTGTCACAAAGGATTTTCACAAAAAAGTGCTCTCAACCATCATATACTAACACACACAGAAGAAAAGCCATATGAATGTTGCTATTGTAAACAAAGATTCTCTCTGAAAAATGCACTCAATTGTCATCTACTAACACACCCAGAAGAAAAGCCACATGAATGTTCACACTGTAATAAAAGGTTTTCTGAGAAAAGAAATCTCACCCAACACCTAACGCACACAGGGGAAAAGCCCTATCAATGTTGCTATTGTAAGAAAGGATTTTCTCGGAAATATGTACTCGAGCTTCATCTCCGAACACACACAGGAGTAAAGCCATATGAATGTTACTTTTGTAAGAAAGGATTCTCTCAGAAAAGAAATCTCACCCAACACCTCCTAACACACACAGGAGAAAAGCCATATGAATGTTCATACTGCAAGAAAAGGTTTTCTAAGAAAAGCAATCTCACCCAACACCTCCTAACACACACAGGAGAAAAGCCATATGAATGTTCACACTGCACGAAAAGGTTTTCTCTGAAAAGTAGTCTTAAACGTCATCTCCGAACACACACAGGAGAAAAGCCATATCAATGTTCAAACTGTAAGAAAGGGTTTTCTGAGAAAAGTAGTCTCACCCAACACCTCCTAACACACACAGGAGAAAAGCCCTATGAATGTTCATACTGCAAGAAAAGGTTTTCTAAGAAAATCACTCTAACCCAACACCTCCTAACACACACAGGAGAAAAGCCATATGAATGTTCAAACTGTAAGAAAGGGTTTTCTAAGAAAAGCAATCTTACCCGACACCTCCTAACACACACAGGAGAGAAGCCATATGAAAGTTCACACTGCAAGAAAATGTTTTCTCTGAAAAGTACTCTTACCTGACACCTACAAACACACACAGGAGAAAAGCTGTATAAATGTTCACACTGCAAGAAAGGGTTTTCTAAGAAAAGCTATCTCACCCAAAACCTCCTCGTACACAAAAGAGAAAAGCCATATGAATGTTCACACTGCAAGAAAAGGTTTTCTAAGAAAAGAAATCTCACCCAACACTGATGAGGTCGAGGGTCTTAGAATTGGTAGATACTCATGATAATAGACGATTCGGCAGTCAGGTTTGTTGTGATGGAGACATGTTTATTGAACTACGACGGATACCGGATATTCGGATATCGCATATCTTAACATCCCCCTTTCTCTGGAAAGATTGGGAATCAGTGAACATCACTGATTGATGATTAATAACATACTAGCAGGACCCGTGGAAAATCCATGGGATTCTAGGGGGAGGGCAGGGGAGGGGGGGGGGGGGGTAAATAGAAAGAGGCCTAGACCCTATGTGCTATCGAAAATAAAATTTGATTATTTTTATATAAGGTCTAGGCCTAGAATCTAGACGATTTTTATAACGCTGTTTGACCATGAATGGCGCACCGTAATACCCGTTTTAATGCATTGATTTGATGAAGGAACTGTATCATAGTATAAGTATTCTATCCAGCTATAGACAATGCCAATGGCTATGTTTTTAAACGACCGTCTGATTTTCTTGTGAAAACTTTACTTTGAAAAATGATTATCGAAATTCAGCATACAACTATACATGGACAGAATAATCACAATCTAAGCTCAGGTTTCATACCTCTATAGTCACGAAACTATATTGAAATAGGGGCAATAAGAGCAATTTCAAAATGGTGTCGAGTCTACTCTATAATAGCTCAGCTCAGCTCACCTCACCTCACACAGTCACAGTCACACAGTCACAGTTCCGACAGTGCTCGGCAGCAGTAGCGCACTGCACTGCCCGTGCCTCACGGCAGCTAGCTTGCAACTGAACTGTCAGTTACGATGAATTTCTTGTGAAAACTTTACTTTGAAGAATGATTTTCAAAATTCAGTAAACATGAACAGGATAATACCAAAGTAACCCTGCTTGCATACCTCTATTCGCGTAAACTATATATAAATCACGGCAATCATCATAGAATCAAAGACGAAGCGACTGAGCTGTGCGTGTGACGGTGAGCGTAGAATCATCGCATACATTATACACGTACGTTCGTACACGCAGCAGGTCCGGCTGGCCTACAAAGCATATCATATAAAAAGACGCATAACACGGGTAAGCCCAACCCGTGAGAGCGTGCATTTTTTTACATCCCCTCACCCGGGTGAGTCATCTGTTAATGTGTATTTCTCTTACATGCTACAAAGCGTATCCTATAGCAAGAGGCCTAAACTCGGGGTAAGCCACACCCGTTACTACGTGATGTGCTACACCCATTGACAGAAGTGGATTCTCGTCCGCTGTGTGTCTCTTTGTTGATTGCACAAAGGGCGGATGCACGCCTTCTCGACTCGCTCTCACAGGTTCGACGCCTCCTTGCAATCCACCACGCCCGCCGTGCTCTCGTCCGCCCGTCCTCCCCGGAACCCCGAAAACGCGTTTAACGGCATGGACGTCGATCACGGGGTCGACGTGGCACGCGGGTTACGGGAGACAGGCCTCGTGTAATTGTGGCGCGGTCGGGGAAAGACGTTTTTGAGGAACCGTTTTGGCCCGTGTTGGCGATTTTGCGTATTAATAATATAGATTGCTTTGATAACAATACTTTTGGTAGTATGCAAGTTTTGATTATTTGCTTCCTAATAAACTTTTTCCAATCGGGTTATATAACATAAAATATTGATTTGTTTTCAATACGTTTCTTTGTATTGTATTAACGAATGAGTATAACTGTATAAATAATTATATCGTTCCACTTCCAACTTCACAGTTGATCTGCAAGATTGAACATAGTTGTGATATAACTTGATTCCTTTTTAAAATGAATTTCCAAATGAAACATGTTTGGGCTAGCATCTGTTTAGACTTGTAAACATTATGCTTGTCATGCCAAAAATACTGTACAATGATTATACATATGAACAATAAACTTCTTAGACTACATTAAACTAAGCGTCTTCTGTGTTCTTCTTTATCTTCTCTCTTCTTTGAAGAAATTTGAGAGTTCAGTTTCAATCTTCAAACATATATCTCGCTGGGGTACGGATGTTGCGTCCATATCTAGTTGTGGTTTGCGAGTTTGTCGTTGGTCCTTTAGATTGAATGTTCTGAGTTTCTGGTGTTGGAGTTGGTTGATGCTTGTTGCCATTTTGTTGTGGTGTTTCTGCTTGAGTAGATGAAGTGTAGACTTCGTCGAACCTAACACGCTTTGGAGTTGGGTTGGTTGACGATGGAATCTCCCTCAGGTGAGATCGGTTTCGTCTCAGGATTCCTCCGTTGGGTGTTGATACTTCATACGACCTAGGCTCGTCGCAGACTTTGGATACCTTGGCTGGTATCCAAGTATGATGGATGTAGGACTCTGACTGGTTGTCCTACCTGGAGTGGTGGAAGATCTGGACCCGCATGTCGATCGTGCGTTTCTTTCATCTTACTCTGTCGATTCAAGAGATGATCAGTAGTGGTAGATTCTCTTGAAAGATAATGGCAGTGTTGTTCTGATGGGTCTTCCAAACAACATCTCTGCAGGTGATCTCATGTGACTGTCAACAGGTGTTGCTCTTAGGTGTGACATAGCCAGTTGACTGTCTTGGCCAGTCTGTGAACACTTTTTCAACAGATTCTTGACGGTACGAACCTTCTCTCAGCTAGTCCGTTGGATCTTGGATAGTGAGGCGAAGAGGTTGTATGTGTAATCGACCACTTCCTGCACATGTCCTTGACAGGCGCGTAGCCACGGGGGGGCACGGGGGGGCACGTGCCCCCCCTAAAATTTCCAGGATCGGTTGAAATTTTGTAGACCCCTTTTTTTTTACCTCGATCGATTACATGTATGTGCCCCCCCAAACATCAAACTCTGGCTACGCGCCTGGTCCTTGAAGTGCGTCCGACAAATTGTGGACCGTTGTCCGATACGATCTCCTCTGGTGGACCAAATAGACTGAAGATTCCACTCATCACGTTCGCTACTGCAGCACTTGATGTGTCAGTCAGCTTGTAGACTATCGGATACTTGGAGTAATAGTCAGTGACGAGTAAATAGTCTTGTCTGTTGAGCATGAACAAATCTGTCCCTAGTCTAGTCCAAGGTGCTGAAGGTACATCATGGGGGAGCAACGGCTCTTTCTGTTGCCTTGACTGGTGTTCCTGGCATGCAGCACATTGCTTTACGAGCTGTTCAATGTCCTTGTTGATGTGTGGCCAGAACACTGTCTCACGAGCTAGTCGTCTGGTGCTCTCAATTCCCATGTGTCCCAGATGAAGTTGTCCAAGGATGTCTTCCCGAAGTGTCTTTGGTATGATCACTCGACTTCCTTTGAAGAGTACTCCTTGTGACACTCCAATCTCATCTCTGTAAGACCAGAATTCCCTTCTGGGATGTCGGCGGCTCCCGGAGAGTTTCAGGCCAACCCTGAGTGACTGTCTGCCACAATGACCTAAGAACAGGGTCATTGGATGTTTCCCTCTGGAGTTCTGTTCTCTTGTGTTGTCCGAAGAAGATCAAGTCGATTTGATGAGTGTCTTCTACTTCGGAGCAGATGGATTCCACTCTGACGTCTAGTGGAACATCGCATGCTTCCTTGGGGTTAGGAAGACGGCTCAAGGTATCTGAAAGAATCATTTCTTTCCCAGGTCGGTACTTGACTTGGCATCTGTATCCTTGTACCTTGATCAGTAGTCTCTGTAGACGAGGTGGTGAGCTTCTTAGAGGTTTCTTCCAAATTGTCTCCAAAGGCCTGTGATCTGTTATCACAGTGAATTCCTTCTTGAATAGGTATGTATGGAATCGGGTGATACCAAACACTAGGGCTAAGGTTTCCCTCTCTATGTTCGAGTAGTTGGACTGCGCATTGGAGAGACTTTTGGATGCAAAAGCTACAGGTTTGCCATCTTGAAGCAGGCATGCTCCCAGCCCTTTCATTGACGCATCTACCTCCACGGTTGTCTCTTTCTTTGGGTCAAAGAACTGCAGGCATGCACCCGATGAGACTGCGCTTTTCAGGCTATTTAAGGCATGTTCGTGATCCTCGTCCCAGACGAATGGAATTTCCTTGTGAAGGACTTCACAAAGAGGTGCTGACTTCTCTGATAGATTAGGTATGTATGGTGCTAGGTATGTGAATAATCCTAGGCATCTCTGAACATCTTCCTTGTCCTTGGGTGAAGGCATTGTATTGATAGCTTCAACCTTGCTTGGATCTGGGAAGATTCCAGATCTTGTGTACATGGATCCAAAGTAGCTGATAGCTTCCTTCTTGATAGTACACTTGGAGCTGTTGAACACGAGGCCTTCCTGTTTCGCTGTCTCCATGAGTAAGTGGAGATTCTTGTTGTGTTCCTCCTCTGTTTTTCCGACAATGGCAATGTCGTCTGCAATACATACGCAGCCAGGCACATTCTGGACGATCCTAGCCATGTGTTGCTGGAAGATGTCTTGGCTTGTGCATAAGCCGAAGGGTAATCGTTGGAAACAATATCTTCCAAATGGTGTTCTGAAGGTGGTCAGGTCTTGGCATTCCTCTGCTAGGTGAACTGACCAGTATCCAGCCTTTGCGTCTAGCTTGGAGAAGAATTGAGCTCCTGCGAAGATCGGTTGGAATTTTGTGTGGACACCTTTTCAAGGCATCATTCAACCTTCTGGGGTCAAGACATATCCTTATGGATCCATCTTTCTTCACAACAGTGGTCATCGAGCTACACCAATCTGTGTGGTGTTCTATCTTTCTGATGACTCCTTGCTTCTCCATGTTATCTAGTTCAGCTTTGATCTTGTCCTTCAGGTGGACACTGCACTTTCTCGGTGCATCTATGGTGGGCTCTGCATCATCTTTCAGATGCAGCATTGCTTTCCCGCTAAAGCTTCCTATGGCATCAAACTGATCTGGGTATGTTTGAGGTCACTAACACTTGTGATAGGTGTATATGTATGTGTGTCCTTGTGCATTGTGTGGATTGTGATAATCCCGAGATCTGTGCATCCTAACAACCCTAAGATAGCTGGTCCATTCACGTCTGCTACGTAGAATGTATGTGTATACCATTCTGGACTCTTGTATCTACACTTAAAGTCTAGTGTACCAAAGCATGGTATTGATAATTCGCCATATGCTACTAGCTTTACTGGTGTACGTTTCACTACTTGCCTCCACTTGTCACCATATATTTGTTTGGCTGTGCGTACTGTGATAGTATTAGCGCTTGCCCCAAGCGCTTGCCCCAGAGTCTATTTTCAAGTATAGGTAATGCTGACCTGATTTCTGTGGGCATATGATGTCAATGTTTGCAAAAGCTACTGTACCCTGTGAGTTGATCACTGTGTGTGGTCCGATCATGTGTATGGTGTCAAAGTGTACGAAGTTCGATGGATCTGATGTTGATTGATGATCATGATCTGTGGTAGTATCATGTTCAGTTTCCATTTCACTTATCGGTTTATACTTTCGACCCTTTGATTTTGATCGTGATTGGTACCGTGTTTCGGTTTACGGTCATCAGATTTATGGTCATCTGACCTACGATCTGGTTTTCTACTACGATCATTCTTAGCCTTTCTACAGAACTTGGCCCAATGGCCCTTTGTGTCACAGGCACGACACACATCTGCATACGCAGGGCACTGACGAGATTTGTGGATACGTCCGCAGTTTCCACATGTCTTTCGTCCCTGGTTCCGCTTGAATGAATCTATGTTTTCTTTCGTCGGATCAAGCGTTTCTAGGCATTTTCTGCTCGCCGCAATTGCCTCGTATTTACGACCCTCTACTAGAATTGCTTCGATTTGATATCCTTTAGGCTGGTCCAATAGGAATTTCTGGAATTCTAGAAATTCGCTCGGCAAGTTCGGATTCCTCGAATTGGCAAGTGTTTGCTTTGTCTCTACATCGAGTGACGAATGCATCAATGCTCTCATCTTATCTCTGTCAATATCGCATCAGCTCAAGACGATGGACTCGAAAATTAATGTTTACCTTTATTTGTGTTTCAAACAATTTCCACAGCTCTTGTGGTTTTTCTTGGTCGGCCTCTGATAGCCCTGACACATTGATTCGGCGCAAACCTTCATTGCCTACAGCGATTTTGATTTTGATAGCCTTTTTCTTGTTATCAGTTACTTCTTGGTCTGCCAACACAAGCTCCATTCTTTGCTTGAATAGTTTGAACTCTTCGGGTAGGTCTGGTACCTCCCAGTTCATCTCTGGATACTTGGTACTCATTGTGTATGTTCATGTGTGCGTATTGGTTACGACAGATTATACAAATGAGTGTAGATCTTTGTGTTGTTAATCTTAGTGTGAACAGGTCCTAACCGGCTGGTGTTGATAAGGTTCGTACACGTATACCTGTGTACGCTCTCGCACCTGTGTAAATGTCATTATGTGTCTCATGCAATGAAAATGTTGATCACTCTCACTCAATGTCGGACAGTGACAATTCCTCACACACCAGATATTATTGTTAAAGCTTATCTGCCATAGTTTACAGGAGGGATTAGACCGCCCTACAAGGTCACTGAACAGGTGGTTATCTCATCAACTCTGCTCTCAGTTAACATAAGAAAAAGAGGATCATGGGGGACCAATGGTCACCGATTAGGCATTGTTTGTTATATAGAGGGCGCAAGTAGCTACAAGTAGTGCAGTGGGCCTTTAATATTATCTGAAAACAGGTTTAATGCTCACACCTCTGATTTAGTTTAATTTTAGATTTAAACTTAAGTTTAGTTATTATGCAGACCCCTGTGTCAGTGATTGAGCACAGTTATAACTTGATTAGGCTATTCTGAGCAGGCTTTTGAACCTTTATATGCTCATACACACAACACCATTCACGAAATCATGGGGAAAATACAGCATCGTCACAGTGTCGCGGTACCGGTACGGTCAGCTGTGCGGTGCTCGCACTTTGCATTGCATACGCTAAGTGCGACGTGATTTAACAAGAGAAATAATGGTGAAAGGAAAGAGTTAAAAAACAAGGAGGATGGTATGGAGGGAAAAGAGGGATAGAAGAGTAGGGGAACACACATAAACACTGAATGCTTGAAATTATCATGATAAAATAGATTACACTACCTGCACATAAATATTCAAATACTGTTATAAACATCTCGGCTGATTTGTTATTTCAGTTAAAAGTATGAAATTAAATCATTGTTAATTGTCATTATATAAAATGTGAATATTTTTTTATTAGAGAAAGAAAAAAAATGGTATTTTGAAAAAGAAAAAAATAACATTTTATAATAAAAAGAAGAAAATTGAATCAAGGTACTCCAAATAAATATATAGTGCATTCATAAATTATTGAATTTCTCATAATCGTGATATTGCTTCTCATTAGGTAATATTGATGAAAATTTAAAAAAACACAATTAAAAAAAACAAACAAACAAACAACACCTTTAAAAAAACCTATTCTTTATAATCAATCCTATTAGTGTTAAGATGCCGCGGATCAAAGAAGGCACAGGACCGTTTCTAAATCTTGTAGTACGACATCGTAACTCTACAGTGGCTATTGCGTTTCTAGTCTGATAGTTACAAGGCGCACTTTTTGGTAGAAGGTGATGCAGTTTACATGAGGACAGTTGCATGGATTTTGCGAACGAGAGACAGAGTTTCACCCGTCTATCTTCGAGGGACACTACCGTAGTTTTGACTGGAGTGATGCACTCTTGTACGAGTAATATTCTGCACCAAGGATGATTCTAAGGGCACGCTTTTGTACATGTTCGATGGTTTTGACTTGTAGCTTTGTCATCAGACCTCCTGACCGAAAAGGTTTCCTCTGAAAAGTACTCTTAAACGTCATCTCCGAACACACACTGGGGAAAATCCATACGAATGTTCACACTGCAAGAAAAGGTTTTGTCTGAAAAGTACTCTTAACTCATAGCCTGCCATAAGGCTGCATGCACGCTATCGTTATAATGCTTTGTAAATGCGAGAGAGCCATCGCTTGAGTGCCATGTACGTGCAATGCAGCATTCGTAATAGCAGTTATTGTTCATGCTCGTTTGACTGTGCTGTGCATTTTGCACTCGCTATTCATAGAACCACCGCGCTAATCAGATTATCTCCAAAACAACCTGGCACGGGGGATTTGGGGCTTGGCACAATGGGGATTAGCCCTTTGGCATGATAAGAGTTAAGCGTCATCTCCGAACACACACAGGGGAAAAGCAATATGAATTTTGCTATTGAAAGAAAGGGTTTTCTAAGAAAAGTATACCGTACTCGATCTTCATATACTAATACATACAGGAGAAAAGCTGTATGAATGTTCACACTGCAAGAAAAGGTTTTCTCAGAGAGGCATGTTGCTGCCGCAGGATCAAAATAACTCAACGTTGAAACGGATGTTCATTTTCTGGTGACGAATGTCTTTATTTGACTTAACGATTGTCAAAACAAAGTAACAGTGATGAACAGTGCCGTGAAAACTGTGAACATAAAAGTATAAAATAGCACAGAATAATAAATACCGTGCGAAAGATACAAATATATGTACACAAGTAAATATACAGATTACTTGTCAATTTAAAGAGTTGATAAACCAGATAGATGTTCTTAACGAGAGTTGTTCATACAGATATGATTTGTCAGAATGAGTATAAAAAGGGTTCATGATAAAACATTTATGATATGAGCTACAAGTCTCTTACGAGAAATTTGATAAACATGCATTAAGAGCATACTAGTTAAGACTATGAATATAAAAACAAGTTTTATATGCTACTGATTTACAGAGAATTCTTATTCATGAATAATTACTCAAACATGAAATATTCAAATGGCTTTCCATAATTTAGCGTTAGATGTAAACAATCTCACGTGTGCGGAAAACTAGCTCACTGAACGCTACTAATCACAACATGAAAAAACACTTATAATGTATCAAAATTACAAACTGATAGATCATGTAAGTAATATGAAATTGTTCTAAATACATTTCTGCCATAACATACCTCGTTGGCAGGACTTTTCCATCCTTGGGCAGCAAAATATACTTTGAAACTTTGGCGTTTCTTGAAGACCCCACAAAACACGTATTGCTTGGGCCAGGTCGTAATTCAGAAAAGCCAAGGGTCAACGCGTTCACCGAACTTATCGGCACACGGATATCAAATAATTTGTCCAACTGGAATTTTACTTAAAACGACCAACGATTTAGTTTTGACAGAATTTACCAATGTTATTCGCATTTCAATGAACATTACTTTACATTTCAGTACATAATTAATGATAATAACTTATTTCTTATGCTTGAATGTATGGAACTATTTTCTCGTGCGTACTAAAAATGTGTTTGTAGGCCTTTTATTGACATTGACCCGCGCTAGGCATGCGCTGTAAATCTTTCTTAAGTAACAAAAAGAAATTACTTAAAGGGCGATGCACATGTAAAATAGGTGGTGCTATGAACAAAAATTAAAAATACTAATGACAAATTCTGGCGGCAGCCACACTCCCACCCAAATCATCTAACTGATTTTTCAAACAACAAAACTATCTATTTGAAACAAAACAAGGAATTGACCGACTTGCAAAATTTATAAATACAAATGGTCTTCCCCAAATTGAGAAAATATTTCTAAGAATGTCAGGGCAGGATGAAAGTCCAGGTTAGTCAAAGCCATTTGTCTGGGTAAAAGTGAATGTCAGCTATTAAAGTCAAGCTTAGTCTTCAATCGCCTTGTCGGTGCTGCGGATCAAAACTACCAGTTTGTGTACTGGCCTTTCAAGAGTTGTCCTCTTATTTACTGGCTTACCTTTTTTGTCCAAGTCTGGGGTCGCCATGAGAAGTCGCACCTTCCGGACTAGACCATCATCACTGGACATTGTTTCCATGACCCTCGCAACTCTCCAATCTGTCCGACAAATGGCTTCATCTTTCAAGAGTACTATGTCGTCTACGTGCACATTGGTCTTCTTTTCAGTCCAAGTTTTTCTTGGTTGAAGCGTGTGCAGGTACTCCTTCTGCCATCGTGTCCAGAACAACTGTGTCAAGTATTGGACTCGACGCCATCTTTTGCGGAGATAGATGTCCTCCCTTTCAAAGCTTCCAGGTGGAGGCAGTATAAGACCGGATTTCATGGTCAGAACATGATTGGGAGTCAACGGAAGAGGACCATCAGGACTTTCCAGGTTATCCACACTCAATGGACGGCTGTTTACGATAGCCATGGCCTCATAGAGAAATGTCCGTAGAGAGGAGACATTCAACTGCGTTCCGCACTGTTCCAATAATCCATTGAGAACATTGCGCACATTTCTTATTTGTCTCTCCCATACACCTCCCATATGGCTAGAGGAAGGAGGATTCATTTTGAACTCACAGTTCTGCTCCAGAAGATTGCGGGCGACATGGTCCGCATCCATCTCACGGAGAGCTTGTTTCAGTTCATGCTTGGCTCCAACAAAATTGGAGCCCTGGTCACACTGAATCCGCCTTACGTTTCCTCGAATAGCAATGAAACATCTCAGTCCGTTGATGAATGCATCGGATGACATGTCATCCAATACTTCCACATGAATGGCTCTCATTGCCATGCATGTCAGGATGAGGCCATAGCGCTTGAGCTCTTTGCGCCCTTCTTTGATTACAAATGGACCAAAACAGTCCAGACCGCAATAAGTGAAAGGGGGCGATGGCTCAAGTCGTTCACATGGAAGGTCAGCCATCTTCTGTCCACCCAACTTGCCTCTTAGTCTAATGCAATGGGTGCATGTGCCGATCAGAGATGAGACAATGCTTCTGCAACCGATGATCCAGTATCCACTTGATCTGATTGCGTTGATGGTCATATTTCTACCTTGGTGAGAAATCTTCGCATGATAGTGAAGTGCGACAAGCATGGAAAGTCTACTACCCTTCGGAAGGATAATAGGGTGCTTAACTCCATACACCATTTCAGACCTCTTCATGCGTCATCCCACCCGTAGGAGGTCTTGTTTGTCAAGAAATGGATCTAATTGACTCAGGCGGCTAGATTTTGACACAGCATGTTTGTCAGATTTGATTTGCTGTCTTTCATCACAGAAGGCTTCTTTCTGGACAGCATGCAGGAGATTTCTCTCAGCGACTCTTTTGATCTCAACATCATCTATGTCATGTCCCTTGCGCCTGTAACAACACCTCACTAGTACAGCTACCGCTCTAATAGCGCTGTCCAACATGGCGAAGCGGTTCAACCTATCTTCAAATGACGTAAAGGTTGAAATCTTGGTCTTTGACATTACTGTATGTACTGTCGAAGACTTCACTTCAACGTCGTCAGGAGAAACCTCTAGTGTGACATCTTGCTTAGCAACTTCACTTTCCCAAAGGAAGTCTGGTCCTCCTAACCAGTTTGACGAAAGAAGTTCCTCTGTTGTCAGTCCACGTGATGCGTAGTCAGCTGGATTATCACCGCTAGTAACATAATTCCACTGACTACAACTTGTGGTTCTCAGAATACAATCCACTCTGTTCGCAACGAACATGTGGAAGCGCTTAGACTGGTTGTACAGGTAACCCAGAACAACCTTGGAGTCGGTCCAGAAGACACTTGCATTCGTGACAGTGGCACGTTCCGATTTTGGAATGGTGCTGGTTACGTCCTTGCTATTGCACACAAATTTGTGCAGACGTAGATTGCCTTTAGCACACATTTGAGTTGCATCCTTGATTAGCACAGCTGCTTCCTGTTCAGAAGACATGCTTTTTAGGCCATCATCGACATAAAAGTTCCTCTTGAGGAAGTTGGCTGCACGGTCACCGAGTTTCTTGTGGTCCTCCGCAATCTGTTTTAAGCCAAGGTTGGCACAGCCCGGAGATGAGGTTGCCCCAAAGAGGTGGACCTTCATCCTATGATCTACTGGGGTCTTGGAGAGATCCCCATCCTCCCACCACAAGAAACGCAGATAGTTTTGATGTGGATCTGCAACCTTAAACTGGTGGTACATCTTCTCCACATCGCACATGAATGCCACAGGACCTTGGCGAAATCTCAACAGGACACCGATGAGAGGATTAATCAAGTCAGGGCCTTGCAGGAGATGGTCATTGAGGCTTGTCCCAAGATACCTGGCGCTACAATCGAATACAACCCTGACCTTGCCAGGCTTCTTAGGGTGATATACCCCATGGTGAGGAATATACCACAAGCCTTTGTCACTACTATCACCGACCATCTCTGCATCACCGCGTGCCAAGATCTCCTTCATGAATACCTTGTAGTGACTGTGATATTCAGGTTTCTTCAGGAACTGTTTCTTGAGACCTGCTAATCGACCCAAAGCAGCCTGTCGATTGTTCGGAAGAGATGGCGGTCCTTTCTTGAATGGAAGAGGCATCTCATAGAACCCATCCTCTCTCTGGCGTAAACCTTCGGTGACAACTTGAATGAATTTTTTGTCATTTTGTGACATTGCATCAGCTTGTTCAGCTTCTTGGAAGTCCCTTTCCATGAGCTGAAGGAAATCCGATGCAGTCGCTTCCTTTAAGGGAGACTGGTAAGCGAATGTCACCTTCTTGATATCGATCGGGGCCTCTACCTTCATGCTGACTGTCCTGTATGTGTGGCCAAACGAATCGAAGCTGTTGGACAAGTCAGACTGACCTCCAACAATACTCCAACCAAGGTCTGTTTGGACAGCATACGGCTCACCATTTTGGCCTCGGACTGACGTCAGAGGAGCAAGGGCCTGTGCACAATTGTAGCCAATCAGAAGACCGACAGGACAGTCTTGTTTTGGCGCTATCATATCCTGCACACACACGAGATGAGGCCACTTGGAGGCAGTTTCTGGAGTCGGGATATGACTGTCGTCCAGAGGGATAGACTGCCTAGTAAATGTGGAGGGTAGACGAATTTTCTCCGAGGAATAAAAACCTCTGACACGAAGATTGTCATACTTGAAGGTTGAGATCGATATCTCATCTGTCAAAGTTGTCAACGACAATGTGGCAGGCTGGGATTGTACATCCAGGTCTTGGCCGACATCTTCGGAAAGGAAGGTGGTGTTTGACATGGAGTCTAGTAGTGCATACACTAGAACCTCCTTGTCAGGCCTCTCTGTACTAGAAAGGTACACAGGCACAATCATTGATGTAAGGTCACTACGTTCATCGCCTTGTACTTTGTGCGTTACAGCTTGAGGATTTGAGGTCGATGCGGTTTGAGCTTCCTTCGGTTGGCTTGATGCCAAGTTGGCCTTGTTCGAATCTCTTTGGTCCTCATGAAGGCAGCTTGGATGCCTTTTACTGCACTTCTTGCAGACCAGTCTGCTTTGGCAATATTTAGACATATGGCCTTTTTCAAGACAGCCATAGCAAAGTCTTTCATTTTTGATGAAATCCTTTCTCTGGGACATGTCTTTCCGAAGGAATTCCCGACAGTCATTCAGGGAATGATTTTGTCTCTTGCACAACAGACATTGCTTCTGTGAAGTTGAGCCAGACGTAGAGAGGGTTACCCGTTTTGAGACTGCGGTTTCCTGTTTTCTCTCTCTAGTCTTGCCAACATCCACAGTGAGCAGAGGATCATTAGCAATGTCTGCTTCGTTCCCAATGAAAGAAACGAAGTCAGCAAACCTAGGATAACAAAGTCGCTCCCTTTTTGTCTGTGCCACCGAGCGATTCCATCTATGGACGATATGATCTGGTAGTCGAGCAACCATTCGGTTGATCTCTCGTATATCATCCAGAATGTTGAGATCGACAATCTCAGCCTTGGCTACCAGACACTGTTGAAGGAAGTCTGCAAACCGCTGCAGCCCATTGTGATCCTTGCTGGTTATCTTGGGCCACACATCCAACTTTGTCCGAAAGGCTTCAGCAATAGCAAATGGATTGCCAAACCTCTTTTGAAGGGTGCTCTTTGCTTGCTCAAATGCATTTTCTGACCTCAGGAGAAAGTAGCCACTGACTGCCTCCTTTGCTGGACCACCAAGATACCTTCGAAGGTAGTGAATTTTTTCACCAGGAGGGATGCCTCTTCGCTCTACCAGAGTAGTGAAAGCCGACACCCAATCTGGATATTGGAGTGGGTCTCCAGTGAATATTGGCGGCTCCGGAACGGGTAGACGACTCTGAGCCAAGGCATCAGCGAGATCTAAAACTGGTGATCTTGGCTGGAACATCGGAGCTTGGGGATCAAGCACTACTTGCGCTTGCTGTGACACGATGGAGGCTGGTTCATCAATCAATTTGCTTTCTAACTTGGGAGATGCCCTTGGGATCACATCAGTTGGATTTGGCTGATCTTCGATCTTTTTGACAACAGTTTTACCTCTACGCGAGGATGAAGAAGAGACTGTGCTGGTTCCATCTTCTTCATCGTAGACTCTCATAATTGCTTCTTGTGCCTTGAGCTTGCCTTGTAGTCTTTCCTCTTCTAGTTGTCTTTTCAGCTCGGACATTTTGAAAACTACTTGCTTCCTCCTCATTTCTTCCTCAAGTTCCATTCTTTCGAGCTCCTTTTCCCGTTCATTTTGAAGCTTCTGGGCTGTAAGCTCTTCTTGTAATGCAGCGGCTTCTGCTGCGACTGCAACTCGTCGTGACGATCTGGAAGATGTCCTCGAGAGTCGTGATTGTGTTGAGTGCGCCAACCGAATTGATGGTTGTCTAGAAGAAGACATGTTGGATACCTTATCAATATCCGATAAGATATTACGAACAGAAATAGAAGATTCATCCATTGCCTCAATAACCTCATCATCAATGGAGTCTTCATTGAGCCTTTTTAGCTCAACAAATATCTCCTTCAAAGAATTGAGCCTAGCAGTAATGTCAAGCTTATTCACTGCTAAGCTATCACCATCAATGTTTTGAGACAATAAGCTATTTCGAGTAGATTGTATGATCGAATGCAAATCTATATGTTCAACAAAAAACTTACCTTGAAGGTCGTCTTCTTTATTCTGCAATGCTTTCTCTGTCAATTTGACAGGACGAGTGGAGCGGCGAAGTGTTTCAGGAGGTAAGTTAGTCGAGTCAGTAGTCAAGTTATTTTCAGTTGGTTGTTGCCCTTCCATATTGAACGATATATTTTTGAGGTAAATAAACCAACGAGAAAATCAGTATTTGAGATCAAATTTAAATAATCTTGACCGAAATTTGAAGTTTGAATTTGAATCAAAGTTTGGAAGTGAAATAGAAATGGGCGTGTGGGAGTGGGCTGGTAACAGCAAATGGCAGTAGCTGATAACAAATAGCAAAGATAACTGCTTTAACCCAAATCTCAATTCGGGCACGATAAAAACACAGCGCTACGCAGGACATACAATTCGATACATTCAAGCTTTGAAATAATAAAAATATCAAACGTAGCATAGAATTAATGATATTATCATGAATCCAAATCAATTCCAATATCAACAAGGTAACCCGATTTCTAATCAATTTCAAATTATTATGACCTTTTGTTCCCTTGTTCTTAAAGGAAAACACTATCGGTAATCAGTTTCTTTTTAGTTTAGAAATTTTTTCAATCTTAATAAGAAAATATCCTTTCAAATGAACTTGATCATGTTATTTTGTCTCAAAATCATCTATAAGTGCACACACAAGGTTATTCTTGATGAGATGTTACATACACATAACAAATTCTGTAAACTTATCTCCACTCGTTAGATAAGTATTTTAAGAAAATTATAATCTTAGTTGAAAATTTAAATCCCAAACATCATAAGGGAATCAAGTCTTATGTTGTTTTAAATTACGTTATCCAAACAAATCAGAATAAATAGCTGTTACAAAATCTGGGATAAGAACCAAGACTCTGTTAGAGATCTTAAAGGTTTTAAATCTGAAATTCTCTCGAGAAGTTGATATGCAAGCCTAAATCAATCTTTAGCTTGTTTATTGCTTAAGTTTCCAAACGAGAAATTTCAATCGCATATAAATGTTCTAGTGTTCTTTCTTTGATTTCAATCTTCAATTATTTTGATGAAAATGAACCTGACATCCTTGAGCGATGATCAACCTCCAAGCCGTTTGATTGCCCGTGTCTTGCCGAGTTCCTCGTCAGCTTCCTTAGTGGCCAGGTGAGGACGAATGCAGTTCCAGACATCACATCAAATATTTGGCTTGAGTAGTTGATCCAATTATGGATTTCTCAGGTGTCATGTCCATCCGAGTTTTCACTGTTGCTGCCGCAGGATCAAAATAACTCAACGTTGAAACGGATGTTCATTTTCTGGTGACGAATGTCTTTATTTGACTTAACGATTGTCAAAACAAAGTAACAGTGATGAACAGTGCCGTGAAAACTGTGAACATAAAAGTATAAAATAGCACAGAATAATAAATACCGTGCGAAAGATACAAATATATGTACACAAGTAAATATACAGATTACTTGTCAATTTAAAGAGTTGATAAACCAGATAGATGTTCTTAACGAGAGTTGTTCATACAGATATGATTTGTCAGAATGAGTATAAAAAGGGTTCATGATAAAACATTTATGATATGAGCTACAAGTCTCTTACGAGAAATTTGATAAACATGCATTAAGAGCATACTAGTTAAGACTATGAATATAAAAACAAGTTTTATATGCTACTGATTTACAGAGAATTCTTATTCATGAATAATTACTCAAACATGAAATATTCAAATGGCTTTCCATAATTTAGCGTTAGATGTAAACAATCTCACGTGTGCGGAAAACTAGCTCACTGAACGCTACTAATCACAACATGAAAAAACACTTATAATGTATCAAAATTACAAACTGATAGATCATGTAAGTAATATGAAATTGTTCTAAATACATTTCTGCCATAACATACCTCGTTGGCAGGACTTTTCCATCCTTGGGCAGCAAAATATACTTTGAAACTTTGGCGTTTCTTGAAGACCCCACAAAACACGTATTGCTTGGGCCAGGTCGTAATTCAGAAAAGCCAAGGGTCAACGCGTTCACCGAACTTATCGGCACACGGATATCAAATAATTTGTCCAACTGGAATTTTACTTAAAACGACCAACGATTTAGTTTTGACAGAATTTACCAATGTTATTCGCATTTCAATGAACATTACTTTACATTTCAGTACATAATTAATGATAATAACTTATTTCTTATGCTTGAATGTATGGAACTATTTTCTCGTGCGTACTAAAAATGTGTTTGTAGGCCTTTTATTGACATTGACCCGCGCTAGGCATGCGCTGTAAATCTTTCTTAAGTAACAAAAAGAAATTACTTAAAGGGCGATGCACATGTAAAATAGGTGGTGCTATGAACAAAAATTAAAAATACTAATGACAAATTCTGGCGGCAGCCACAAGGCAATCTAACCCAACACCTACAAACACACACAGGAGAAAAGCTGCATAAATGTCTATATTGTAAGAGAGGATTTCCTCGCAAAAGATATCTCACCCAACACCTCCTAACACACATAGTAGAAAAGCCATATTAATGTTGCTATATTGTAAGGAAGGATTTTCTAAGAAGAGTTTTCTGAACCGTCATCTCCAAGAACACGAAGGAGAACAGCCAATTGAATGTTGCTATTGTAAGAAATGGTTTTCTCGGAAGAGTACTCTTAAACCTTATCTCCAAACACATACAGGAGAAAAGCAATAGAAATGTTGCTATTGTTAGAAGGTTTTGTTGGCAAAGTGTTCTCAACTGTCATGTAACACACACAGGATAAAAGCAAATAGAATGTATGCACTGATGTTGTAATCATGTCAAAATTTTCTATTGAAAGTTGAAATTGCGACTGGCAAAGCCGTTTGTCAGCTTTGCATGTTTAGTAAAACGAGCATTGAGGGGATCTATCTAATTTCAGGGTAATGATTATTAATGTACCTGTAAACATACACCAATTTCTCACTCTAATCAATCTTTGAACATTCACTAGAATTTAGAAAGCTGCATTTATCACCTCTCAATCTCAAGTTATACTAATCATTAAAGTCAAGTTCAACCATACAAGATAGTCTTTCATTAAACTACAAAAGAATACAAAAATGTAAAGTTTCACTGGAATTTATAACTGATATTTAATCAATAGACACAAAATCTGTGTACTAAAACATCAACTTGAAAATAACAGTACACACTTCCTGTAGAAAAAAAAAAAAATATTCTCTTTACCTAAAAGTAAAAAGCTAAAACTGTCCTTTAAAATATGGCTGTATATTAATACAATAGTCAGTGACTACTATTACCTTGATGCTGCACTTTCTTAATGCTAGAAAATATTAATGGTATCAGGTTGGTAAAAGAAAAGATGCAAACGTACAAAGTATACTGTCTAGGACAATGCTAATGTACTATTACACAAAATTAGTGCTTGAAAGCGATAAATAACACAATCAACCTTGGTTGAGTCTGATACCAACCTATAATAATGGCTGAATGTTAATGCCTTAAAATAAATTAATGGACACAAACGAATTGTGAACTATACTAGATCTAGAAAGAATCAAGACCTCTAGTTGTCATGCCAAGATTCACACAGTGAACACACAATTACAAGGGTACGAGATAAGTTCTTCTTGACGTGAATGATGGTGATTAATACATAAAATGATCTAGATGTTCTAAACTTGAATTCAACGTGATTGTTGGTATAAAAAGATGCACAAAAACAAAATCAATGGTAGTCTATACAAAATAGACCCAGGTTAGATTAGCAGTTGTCAACTTCAATGCTTCACTGTGTAACCATGGTAACTACTTCACATGTAGCTGTAGATCTGGTAGGAGTCTGTGAATCACTCAATGTTATGTTTTTGAATACTAACCAGCAAACTGTGGTCGAAGACGAAGAAACCTGGCTGGCTTGATTGTTCTCGCTAAGTAAAATACTGTAAAGACGTGTCGATCGCGTGTAGTCCCACGAGTTGCTGCTAGCGTAGTGAACGTGAAGTAGAGTAAAGGAGCCGGTTTTCGGCCACTTAAGACAAAATCCTATTTTTTGGACTCTTTACTTCCTATTTATTATCATTTCTTGTTCAAGTCATGAAGCAAATATTATTATTATTTAAACAAAAAAGAATCCCAGAAAAAAATCACGAATTGCCATGACAACATTCATTTCAATTTTCACTGTTTTGGAGCCACTTATCGACCCAGTGATTCAGTTTACGACCGCATGTACAAAGTCAATAGGAAGCGCGTGCGCGCGCCGTGCGTTTCCGCGCTGATCTATAGCACAAGCGGGCGGAGCATGTATCCCATGCCGGAGCTCCCCGGTGCTCACCTGGTCGAAGACTAGCACTGCAGTGATCGGAAGTTGGAATCTGAATTAGACAGACATATCGTGCGTGCGTTGCGGGGTCCGGCTGCATTGGTTTAATACATGCGATGAGATACTTTTGAGCTTGTGACTAACACAAAATCGGGCTCTAAATCTGAAAAATACTTGAAATAAAGCTCATTTTATGGTACCCATATTTCTTACATACACGCGTAAGATACTCAATTTTTCAGATTTGGGTATCGGGACCGCCGATGACATCGCTAAAATGTGATATTTTAGGATATACTTTCCATTGCAAATATGGTTCTTCAGTGACTCTGGCATGGTATGGTATGAGTGGGATATGTGATATGCTATTATGCGATGTATTTTAAAGGGATTTTACCATGCATCCAACGGATCGGCCGAAAACTGAAGCTGGTCGTTTACCCCCTCCTTTACTCTAGACCACTACTAGTCTATCATTCAAGCTCTCTGGGCGAACGCTACACTGGAAGAAAATCCGATGAAGAAAGACACTAATTGATCTTTACTCTGGTCGTTGAAAGAGGAGGTTCCGTGAAGTTCACGTAGATCTAGCTGCAATCTGCACAAACTAATTGCTGAATGGGAAACTTCCCAGGATGAAGTTCACGTATGTAGCTACAATGCAGTCTACACACAAGGTGACTGTTGAACGGGAACCACCTCACATAGAACTGACAAGAAGCTATGACCCTATAACCTATAGCAGAGCTGCCAACTAGTACGGATTTCCCGTAATTGGTACGGAAATTAACGACCATTACGGCAGTACGGAATGTTGTCTAAAAATTATGGATTTTTTTTTTTTTTTTTTTTTGCGCATAGGGATCTATCTTTGCAAGTGCTGTACAGTATGGTGGCCATCCAGCACTCGCTGCATGAGAAAGATGGAAAATTATCAAGTATTTCTTAATAGAAGCCAATTATTCGTTGAAAACTTATGTGTTGTGATGAACTGAAAATCAATGTTTAGCAACTTTGTGGGAGTAACATCACAACAAATTTCAGATAATCATGCGCGCATGCGTCCGCTTGCCATTCTTTTAAGATTCATGGCGCCGCATAGGAAATTACTGATTTTGAGCCTATGGTTACTGATTTTCTGTTCTGGAGGTTGGCAGCTCTGCTATAGGCTATGCGAATGCGAGGTCAGCTCTTGGTTGAAATCGTTATGACGAAAAGTTGCGTTGAAAACATGAAGATCAAATGTCCAACTGAATAAATCTCGTATCAGGCCCAATCAAGAGTTGCCATGCACCTCACTGAAGTAATAAACTGAAATTCGGGCACTGATAAGTTGAAAAAGTCATAAAAAGTAGTCAATTATGACCAAGAGCACAAATGGACGGTGTGCCAAAAACATGCACAAAAACGCATTTAATCTAAAAACGTGGTTATTGTTTACATTCTATACGCACTATCAATACTAATTAGAAAATAAACAAGAACATAAATCAAATACTCATTAATGCCTTAACATAGTATATTCTAATAAATGGTGATTGAGAGTATAATTTTGTTGATAATACTCTGTATCAAAAATGTATAAATGTAAACAGAAATATTATAATGCTAAATATATTACTCATTGCGGATATAGTATCGAAAATAATATCGCTAGTGATATTCGTTTGTCTCGCAATGTGGTCAATGAGGAATCTAAAAGATCACGACGTTTCGTATGCTACTGCCATACATGCCAACTGTTCAGATTAAAGAGGAACATTCCTCTTTTTGGGAGAAGATAATTATCATTTTAATGCAGGTGTTCCTCTTCCTGTACAAATTTGTCTGTAGTATTGAATAGGAGAGTTAGGATTGTTCTTCTTTTTTTTGAAAATAGCATAATTTGTACAGATTTCTGATTTTCAAATGTTGGCATGTATGTACTGCGATACTTCGTCAGGTGATAAAAACTATTGTAAGCAAGGGTCTTTTATACTTTACGGGAGGACCGGCGGAGTGGTCTATAATTCGATCGATAATTGGAACAATAACGCCCAATGCCTATTGGTCGACGCACACGGTGATCGACCAATCACCAAGGCCGCTGGTTCGGCCGCTGGTTCGGCTGATGCACCAGGCCTATTGGCCGACGCATACGGTACTCAACCAATCAACGGGCCGCTGGCTCGGGCCGTCTGCTGAATGGAATCGACCGTTGTTGGCTGGCAGGACGGCGAGTGTCATGGCGGCGTATCGTCCGCATCGTCCCGTTGTCTCTGTTGAAATTATTAGGATTGAGACGAATATTGATAGCTTCTTTTACCCTCCGTGTATACCAATGCCGTTCCTGGGAAAGGCACTGAACCCCGTCCCAGTCTGGTTGATGCTGACGGAGTCTGACGTCCCTCTTATGCTCAGTGATTCTTTCTTTTATCGGACCCGTGTTCGCAGTGCCCTGAGTCTCAACGGTTACCCACGCCGTTTTATACACAATACCAAGAATAGATCGTCGGAACCCAGGGATCAGAAGGTATACAAGACTTTTACAGTCTTGCCGTACATTGATGGGGTCTCCCAACAACTCAAGCGCCGCCTAGAGAGCCATGGCATTCGAACGGTTTTCAGATCAGATACCACCCTACGTCAACAACTTACACGCCCCAAGGATCCAATTCCTCCACATAGACGGGACGGCATTGTGTATAACATCCCTTGTAAAGGATGTGATAGATCCTACATCGGTGAAACTGCCCGTCCGATAAAAGAAAGAATCACTGAGCATAAGAGGGACGCGCATCACACTGAAAGAAAGGGTTTCTCTGAAAAGCGTTCTTAAAGGTAATACAAAGTTTTGGGAAATTTTGAAAATTGGGTGGATAGGGATTCTGTACAATTTTGATGTATTTGGATGCCCCTGTGGATGTATTATAAGCACTAGAAAATTTAGCCCCTAAAACACTTTTCCATGAAAATCTCAGAATATGTAGTTGTGATATATAATTTCCAAACAGGAATAGCTAATCGGTCGATTTTAGTCAAGAAACATTGTTTTATAGCTTAATTAATATCTTGACCTTGAGAGGGAGCTATAAAACATAAAGAGTTTATTATTTACAATTTCATAACTTTAGACTCAATTTCCATCGCGACAACGATGACTCCATATTGTAGGGTCGCATATGCTTCCAATATGTTCATTTGAACCAAATTCATGACCCCATACAAAAACTTTGTATTACCTTTAAAGGCATCGTTTAACAATGTTAAATCTGAGATGCATGGCCCTAAGCGTTATCAGTGTCTGTGATATGATGTGAAATTGATGCCCTAAAAATATTGGGCTTCAAAGTGATCAAGAATCATCTTTGAGTGACGGGTTTTACCATACTTATTTTCCCCAATAGACTGTGGTATTATAAAAAACGTTAGGAAAACGTTTTTTGAAACTTAGATTTCTAATCATAAATATCTTGATAATTAGACAGGCGATCGGCTTGTAAAAGTCATGGGGTCTGTGCGGTGCCACGTTAAGGGGTTTAAAAACATCCATTTTCAAGAAAAGAGTACTGTTTCAAAATCCTGCCGTACGCGTTTAGGGCTATTTTTGTAGACCCCGACTCCGACTTGCCTACCGGTAAATTTGTACATGTGTTCCTCAGGTATTACCAGGCTATACATTTATATTTTGTTTTGAATAGTAAAATAGTAGCTGTTCATTGTATATTGTGTACTTTTTGTAAACCCTACATGTACGTATTTATATATATAGATCAAATTTGAAATGTAGTTCTTTTTTCCAAGAAAAGACTTATGATGAGCTGATGGCTGTGCATTAAACCCATTTGGAAGTGTAGAGGTTGATGTTATTGCTTCTCTATTGAAATAAATTTTTATATTGTGACTTTTACATAAAAAGTGCAGTTTGATTTATTTTACATGATTGTCAACAACTAAATTAAATGGTAATCCATCCCTATCGCACTTTTGCAATACTTGTTTAGGAGTAAACTTTTGTGAAAAACCTGTTAAGGGTGTGTATTTTGGCTTGAGAAGAAATCCTCGTTTAGGAGGTACGTGTCCGGTAAACCTGTGGTCACGCGTGCTTACAGTATTTCTACATGACTGAAACCCCTGGGATAACTTAAAACCCTGTGTATACAGTGTGAGTAAAAAAAAAGTTTACACCTAGAAAATTGCCAATTCTTTTAAAAATCATATATGAACTGTAAATTAGTATACATCTGATGAAAGAGTGTTTTATCCCAAATCATTTAGTATCATTTTGTGTGGTATGTGTTCATGCTTGGATGAACAGGAGGCATTGATTGCGAGAGTGCAAAAATCAACTTGCGCCAAAGTTGCTTTTGTGATGTTTGAATAAAACAATTGGGATTTGGGTATTAATTACCGGTAGGCAGATCCAAATAACATCCAATTAATCATGTCACACATATCAAATATCGAATATCAAATGTAAACGAACATTTGTGGGCGTGTGTGTGTGACTTTGCTTCTGCAAAAAGCAAATGCAATGCATTTCATTTGATACATTCAGTTCATTCTCTCACTATGCTAATCCCAACATAATACATACTGTAGGTATCACTTTGGCACAAGTCGATTTTTACACTCTTGCAAACATTGCCTCCTGTTCATCCAAGCGTGAACACATACCACACAAAATGATACTAAATGATTTGGGATAAAACACTCTTTCATCAGATGTATACTAATTTACAGTTCATATATGATTTTTAAAAGAATTGGCAATTTTCTAGGTGTAAACTTTTTTTTGACTCGCACGGTATAGGGCTCGCACTAAACCCAAGTTGTACTTGGGCACCATATGTGCGCCCTATTCTATGAGATTGTTCTATGTCTGTTTTAAAGGCCGTCTGTTCTAGTTTGGCTAGGAGGGATTAAAACACCCAGGGTGGTCACTGACAGGTGGCTATCTCATCAACTCAGCTCTCAAGTTACATAAGAATAAGAGGATCATGGGGGACCAATGGTCACTGATTAGGCATTGTTTTATATATAGAGGGAGCAAGTAGCTACAAGTAGTACAGTGGGGCTTTAAGTAATATTATTTATTTATTCATGATTTTCTTTTCAACAGGGTAATTTTATTCAATTCCCCTGAAAGGTTGCTAGTGGACCACCTTTTCAAGGAAGCCCTGCATAATACAATAACAGTATAAAACATAAGTATAGACTGTAATGAAATAATAACAAATTGTACATACATGTGAAATATTGAATTAAACACATAGGCCCGAATTCACAAAGGAGGTTTAGATTTAACCCAGGCTAAATCGCGTCATAATACGTCATAACACCGAGCTTCAGACCATGGGTCATTATTTTGGTATTCACAAAGGAAGTTTAGATTTAACCCAGGCTAAATCGCGTCATATTACGTCATATTTTTAACCTGCTCAGAGGGGTGGTTTTAAACAGCGGGCTAAATGTAACCCACGGTTTAACGCGTCATATGACGTCATACCAGCGAGCTTTGGCTTTTTAGCGCAGACGATCGTACAAATTTTGTTGACAAATCTGTGGTGAAACAAAGTGAAGAGACCTTCACAAAGTTGCTGTTTTTTCAACTGTGATAGCCTACATTGTAAGTATTTTTAGTTATTCACAACATATTTGTACCATATTCTCAGCTCAGCTACAATGAAAGCACAATTGAACATGTTTTATGTGCGTAAAAAGTGCACGAATAATAATCTAATCGTAAGTTGCACAGCCTTTGCGAACTTTGTCGCAAGACCTAACGCAGCTCGTACCCATGCGTGTGTATTTGTGTTATGTTTATGTAATCCTGCGAGGGGAGGCAATTTCGCAATAACTGCGAATGTGCCAGCTAAACAATACGAAATAAGTTATAACATCAAACAATTGTGTGATTCAGGAAGAAAAATATGTTGATCATGACATTTGATACATTCCTGGCCTGGGGGGGGGGGGGGGGGGGGGGGGGGGGGGTAGCGACAGTTCCATTTGCATTTTCTGCTCTGCTGATGCTGTTTCTCATCTAACGGAGGAGAACGAAAAATGCCGAAATGAAAATGAATCTTCCACGCTGATGGATTTGACTAGTCTAGTCTAGAGAAATCTAGGCCTACTAATATACAGAGGCCTGGTCTAGACCTAGATCTAGACTAGTCTCTAGTACTAGGCCTACACTGACACTCAGTACTGACTGAATAAGACTTGAGCTTGAGCTCGAAGTCGGTGGTGGTGATACACACAAACACGTACTACGTAGGCCTAGCCCTAGCTAGGCTAGGCGTAGACCTAGATCTAGTCCTCAGTCTCAAGAAATTAGTCAAAGGACAAAGCACGCCAAACCATGGCATGAATCTATGAAAAGAATTTTGTTAATTATTGTAAAAGGTGTAGATCTAGACCTAGATCTAGATCTAGTCTAGATCTAGACCCTATTCTAGACCCTAGATTTAGAAATTGAAATGGAATAAAATATTTTTCAAAATAGTAGTCTAGATCTAGAACTAGGTCTAGACCTAGACCTAGGCCGTAGGGTCTAACGGAAGTCACTAGACAAAACATGACAGGAATTGGCCCCTACGTTCTTATGGAGGTTTAGTGACATCATCTTTCCTAATTACCCAAGCAAAGCAATACTAGATCTAGACTAGTAGTAGATCTAGGCCTAGTATGATTGAATCAATAGCACTCCTTTCTTTAATGCAATCAAAGTAGTCTAGGTCTAGATCTAGATCTAGGCGAGTAGGCCTATCGTTACTATTTTTTTTAGAGTTTGCAAAAGCTATTCAAAATCAGATTGTCTACAACAATACAAAGAATGCAAAACATGTTAGACTCTATATCATAGGGTCTAGGATTTATTTGATAAACAATGAATAATATTTTTTCATTTCATGTTCTAATTTTAATTCACTTTTTTCTATTTTGTTGTGACAGAGACAGCATGGCTGAATATATTCACCATCTCCGCCGGCTTGACCGGAACAGAGAGTTGATAGGCAGACCTTAGAGAGGCCTTGGTGACCCATGAACCCTTTTGAAGTGTATGGTGATGAATCATTCCGGACCATGTCCTGGTTTTCCAAAGAGACAGCGCTCTACCTCATCAACTTGGTGGATGGAGAGCTGAGGAGGACGACATACAGAAACAACCCAATAGTACCTATACAGGTAGTGACAGCACTTCGATTCTATGCTGTTGGTGAGTAATTTACCTTATTTAGTATGGGAATGTTATGTTAAAATTCTATTTAATCTGGGCTGAGCGAAAAAGTAAAAGGGTAAAATTGTGGTTACCGGTACCATGTTTTGCGGGAGGTTTTTTCATAAACTGGGAGATTCTACATCAAAGCGGGAAGAAGGGCATGGTGGCGTGAGACTCCCTCTAAATCATGAAATGCAAGAGGGTTGACAGCCCTGAATTAATAAAAAATCTATTCTACAATTTTAAGGACATTAAACATTTCTCAGTTTGAGAATTTGATCTGGCCATGTAACTTGTAAGAAATTGTACTAGACTAGTTGATATTTCACTAAAATGATTTTTTTTTTTTACAGGGTCATTCCAAAAGATGCATGGTGATGAGGCACAGCTTTCACAGTCTTCTGTATGCAGAGTCATCAAAGACGTGTCAGAAGCGTTTGCGAGAAGAAGGGAACAATTCATGAAGTTCCCAACATCAAGAGAAGAAGTAGAAGCAACACAGCAGCAGTTCTACTGAACCAAATGAACACCCATGCAGTACTGTGGTCTAAAACAATTAGACGGTATGATTTGAAATCTAATGGTTGATATAGTTCCTCCCAAAAACATTTTTGCAAAAGGTACCAACCACTTTGAAATGGAAATGGTCATCATCTTCATCATCATCGACCTCATCACTGAAATCGTTATTTGACTGCTTCATCACCATCGCCACTGACAACATCGCTGTCATCATTATCATCACTAGACATCATCGACTTCAACATTGTCTTCGTCAATAACCTTGAATACTTGTATTGATTATCCATATTAAATCATCAATATTTAAATATACATTTCTCTTGTTTGATGGTGTGGTTTTTCTCGTGAAATCATTAAATTAGGAGGTAAACGTTTTTTCAAGTGAATGACCTACTTTGTTTATCTTGTTTAATTATTAATATACCATTTGCTGTTATCTATTACTTATAATTACCCAGTACACACCATGAATTAAAATGGATTCAGTATGTTTCGCTAAATCCAAACACCCAGAGAGAGAGAGCAAAAGATAAAGAGAGAGATGAAGAAAGAAGGAGAAAGGGTATGTGTGAGAGAGAGAGGTGGAGGAAAAAAGAGAAAGAAAAGGGGTATGAGAGGGATTTAAAAAAATGGAGTTCTAACGAAATAAAAAGATTATTTGAGAGAGGTGGGGTAGAGAGCTGGTGAAAAAACAGAAACAACAAACAAAAACAAGGAAGGTGAAAGAGCGAGAAATAGAGACGAAATTTACAAAAAAGTTTGACTTTTCTTATTGTTTAAATCACTTTTCCATTGAGAAATTAAATACAGCAGAAAAATTAAGAAAAAAATGAACGCCCCCCTAAGAAAAGAATTAATACAGCAAATAAACAAATTCAGAAAAAATTAATGCCCCCCCCCCCTAAGAAAATAATTAATGCCCCCTCCCCCCTAAGAAAAATTAAGAAAAAAATTCCCCCCCCCCCCAATAAAGCCCCACCCCCTAAGAAAACAATTAATGTCCCCCCCCCCCCGAATTATTATTTATCACATGTCAAGACTTCCTTGTTTTTGCTGTCCTCTTATTTTATATGACCAGTAAGCCCAGTTTTTGTCTCAATACATCTATGCATTTATGCATTAATGCCAGTATTTTCCATCAGATAGTATTTATCGTAACCTTTCAGCCCTTTCTTTCTACATCATCAACACATTCTGGACTAAACGTCATCGATCTCTTTCGCTGCCTCTACGGAGTCTACGTTAAATATAACACGAGTCTTACTTCCGATTGATTAATTGCTAAACTAAAGTGTGCATGACCTACGCTCTAAAATCATCATAACAATCAACGAAAATGTGATCACATAGCTCTAAAATAAACACTACATCATAGATTTTACTCTGGTGAAAGGGTCGTTTACAGAAGTTTTTTTTGGACTCTTCCACGAAAAGTCTCCTGTCGATGTTTAGTGTGTTGTGAGCAACAATGCGCTCTGGCGCGGCTGCCCAGCTGATCATAATTATGTCGGACGATTATAGGCCATAAATTACAACGATAGTGAGGAATTATTGAGGTAATTTATGTGAAATGCGGAAATATTTTGAGGACATCTGTCAGAGAACTGTTTTAGTATGTGAATAGTGGTTTAAATTCTTATCTCAACTTGGAATCGGTCGGTTTTCAGTCTCTACTTGTAGGCGAAGAGTAATAGCCCAAATACAACTGAATCTGGACTTAGCAGACGACGGTGAACTAGGTGGAGTAACCAAGTGCACTGAGCGCGCATGCTCAGTTCAATGCTTCAATTCTGCGCATGCTCAGTTTATTTTTTTGCTCTCTTAGGCATGCTTAAACCGTGGGTTAAACCGTGGGTTAGATTTAGACCATGGGTTATTTAACCCTCGCTTTGTGAATACCGAGCGAGGTTTAAACCGTGGGTTAGATTTAGCCTGGGCTAAATAACCCAGGGTTAGATTTAGCCTGGGTTAAATCTAAACCTCCTTTGTGAATTCGGGCCATATCTTTTTAAAATAACACTATTTGAATCATACAATATTTATTATTAATAATTTAAAGAAATTGAAAATACTGAAACTAACAAAACCACCACTTAAAAAAAACAAGTACTGGTAGTCTCCTCAACAAGACATTTTACTGTTCACTGAGAAAGCACTTGTGTTGTAATATTAATTTTGGAAGCTCATAATTATCTGAAGAGAGTTTAGCCACATGGAATCCCTTGCGTCAAGATCAAAACATGTTTTGGTGATTGTTTTACTTTCAAGACAGTGTTAATTTTCTATTAATTTTGATTCCTTAAAACCTTCAGAAATGCATCTTTGAACTTAGGTATTTCACTGCTCCTTTTCTGTTTTATAAAATAAATATCCTGTATTTTTACACTATGTATTCTTGAAAAAATACTTGAAAAAAGTAATATATAAAAGACTTAACACTTTCTTACAAAAGAGTAATTCATTGATTCCTAACCAGTTCGGATTTCGAACTGGTCATTCTGCCGATTATGCAATTTTGCATATTCATGATAAAGTAATTCAGGCTTTTGTAAACAGTGAACATATTATTAGAGTACTTATGTTATGGACTTTTCAAAGGCTTTTGATACGATTGATCATAAAATATAAATTCATAAATTACACTACTATGGCGTAAGATGTCAAGCTCTTTCATGGTTTACTAATTATTTACAAGACAGACAACAATATGTATCTTTCCAAAATCATGAATCAAACAAATTAACTATTAAACGTGGAGGACCGCAAGGATCTATATTGGATTCATTGTTATTTATTATTTATATAAATTATATTATTGAAACTTCTTCACTCTTGAATTTTATAATTTTTGCTGATAATACGAGTATTTCTTACTCCCATAAAAACTTTGATACGCTCATAACACGGTTAAATTGTGAATTAATACAAATTTCTAGGTGGTTTAAATCTGTTATCATTAAATCTAAGTAAAACAAATTTCATTTATTTAAAAAAGACTGACGTACATGATATAAGGAATTGTAATATCGAAATTGACGGCTTGCCTCCAATTGAAAAACAATCTGTAAAATGTTTAGGAGTCACTATTGACTCTCATCTAAATTTTAATGAGCATTAACGTAATATATACATAGATCAGTATCATCGAATATTGGAATACTGTATAAGTTTTAAAAAAAAAAATTCTTAAAGATCTATGATTATATTATACAATTGTCTAATCTTATCACATATGTTATATTGTAATATTATATGGGGTAATTGTAGTTTAACAAGAATTAATTCCTTATTTTTGCTTCAAAAGAGAGCGATTTGCATAAATACTAACTCAAGTTATCCATCACACACGGAACCTGTATCTCATCGTTTAAAGGTAAAGACCAGTAATGGTCATGCGATTGCATTGTGAAAGAAACGTTGTGGAATCGATCAGAAAAGGTCGATCATCTAGCATCTAGCATCTGCAAGGTTCTGGAATGATCAAAATGATAAGAAATTTGGCTCATTCTTCGTAAAGTTACAAGCACTATACACAGAAAGATGTATATGGGACTACTCTATCTCTCTCACCAGACCATGAGAGAAATAAATTTACCAAATATATGAATTAGTAGGCGGTTTCCCGGCAAATTTTTTATCATCATGTATTAGTCAAAACATATTCTTTCACATGATTGGTAATGAGAGCTTCCATTTCATTTTTTGAAATTGGGGCGTTGCCAATACTGGTCTTTACCTTTAAAAACATTAAAAATACAAGATATTCACATTTTTCAGACACCCATCTGTTGGGCAATCTTTTGCCCAACGATATTGGTAAATGTTGACACCCAACTTTTGGGCAAATATAATAATTGGGAATACACTAGTTTACGGTTACAACAGTGCGCATGCACAGACATGGGCGCGCCATTGTAACTTACGATTAAACAATTCAAATGACCTCTAGAGGTCAGTGGTTTATGCTCAAGTTAAGATTGCGCCCATGCAAATTATGATGTGAGTGCACAACGCAGCGCGCAGGCAGTTATTTGGTTTGTTTACTCGTAAATTAAAATGGCGCCCATAACCGTAAACTGGCATTACGAAAAGCTCTCGTTAAAACTATTCCCCAACACTATAAAACAGGAACCAACGTGATCAGGTGGGGTCTCACTACCCCACTTTCGTACCCCACCACTATAACACAGGCACCAATGTAATCAGGTGGGGTATAGGAACCCCACTTTCAATTCTCTCGTTAAAACTTGGACAGAGCCTTGCAGCTCAGCGTGAGAGATGGCAGCTGTACTCTTCATCATATTACGTAAAAGTGTAAAAAATACTCTTACTGGGGCTCTGCCTGAAAGGAAATGAGAAGTTGGAAATATATATTTTACTTGTTTTAAGATATTTTCATGTCCAAAAGTCACTTATAATTCAGATAAAGACCATAATGAAAGTTCAAACAAAGCAAAATGACCCAGAATTGGCGATATAACAACAATTTTAATTGTACGTGAAAATTAGCACTCTTTCTCCCTCTCAATCATGCTTATCTCTCTCTCTCTAACACCTCGCCAAGGTCTTGGCAGGGGGATTACATTGTCTAGCGCTAGTGTTTACTTTAGGCTTAAGGAGTAGTGAAAGTCAAAAGGGGGTTTCAATTTTAAACAACAAGTTTTCGTCATGGTGTATTCAAATTTTACCCAAATTTATTAGGCAAATCAAAATGTACCATTTGTTGGGTAATCATCCAGCAATTCAACCAATAACTGGTAATTGTCGAACCATGAATTGGAATGAGAAATGCTAAATGAGTATGTCTTATTCATCAATAAACCATTCACCATATTCATCAAGACATGCACTATATGATCACAGATGTGAAAAAAGCAAGACACAATTACATTGCAATTGTATACTATATCTTAAGAAGAAATAATACAACAGAGCGATTTGCTAGAAGTAGGAAAAAAATCATTTATTGCATGTGCTCATGTTAGCATGCAAGAATGATAAACTCATGAAATCTTTAACAAGAACAATGAACCTGAGAAATCTACAATTGATTTACATGTATTTAGAGTTTTCTATCTGGTTCCTTGAAACAAACATAATTTAGATATTCAGCCACTTAGCTTATAATTTGGAAGAGAAAAATTATTTCTCACCATAAGAATAAGAAGGAAAAAAAAGCAAAGGCACAAATACCATCCCTTTTTTTCCTTTTCAAATCAACAGCTATCTATTATTCTTGCTGAGGTATATAGTGCAATTTTTTTCATCCAGATTCTCTTTACACGGTAACAACTGCTGAATATTTTCCAAGTATGCAGCATCAAAATTCAACATATTCATGACAATTTCTAAATTTCTGATTTGAAAAATATGTGTAATAATGTTGCAAGATTTTCATTAAGTAAACACATTTTCATGTGAATATTCTTCTTTCGCAAAACTTGTCAAGGCTTAGAGGGTTCTATCTTGTTCCACAAAACAAAATTCAGTTATTTAGCCACCCTGCTTTTAAATTGGAAGAGAAAAATCATTTTCTAGTCATAAACATTAAAAACAAAACAAATACACAAACTGCATATGCAAGAGTCATAATCCAGTGAACTGCAACACTTATGTTAATGTCTTAGAAAACATGCTTGCACCATTCCTGTTTTCTTTTCAAATCACAGTGACTCTACAGCAATCTATTATTCTTGTCAGGATGTATAGTGCAAATTATTTTCATGCAACAACTGCTGAATACTTTCTAAGCATACAATATAAAAATTAAATGCATTCATGACAAGTTTAGAACATCTGATTTGAAAAAAAGCTGTAATAAGGTTTGCACGATTTCCATATGACAAATATCTATGTGAGTATATCTTTTTTTTCTTCAAAACATTTGTCAAGGTTTACACCAGATTACTTAAACAACAGTAATTTAGTTATAAAGCCACGATTAAAGTAGAAAATAATTCTGCTTTTCAAGTATAACTTGAAAAGCAGAATTATTTTCTACTTAAAAGAAACAAACAAACTCAACAAGGGCACAAACAGCACATGTAAGCAGTCATTATCCAGTGAACTGCAATACATCTAAGAAAACATACAATATTTATTTTCCCCTCTTCTTTTCAGATCAATTCGTGTCAGGGTAAAAATGTATACTGAACATGATTTTTCACCCAGGTTCTCTATACACTGCAACAACTCACTGAATAGTAGACAGTATTGAAATGTATATAACTTTAGAACATCCCACTGAAAAAAATCATACCGGTACATATCTATGGATTATAAATGAGAAATTTGTCTGCATAATGTTTGCTAGACGGATACAAAATTTAATCAGCTGGACAGCCCTGACACTCTGCAAAATTAACTTTACACTCCAACAGCAGTCTTTCCTATTCATGCCCTTTGTCCCTTTACATTTTTGTTTCTTTTGTATTTTGCTAATGGCAGGCCAGCTTAGTAAAATTTATAGCAGTAGTTTGGCTCAAAATGGAAATTTTACATCTGAACATAGTGCACTGCATTAAAATGGTTAAATAAAACAAAAGACTCCCTAACCTTATTTTTTTCTTCTCACGATTTTTTTTCCAGTAATACCAATCATTGCTTGAGAGCAGATTTAAAAAACAAATCATGTATACCGTCTAATGATAATGTTGCATATGCAACCAACATACATGGTACAATTGATATGTAAACTGAGACAAAGATGAAATGCAACAAGCCATTTCTAGTGATATTTCAGGTAATCATTGTACACCAATTGAAATAAAAGATCCCATATTCATCTAACAGGCAATAAAACATTTTCCTGTTTAAAACACGTCGAACAATTACACATTATTATTGCTGTAGTTACAAAGAACTCATGTCCGAAATGTTTGGTTACCTTTGTGAACAGTTATATAGGACGGACAATTGTGGAGAAATAGTAATGGTTGCAATTGGTTGTTGCATTGACATGTTATGGACAAATGAATCAGTGGGTACTATAAAGTCGATACCAAAAGATTGAAGGACGGACAGACTCCTCTAGCGATTCTAAGTCAAGAGTGCTTTTTGCAATATATTTCTGAAGAGAAGATCTCCTGTCCTGTCTTCATATGGGATAAATGGCCAGCCTACTGGGATTTGAATGCCAGGAAAGCTCTAAAACTCTGAAGTGTTGGAGTGTCCCTCTTGTTGCTCCCGTCCCTTTGGTCAATGGTCATAGACAAGTTCCTCAAAGAAGGCCCATGTCATGGTCATGCTGTCCTGGTAGCAGCAGTCCGGTACATAATGGGACTTGTAACATGTGTCTGGTGTCTACAGCCTCTCGGAGGGAGTTGGCTGGTACAGCCTTTTGCTCAATGATGGTGAATTAAGACCTGTTGTGGCTTCAGGATATCCTCTGCATACAAGCTGAGGATGTTTGGCTGGGGCCTCTCCTTGACATCAATGTTTTCCAGATAGCTCATCATGTGTGTGCTTTCCTGTTGAGAAGCAAGCTCACAGGCGTAATTAACGTTGTATAAACCGCCCTCGTGTATTAACCGCACCCCTCTTTTTCGCCCTAAAAAAAAAAAAAAATCTGTCGGCAGCAAGCCAGGTCTGTGTTAAAAAAAAACCACGCTGGAAGGCCTTTCATTTAACTGCGAGGTGCAGCTGAATGTGTAAGATCATTAATGTAAATTAAAAAACAGAGGACCTAGGATAGAACCTTGTGGTACGCCGTGTGTAGGAATTATTATTATAAACTACATATTGAGATGATCGACAAACAAATTTGAGTTTCAAACCAAGATGACAGACAAATTTGAGTGTTGTTCTGGTTTCCTAGTGGTGAGTCAACACACCGATTACTGAGCTTGGAGACATTGCAAGGCATAGCGCCAGGTGGAAGGAAATAAATTGAAACTTTAAAAACTTTTTTTGATGTACCGTGTATAAACCGCACCCCCGACTTTGAATTTTTTTCGGCGGCAAAAAGGTGCGGTTTATACACCGTTAATTACGGTACACATTTCAAATAAAGCCTTGACATTTAACAACAAAATTGACAACACACTACATGAAAATATTTCCTCACTCATTACAGAGTCACAAAATTATGCCCTCTTAAAAGTATCCCACTAATCATAACAACAATACACACATATCTACTCCTACACTACTGTAACTGGATTGCAGTGGCATGGGATGGGAATAAAACCAGAGGGACAATACACTTGATGATGATGATGATTCACAGCATTTGTATGGCGCCATTTATCTGTTTAAAAAAACATTCAAAGGCGCGAGCTCCTCCAATAAAGTTAGCATTTAAATGTCTGAAGGAAGATGTGAGTTTTGAGTGAAGCTTTGAAGTGGTCAAGGTTGTCAATTTCGGGAATAGATGATGGGAGGGAATTCCACAAGCGAGGAGCAATAGAGGAAAATGCTCGGTCTCCATATCCCTTGAGATGAGTAATGGGCATCTGGAGAGTAAGGCCAGATGAGCGAAGTCCAGGGCGAAAATGACGCCGCTCGATTAAAGATGACACATATCCTGGGGTCTGACCATGAATTGCCTTACATGTGAGCAGCAGGACCTTGAATTCAATTCTGCTCTTGACAGGAAGCCAATGTAGCTCAGCAAGAACAGGAGAGATGTGATCATGTTTCCTCAAGCCAGTAAGCAAACGTGCTGCTGCATTCTGTACTGCTTGAAGTTTGTTCAAGGTTGCAGAAGGAAGGCCAGCTAGAAGACAGTTACAGAAATCAAGTCTAGATGAAATAAGTGAATGAATAAGGCTTTCTGCTGCCTTCCTCGTAAGCAATGGTCCAATGGCTGCAATATTACGAAGCTGGAAGTAAGTAGTCTGACATACCTGTGAAATGTGCCTGTCCATTTTCATGGACTGATCGAAGTAGACCCCAAGGTTATGGGCGCTCTCCGTAGGAGAGACAGACACATTGCCAACTTGGAGGTCCACGTAGTTGATCTTGTTCCTCATGTTGGGTGAAGAGATTATAAGGTATTCAGACTTGTCATCATTGAGTTTCATGAAATTCTTTACCATCCATTGACGAATCTCAGCAAGACACGAGGTCATCCTTGTAGCTATGGCCTTTTCATCAGTTGCCACTCTTGTAAGTTGGCAACTGTGCACTTGTAAGTTGGCAACTGTGTAAGTCATGCTGCACTACATTAAATTTTGATACAAAAAAAAATCTGCAGAAATTCATTTCGGAATAAAAAATACAAAATCCCTGTACTAGTTAATAGGGTTATGCGATATTGCAATTTTCATTATTTGATTATCACCAACCATAATATCATAATATATCATCTTTTAGAGAATAATCCTCTTACAAATATTTATAAAACACGTGCAGACTTATTTTTTAATTCTTTTAAAGAGCAAATGATTTGTTTCCCCACATGGCAGAAACCTACAGCATTCGATGAAAGTTGTTACATAATTATATTGTATGTCTTTGTAATAATTTTCTGTCAGAATAAAGTAGTGAACAGCTTCAATCATTCTAAAATTGCAATATTGGATAACAATTTTTTTTAAACCACCAAAGGCGATATATCGGATATTGACAAAATCCAGTATTGATTATTGATTGATTTTTCAATATCGCAATATTTAAATATTATTGTAATATCATGCAGCCCTACTTGTTAATGAAATTTTTGGCCCAATACAGGTTCGCACACATTTCTCAATAAGTCGGATAAACAGCTTTATAAATCTCCCAAAGTGAAAATTGTAAAAATGTATGCACAAAACCAATGGACTGGTGTGGCCATGACAGCACATAAAATATATCTTTTGAATATGGATTATCAAATTTTGTCCAAAAATTTGCAGGCGAGTTTCATTAAATATTCTGCATTTCATGAATCCATGTTATTTCTGAGTACAATTCCTTTCTAAGAGGTCAATATTTTTAGTATGCATCTATCAGTCTCACCAGCTGACAGTCAATAAATGCATCTCCCATCCTGTGCTTGCCCACTGGTCCTCGTTTCTTCTTTTCAAACATGATGGGTACGGATAAAATCCAAGGTTCTTCCTTTGCTCTGTAAGTGAAAAAATTGTAAATACATTAATGTCCTTTTTATTTTGAAAAAAAAAATCATTTCAACATGCTTGAACTAATTCACCCATTTTGCCATACATTTTTCTCTCAGAAGTTTGGAACATAATCCCAAAACTTCTGTCTCAATTTGAAGTGACAGGACAATCATGTACTTTCTTACACTGTATCTGAGGTGTCGATCGATGACATGAGCTTTCTCTTTCTCACCACCAGGTGATATTGTTGACAACGGACAAGAGACGGTAGAAAGTGGAATGTCAATCAACAGTGGAGGTAAATCTCATCTTTGCTCACATTGCGGCAAGGTGTTTTCAACAGAAGATCGACTCGACATTCATCTGAGGATACATTTTGGAGAAACGCTACATCAATGTCCATGTTGCAGTAAGAGATCATGTCAGGCCAGTCATCCCCTTCTCCACGTGAAATCACATGCAGGAGAAAAGCCATATGAATGTTGCTATTGTAAGAAAGGATTTTTACGGAAAAATGATCTCAATCGTCATATACTAACACATACAGGAGAAAAGCCATATGAATGTTGCTATTGTAAGAAAGGATTTCCACGGAAAAGTGCACTCAATCGTCATATACTAACACACACAGGAGAAAAGCCATATGAATGTTCACTCTGTAAGAAATTTTTTTCTGATAAAGGCAATCTAACCAAACACCTACGAACACACACAGGAGAAAAGCCATATGAATGTTCACACTGTAATAAAGGATTTTCTCAGAAAAATGTTCTCAATCAACATATACTAATACATACAGGCGAAAAGCCATATGAATGTTGCTATTGTAAGAAAGGATTTTCCCGGAAAGGTGCACTCAATCGTCATTTACTAACACATACAGGCCAAAAGCCATATGAATGTTCACACTGTAATAAAAGGTTTTCTCAGAAAAGCCAACTTACCCAGCACCTCCTAACACACACAGGAGAAAAGCCATATGAATGTTCACACTGTAAGAAAGGGTTTTCTGAGAAAAGAAGTCTCACCCAGCACCTCCTAACACACACAGGAGAAAAGCCATATGAATGTTCACACTGTAAGAAAGGATTTTCTCAGAAAAGAAGTCTCACTCAACACCTCCTAACACACACAGGAGAAAAGCCATATGAATGTTCGCACTGTAATAAAGGATTTTCTCAGAAAAGAAGTCTCACCCAACACCTCCTAACACACACAGGAGAAAAGCCATATGAATGTTCGCACTGTAATAAAGGATTTTCTCAGAAAAGAAGTCTCACTCAACACCTCCTAACACACACAGGAGAAAAGCCATATGAATGTTGCTATTGTAAGAAAGGATTTTCACAGAAAAGTACACTCAATCGTCATATACTAACACATACAGGAGAAAAGCCATATGAATGTTGCTATTGTAAGGGAAGGTTTCCTCAGAAAAGTGCACTCAATATTCATTTACTAACACACACAGAAGAAAAGCCATATGAATGTTCACACTGTAATAAAGGATTTTCTGAGAAAAGAAATCTCACCCAGCACCTCCTAACACACACAGAAGAAAAGCCATATGAATGTTTACACTGTAATAAAGGGTTTTCTCAGAAAAAAAATCTCACCCAACATCTCCTAACACATGCGGGAGAAAAGCCATATAAATGTTCACACTGTAAGAAAGGATTTTCTGAGAAAAGAAGTCTCACCCAACACCTACGAACACACACAGGGGAAAAACCATATGAATGTGGCTTTTGTAAGAAAGGATTTTCTCGGAAATATGTACTCAATCAACATATACTAATACATACAGGAGAAAAGCCATATGAATGTTGCTATTGTAAGGGAAGGTTTCCTCAGAAAAGTGCACTCAATATTCATTTACTAACACACACAGAAGAAAAGCCATATGAATGTTCACACTGTAATAAAGGATTTTCTGAGAAAAGAAATCTCACCCAGCACCTCCTAACACACACAGAAGAAAAGCCATATGAATGTTTACACTGTAATAAAGGGTTTTCTCAGAAAAAAAATCTCACCCAACATCTCCTAACACATGCGGGAGAAAAGCCATATAAATGTTCACACTGTAAGAAAGGATTTTCTGAGAAAAGAAGTCTCACCCAACACCTACGAACACACACAGGGGAAAAACCATATAATTGTGGCTTTTGTAAGAAAGGATTTTCTCGGAAATATGTACTCAATCAACATATACTAATACATACAGGAGAAAAGCCATATGAATGTTGCTATTATAAGAAAGGATTTTCACGGAAAAGTTCACTCAATCGTCATTTACTAACACATACAGGAGAAAAGCCATATAAATGTTGCTATTGTAAGAAAGGATTCTCCCAGAAAAGTGTACTCAATCAACATATACGAATACATACAGGAGAAAAGCCATATGAATGTTCACACTGTAATAAAAGTTTTTCTGATAAAGGCAATCTAACCCAACACCTTGTAACACACACTAAAGAAAAGCCATATGAATGTTGCTATTGTAAGAAAGGATTCTCTCAGAAAAGTGTACTCAATCGTCATATACTAACACATACCGGAGAAAAGCCATATGAATGTGGCTTTTGTAAGAAAGGATTCTCCCAGAAAAGTGTACTCAATCAACATATACTTATACATACCGGAGAAAAGCCATTTGAATGTTGCTATTGTAAGAAAGGATTTTCTCAGAAAAGTACTCTTCATTGTCATCTCCGAACACACACAGGAGAAAAGCCATATGAATGTTCACACTGTAATAAAAGTTTTTCTGATAAAGGCAATCTAACCCAACACCTTGTAACACACACTAAAGAAAAGCCATATGAATGTTGCTGTTGTAAGAAAAGATTTTCTCAGAAGAGCGTACTCAATTGTCATCTACTAACACATACAGGAGAAAAGCCATATGAATGTTGCTATTGTAAGAAGAGGTTTTCTTTGAAAAGTGCTCTAAATCTTCATCTCCGAACACACACAGGAGAAAAGCCATATGAATGTTCATACTGTAAGAAATGGTTTTCCAGGAAAAATAATCTTAAAATTCATATCCGAACGCACACAACAGAAAAGCCGTATGAATGTTCCCACTGTAAGAAAAGTTTTCCTCACAAAGGTAATTTCATCAGACACCTACAAACACACACAAGAAAAAAGTCATATGAATGTTGCTATTGTAAGAAAAGGTTTTCTTTGAAAAGTGCTCTAAATCTTCATCTCCGAACACACACAGGAGAAAAGCCATATGAATGTTGATATCGTAATAAAGGATTTTCTCAGAAAAGTGCTCTCAATATTCATTTACTAACACACAGAGGAGAAAAGCCATATGAATGATCACACTGTAATAAAGGGTTTTCTCAGAAAAGCCATCTCACCCTACACCTCCTAACACACACAAGGGAAAAGCCATATGAATGTTGATATCGTAATAAAGGATTTATTCAGAAAAGTAAACTCAATCTTCACGTACTAACAGACACAGGAGAAAAGCCATATGAATGTTGCTATTGTAAGAAAGGATTTTCTCATGAAAGTTCATTCTCATCTCACTATGACTACACACAGAGGAGAAAAACCATATGAATGTTCACACTGTAAGATAACATTTTCAATGAAAGGTGTACTCAATTGTCATATAGTAACACATACAGTAGAAAAGCCATATAAATGCACCCAATGCTAGAAAAGGCAGAAAAGCAATCTTATTGAGCACGTACAAAGGGGTCAATGTCGCTATTCATAAGGACCGCTATTCGTAAGGTCCGCTATTCATAAGGACCGCTATTCATAAGGTCCGCTTTTCATAATTGGAGAAAAGGGTCATTATTCATGAGGACCACTATTCATAATCAAAGAAGGGGGTCGGTATTCATAATATCAGGAGAGGGTCGCTATTCAAAATAAGAAATTGGGGTCGTTATTCATAAGGGTCCCTATTCATAATACTGCAAAAGGGTCGGTATTCATAACACAGAAAGAGGGCCGCTATTCATAATACGAAATGAGGGTCGCTATTCATTATACAAAATGAGGGTCGCTATTCATAATGCGACGAGAGGGTCGCTATTCATAATACCGAAAAAGTCAAAATGACATAAGCAATAAACTAAATGTTAATAAGAAAGCAACATACTGGATAGAGGACATGGCTAGCCCCCCCCCCCCCCCCCCCCCTCCAATTCAGCCCGACCACGCTGCGCCATTCGGCCCACCCTCCCGGCAGTATTCCCTTGGTACATGTACATATTAGCAACAATTATCGTCCAATGGTTCATAGATGGCGTAGCCTGTGTGTTTAAGGGTGGTGGGGGGGGGGGCGGTGGGGTTGTATCAGTGTTGCCTTCAAGGGGTTGATCTATCATGTATCTTATCCTCAGCAAAGGAAGAAAGCGACAGAGAGGGGGTTGTAGGGACTTAAATTATATTCCTATATTCAAGCTTTTCGTAAATATACAATGTCGCACGACATATTTTCCATATAAGTAAGGAAGTTGGATATTCAGAATCAGATACGATTTTTTTTTTTTACCGTAAGATTATGCGAATGGTTGCATCCCCTGTATTGTGTATTTTTAAAAATATTTTACTTTTTAGCTTTGATAATTATAGAATAGAATTATATCCCCATAATCTAGTTAATATATTTCCCCCGCTACAGCGGTGAAAACAAGAAGGAAAACACACATAATCCTATCGTCGTTTGTCCCGCTCGTGGGAAATCTTGCCCCAGCACCCTGCCCCCCCTCCCCGACTGAGCTTATCGTGGCTACGCCACTGACACATTAAGTAGAACAAGCATGCTCATTATCATAGCCATTTAAGGACTTAGTTTGCTATTTTAAGAAACTACTAATTGTTTATACGAAAATAATATTTTTGTAGAAAGTAACTTTTAGTAGGAACTAGGAACACAGAAGCTCTTCAATTTCAGCCAATGAAGAGTTTCAAGATTTCAGTTTTCCATGAATTATCATGCCTCAGGATACTAATAATCATATTAATTAACCTAACTTGATTTATCCAAAAACTTGATCTCCTGACACGTTCCTAATATCGAAAACAAACAGAGTTTGACCGGACCATTAGCCTATACACTGTGAAAAAGTTGGGCAATATCGTTTAAATTGGCGTGGGGTCCAGGAGCAAAGCCCCGGTAAGGGTCAAGGAAGCTCTGGTGTTTTAAGAATTAAAATAAGGTCAGATGAGCTTCCAGGGGCCCGCCTAAGGGCTTTTGGTGGGGTCTGCATGCCCCCCGAAGCTCGGGGTTTTAGGCATTGAATTATGGTCAGATGAGCATATTTTGATACCTCATTTGTGAAACCAGCAGGTCACCTTTCTTTCTTTCTTTATATTTCCCCATTAACATACTTTTTCAAAAAGGTGTGTGGGGGGGGGGGGGGGGGGGTTCAAACCCTGACACGTTAGCTACTAACTTAGCATATATTTTGCCCGAGTATAAATTTTGGAATTCGTCACTTTTCAACAAACGCATACAAAAGTATGATTTACAAAAAAGTGAAAAAAATCCTGGAAACTTGGAAAATCGTTTTATTTCAGCAACATTTGTAAATCACTGGTATCGAATTAAAAATAAACCACGTTTCAAATATTGGGGCAACTACCCCCAAGCCCTCCCCCCCCCCCCCACACCCTCCATCAGTACGACAGTGCTTGTTATTATCCAAAGATTACCACAGACTATCTATAGATCTGTCATTCTGAAATCAAGCTAATCAACAGTCTTTTTTAACCAACCAACAACTAATTCGTCCTTGGGTTTGGGCAGGCAGAGACCCAGAGTGTGTTTCATTATCTACTGAATTTAAAGGCAAATTAACGAAACCAGTGAATTGTTTTCATATTGCTACTCGTTACTATTGGTTCTTATCAATTTGATTTTTTTTAAATACCACTACTGTACAAAAATCAACACCTAATTAGCCTAATTAAGTACCTGCTGAACTTAAAGAATATAATGCATGTTTGTATCAAATATATAACTTTTAAATCATCTTGAAACTGTCATACTCAAAACATGCTTATTGAAACCTTTGAATTCATATCTATAATTGCGTCCAGAAGGACCAGATCCAGAAATGTCCAGAAAGATTCAAGAGAGACTAAACCCTAGGATCCAGGGGGGCGCAAAAAAAGGGAAGGAAACGGAGGAAAACAAGAAGAGAAACAAAAAGGAGAAGCAAAAGAAAGGAGAAGAAAAAGAATAGAGAAGAGACAAGAAAGAAGAGAAAAGAAACACAGAGAGAGGGGAAAAGCCTTTAGGGATTTCCTAGAGTGCATAATGTCAGCATTCAACATTGCAAAGTCTCGCTTGGTCGCTACGCCCCCTCGCCCAATAACAAAAAACTATGATATGACTATGATTTATCCATGGTTGTTGCAATAAATTTTTTTCTTTACTATTTCTACTAACATTATTGTGTACTATCACAATCATGATTGTTTCATTTTCCCTTTAAAGCAGGCGCGTAGCCAGAGTCGAGAATGGAACAACGAACCGTCTTCTTTCTCTAATAATTTCATTAAACTATAAAAGGTCAAAGCTTCCGCGCTTCGTGTGGGAGGGGGTGGGGGAATTCAAATCAGACAAGGAAAAAGGGTTGAGAATGGTACAACGAATCGTCTTCTTTCTCTAATAATTTCATTAAACTATGAAAGGTCAAAGCTTACCCGCTTTGCGCAAGAGGGGGGGGGGGGTGGAAACTGAATTAAGACAAGGATTAATAATTGAGAATGGGACAACAAATCCTCTTCTTTCTCTAATAATTTAATGAAACATCAAAGCTTCCACGTTTTGCGCGAGAGGGGGGAAACTGCGCATTTTTCAAATTTCCGCCCCCCTTCCCCTATTGGAAAATTCTGGATCAGCGCAGGGTGTATTGATGGGGGGGGGGGGGGGGGAGGGGGCTCGGTAGATACTAGGCTTATGGTCAGGTCCAATCCCGTTCAATAATTTGTAGGTGCATAGGTTCTAATAAAAATTACTTTCTACAAAAACATTATTGTCGTATAAACAATTACTATATAGTTTCTTAAATAGCAAACTAAAATGGATAATGGGCCTGCTTGGCGTACTTGATGTCTCAGTGGCGTAGCCTGGATAAGATCAGTCGGGGGCAGGGTGGTGGGGCAAGATTTCCAACAAGGAGGACAATTTACGATAGGATTACATGTGTGTTATGTTTTACTTTTTTTTTCTTTTTTTGTCACCACATGAGCGGGGTTTTGGCTATATATAATTATCAAAGATAACAGATAAAATATAACTACTTAAAAAAGAGACAACTAGTCAGGGCTATATGTCGTCCACGAGGAGGGGGTGGGGGCACGGGGGGGGGGGGGGGGCAAGTGCCCCCCCAAATTTCCAAGATCGGATGAACTTTTTTTAGACCCCTTTTTTTTACCTCGATCAATTACATGTATGTGCCCTGACTGCCCTCCCAAACATCAAACTCTGGATACGTGCCTGTACAGGACGCCATAGCTGTGGGAATGGCCTCCATCCAATATTTCCCTTTGTTATTATTATGAATAGCGACCCTCTTCTCGTTTTATGAATAGCGACCCTCATTTTGTTTTATGAATAGCGACCCCTACTCCTATTATGAATAGCGACCCTCTTCTCCTGTTATGAATAGCGACCCTCTTCTCCTATAATGAATAGCGACCCCCTACTCCTATTATGAATAGCGACTCTCTTCTCCTATTATGAATAAAGACCCTCTTCTCTTATTATGAATAGCGACCCTCTTCTCCTATTATGAATAGCGAACCTCATTTCGTATTATGAATATCGACCCCCTACTCCTATTATGAATAGCGACCCTAATTTTGTATTATGAATAGCGACCCTCTACTCCTATTATGAATAGCGAACCTCATTTTGTATTATGAATAGCGACCCCCTACTCCTATTATGAATAGCGAACGTCATTTCGTAATATGAATAGCGACCCTCTTCTCCTATTATGAATAACAACCCTCATTTCGTATTATGAATAGCGACCCCCTACTCCTATTATGAATAGCGACCCTCTACTCCTATTATGAATAGCGACCCTCTTCTCCTATTATGAATAGCGACCCCCTACTCCTATTATGAATAGCGAACCTCATTTCGTATTATGAATAGCGATCCCCTACTCCTATTATGAATAGCGAACGTCATTTCGTAATATGAATAGCGACCCTCTTCTCCTATTATGAATAACAACCCTCATTTCGTATTATGAATAGCGACCCCCTACTCCTATTATGAATAGCGACCCTCTACTCCTATTATGAATAGCGACCCTCTTCTCCTATTATGAATAGCGACCCCTACTCCTATTATGAACAGCGACCCTCATTTCGTATTATGAATAGTGATCCCCTACTACTATTATGAATAGCGAACCTCATTTTGTATTATGAATAGCGACCCCCTACTCCTATTATGAATAGCGAACGTCATTTCGTAATATGAATAGCGACCCTCTTCTCCTATTATGAATAGCGACCCTCATTTCGTATTATGAATAGCGACCCCCTACTCCTATTATGAATAGCGAACCTCATTTCGTCTTATGAATAGCGATCCCCTACTCCTATTATGAATAGCGAACCTCATTTCGGATTATGAATAGCGACCCTCTACTTCTATTATGAATAGCGACCCTCTTCTCCTATTATGAATAGCGACCCTCTTCTCCTATTATGAATACCGACCCTCTTCTCCTATTATGAATAGCGAACCTCATTTCATATTATGAATAGCGACCCCCTACTCCTATTATGAATAGCGACCCTCATTTCGTGTAATGAATAGGGACCCTCTTTCCGTGTTATGAATAGCGACCCTTATAAGTAATGAACCTCAATTCGTATTATGAATAGCGACCCTCTCGTCGTATTATGAATAGCGGACCTTATGATTATTGACCCTTAATATGAATTATGAATAGCGACCCTCATCTCACGTTATGAATAACGGTCCTTATGATTAACGAACCTTATTTCTTTATGAATAGTGACCCTCTTTTACCATAATGAATAGCAGACCAGGAAGTACGGGAATTTGCACGTTATGACTAGCGGTCCTTATGAATAGCGGACCTTATGAATAGCGGTCCTTATGAATAGGGAATAGTCCCTGTACAAAGACACAGTTCACACTGTTAGAAAGGGTTTTCTCTGAAAAGGGTTCTTAAAGGCATTGTTTAACAATGTTAAATCTGAGATGCATGGCCCTAAGCATTATCAGTGTCTGTGATATGATGTAAAATTGATGCCCTAAAAAAAATTGGGCTTCTAAGTGATCAAGAAGTGCCTCAGAAAAGTAATCATCTTTGAGTAAAGGGTTTTACCATACTCATTTACCTTAATAGACTGTCATGTTATAAAAAACGTTAGGAAAACAGTTTTTGAAATTCTGATTTCCAATCATAAATGTCTTGATGATCAGACAGGCGATCGGCTTGTATAAGTCATGGGGTCTGGGGTGGTGCCGCGTTAAGGGGTTTAAAATGTCAATTTTTAAGAAAAAGAGTATTTTTTCAAAATCCTGCTGTACACGTTTAGGGCTATTTTTCTAGACTCCGACTCCGACTTGCCGCTTGCCTACCGGTAAATTTGTACATGTGTTCCTCAGGTATTACCGGGCTATACATTTATATTTTGTTTTGAATAGTAAAATAGTAGCTGTTCATTGTATATTGTGTACTTTTTGTAAACCCTACATGTACGTATTTATATAATATAGATCAAATTTGAAATGTACTTCATTTTTTCAAAGAAAGGACTTATGATGGGCTGATGGCTGTGCATTAAACCCATTTGGAAGTGTACAGGTTGATGTTATTCCTTCTCTATTGAAATACATATTTATATTGTGAATTTTACATAAAATGCGCAATTTGATTTATTTTACATTGTCAACGACTTAAATGGTAATCCCTATCGCACTTCAAAATGCTCACTCAAGGGGTTACAATTTTGCAATACTTGTTTCGGAGTAAACTTTTGTGAAAAACCTGTTAAGGGTGTTAATTTGGGGGGAAAATCATGTGAAATCGTCATTTAGGGTGTATTTGGCTTTAAAAGAAATCCTTGTATAGGGGGTACGTGTCCGGAAAACCTGTGGTCACGCATGCTTACATTATTTCTACATGACTGAGACCCTGGGATAACATGAAACCCTGTGTACCATGTGCGCCCTATTCTATGAGATTGTTCTATGTCTGTTTTAAAGGCTGTCTGTACTAGTTTGGCTACGAGGGATTAAACCATCCAGAGTGGTCACTGACAGGTGGCTATCTCATCAACTCAGTTGTCAATTAACGTAAGAAAAAGAGGATCATGGGGGACCAATGGTTACCGATTAGGCATTGTTTTCTATATAGAGGGAGCAAGTAGCTACAAGTAGTACAGAGGGGCTTTAAGTAATATTTATTTATTCATGATTTTTTTCAACAGGGTAATTTTATTCAGTTCCCCTGGAAGATTGCTAGTGGACCTGCTTTTCAAGGAAGCCCTGCATAATACAATTTTATTCAGTTCCCCTGGAAGATTGCTAGTGGACCTGCTTTTCAAGGAAGCCCTGCATAATACAATAACAGTATATAAACATAAGTATAGACTGTAATGAAATAATAACAAATTGTACATACTTGTGAAATATTGAATTAAACACATAGCTTTTTAAAATAACACTATTTGAATCATACAATATTTATTATCAATTATTTAAAGAAATTAAAAACTACTGAAACTAACAAAACCACGCCTGAAAAAACAAGTAATGGTAGTCTCCTCAACAAGACATTTTACTGTTCACTGAGAAATCATTTATGTTGTAATATTAATTTTGGAAGCTCATAATTATTTGAAGAGAGTTTAGCCACATGGAACCCCTTGCGTCAAGATAAAAACATGTTTTGGGGATTGTTTTTACTGTAAAGTAATCCTGTTTAGGTCTATTATTCGTTTTGAAACTTGGTGTAAATTTTCTATTAATTTTGATTCATTAAAACCTTCAGAAATGCATCTTTGAACTTTGTAACAAAGTATTTCATTGCTCCTTTTCTGTTTCATAAAATATATATCCTTTATTTTTATACTTTGTACAAATGTTATTGGGTTGAGAGACAGACGGATCGAGAGAAAGAGAGAGAGAGAGGGGGGGGGGGGGTGGGTTAGGGAAAGAGACAGAGAGAGAGAAAGAGAGAGAGAGAGGGGGGTGGGTTAGGGAAAGAGACAGAGAGAGAGAGAGGGATGAGTTAGGGGAAGAGACAGAGAGAGGGGTGGGTAAGTGAGAAAGAGAAAGGAGTGTGTTATTTAGGGAGAGAGAGACAGGGATCGAGAGAGAGAGAGGGGGATTGGTTAAGGAGAGAGAGAGAGGGGGGTGGATTAGGGAAAGAAAGAGAGGGGGTGGGTCAGGGAGAGAGAGAGAGGGATTGGTTGTAGAGAGAGAGAGAGAGAGAGAGAAAGGAGTGGGTTTGGGAGACAGAGGGATCGAGGGAGAGAGAGAGAGAGAGGGGGGACCGGGTGGATTAGGGAAAGAAAGAGAGGGGGTGGGTCAGGGAAAGAGAGAGAGGGATGGGTTGTAGAGAGAGAGAGAGAGAGAGAGAAAGGAATGGGTTAGGGAGACAGAGGGATCGAGGGAGAGAGAGAGAGAGGGATGGGTTAGGGAGAGAGAGAGAGAGGGGCCCGGGTGGATTAGGGAAAGAAAGAGAGGGATGGGTTGTAGAGAGAGAGAGAGAGAGAGAGAGAGAAAGGTATGGGTTAGGGAGACGGGTCGAGAGAGAGGGGTGGGATAGGGCAGGGATCTGAGAGTTAAAACACCTCCCTGGTTAGGGAGACAAATTAGGGGTCGAGAGAGGTAGGGTGGGTTAGGGAGAGAGAGAAAGAGAGGGTTGGTTAGGGGGAGAGAGAAGGTGGTTTAGGGAAAGAGACAGATTGTGCGAGGGGGAGAGACGGTGTGGGTTAGGAAGACAAAGGGGTCATTAGAGGGAGGGTGGGTTAGGGAGAGTAGGAAAGAGATAGACAGAGGGGGGAGGGGTGGTTTAGAGAAAGAGACAGAGTGAGAGAGAGAAGAAGCCCCCCCCCCCCCCCCCCCCCCCCCCACTCCGTGATCGGAGGGATACCATTATGCGTGTTACCAAAATGCCCGGTAAAGGGGTACTTTTCACGCACCAAAGTCCGGCTCGTAGTACACGAAAGCCCGTTTTACACACCGGACTTAGGGGGTGTTTTCAAAAGGAGGGGACACGCAGATGCGTACCTTAAATAATGCTGAGTGGGGGCGGGGGGGGGGGGCGGGAGAAGTGGTGGGTTAGAGAGAGAGACAGGAAGAGCGGATAGAGGGAGCAATAGAGGGAGCAATATGACATGTAATTTGATACGACGTGCTCCTTTTCTTTTTGTTAATTTGTCTTATGATCCATTTCGATAAGTGTCCCCTTTTCCTCTCATCATTAAACAATGCTAATTTACAGCAACTAGAGAAATGAAGTATACCAGACCACCGTCTTTAATTAATGAAGCAACGAAGTATATACAACGTCTTGCGACGTGACAGATCACTTTTCTTTAACTTCTAGCCAATGAGAAAGCCTCGCTTATTTCCAGGAAGTGCCAGTTGACATTAATGCGCCTACTCTTGAAGGGGGTAGAGGAAATCAATACACGTCATTATTTCACCAGGAAGTGCCTGAAAATGGGCCTATATGTGGTTTTAAAATAGCAAATGCTTCCTCCCAGACATACCCTCGCTTGTCGCTCCATCGTTTTTCATACATTTCATCTCATGCGATTTCGTATCATTTAGTTAAAATGTCGTGAGATAGTTTTAAAAACATCCAAATCTAATCTCTTACTATAACAAGAGATTCGATTTCCTATTGTTGTTATACCGTCAGCCTAGACGTGCAAAATTCTCCTTTTCCTTTTCGATTATACGATTTAGAGACACTATATGACCCATTATTGGTGACTATCCTCCTCTCATTGGTCGTGGGCTTAATGGTCGCCAGTTTTAAATACCGAATTAAATTATCTCGGATCCGTGGTGTGAACGGGGGGCGCGTTTCCGTTTTACACCCTGCCCTAGGCTTTTCTCCAATAAAATTTTACAAACCGACTGGTATTCGGAGTCTAGTCGTCCACATCTTGCCTCGGCGCTCTGCACACCACCAGAACTCTGAAAACGTCACGTAGCGCTAGCTAACTCTCTATACTAGTTGATCTTCCTAGTCGTATCATTTATTTTTATCCATTAAAACGCAATACTCTAAGAGCGTGAGGATGCGTGATCAGCTCGCAAAATTTAGCCCAGCGATAACAAAACAATAATATATCGGGAAAACCGTCTTGAACAAGAAGACCCTCGCATCCCCAATTGAAATTGTACATAAGCTTTGGCTTCGCTATTCTTGACGTCGATATAAACAAACTTAGACTTCGGATACAGCATGTTTCGTGTAATTTCTTGCCGAAAAGCCTAGGGCAGGGTGTAAAACGGAAACGCGCGAACGGGGGCGTGAACAACCTGAGAGGAGATCGCATTCAATTGTTCCCAAATTAATTTGTCAAAGAATTTGATGGCAACTGCAATTTCTTCCATACTAAGCCCAAGAATGAACGTAAGTAGACATAGGCTGATAGGGTCTAGACCTAGTCTAGATTCTATGTGTCGCGTCGGAGCTCCCTGGATTTGCACGTTCATAAACTTAAGACCAGTTAAGTTAAGTGGACTGCGACGTACGCGGTCAGCAGGGTTGACGACACTGACTGTTCGTTACCTTTTTGATTTTTATTGAGCGTGAAATTCGATCGAATAGCTAAAGATCCAACTCCAAATTCGGTGCATGAGACTGTTCTCAAATATTATGCTGCAACAGATAAGCGATGCATAAATAAAATGTGCTCATTTTATGAATTATTCTGCTTCGATCTCGGGGTCTAGTGAGCTGAGCGCGAAATTCAATCGAGAAGCTACAGATACAACACACCATTCGGTGCATGGGACTGATCTCGAAAAATATGCTGCAACAAATTGGCGATGCATAGATAAAAGTGTTCATTTTATGAATTATTCTGCAACAATTTTTATTAAAGGGCAATGACAGACATGAAAATGTGTTAATTTAAGAGAATTCACACTTCCACCACTCTCCGGTTCTAGAATTAGGTCAATTGGGTCCATTTTGTGACTTCAAGTTCAATGTGATGTTTCGTGCCTACAAAAGATTGCTTACGAACATGTATCGTCACAGTTTGCGAACGGCGGCAAAACAAGGGCGAACACGTTCGAGAATTCTGCTACGAACGATAAAGTGACCGCATACGTCGCAGTGCACTAGTGAACGGGCAAATCGAAAAGTCCCTAACGACTCTAGATGCTTTGCTGGAGTTACTGTAGAGTGGATGACGCTTGTTCAGAAACCTGTCCATAATATGACCTGTAACTCCGGCGTGGATATAATACTAAAACCTACCAAAAATGAAATAAATATTCATTAAATGTCCACATAAAGATCATGAGTAGGGAGGCCAATACCAAAATCTAACTTTTTAATTACTAATTTATTTATAATAAAACAAAGTTTAAAAGATTTAAGAAAGTATTTTTTTAAACTAATGCTACGTTTACACGGCAGCCCTGTTTGCCCGAAACGTAATGCGCCGTGGGATTTAGACCAATTTTATCTCTGTAGTCTATTCAAGTTTTGTTAGGTCTTGCCAAGTTTTCTCAAGGTCTACCACGGTATCCGTGACGGGCCATGGGGGGAAGGGGATGCCGAGTCCCATGAGGCTCCAAGGCACACTACTGTTCGGCCCGCGTTCTACCACGGGTGCCAGAACGTTCCCTCCCGACCCGTCACGTTCTGATGGGGTCCCTCACGTTTCTCAAGTTCTGACCAGTTTTTCACATTCTGTCAAGGCTTTCTACGGATGAAACGTGGATGCCGGGCAGCTTTGCATGGAGCACGATTGTGCCCACGCTATAAAAAGAAGGCCTCCCAAGCATTAGCCATCATTGTATGGTGGTGGTGGTGGTGGTGGTGCAGGACAGAGGGCCTTTGAACGTCTTGGCTTCTTCGGTGGCATATCTTGACCTTTCTTCCTATTGTAGATGCAGTAATGTGTTGTCGATTGCTCAGACTCTCCTGAAGCTCCTGCCGCGCCCGTCTTTTATATACTACCGTCCGCGCGCGCGCCGTGTCAGAACGCTACGCGCCGCACCCGTAAAACATCAGACGCCGGGATGCGCCGTGATTAAACGCGACAAAATAGCTACCATACACCCTGGTCTGCCGTGAGAACCGTGACTAAACGTGCACTCAACATGGCAGAACGTGACAAAACTTGAAAAGTCTGTAAGATGCCAGGGAATGTGTGGGCCTCCCGTCCCACTATGGACCACCTCCAAGTTTTGTTACGGCCTATTACGGACTGTCACGTTTTTACTACGGCTTACTCGGTTTCTCATCTGCACTGACTGCCGTGTCAGATTTTTAAACTGTCAAAAATCTGACACGGTATCCACGGCAATTACGGTCTGTCACGTTTGCCCATATGGTCCCCCGCGTTGTGTCACGCAATCCCGTTTCGTCCACGGTGGCCTGAAACATGGTTACCGTTGTCGCTGGAAACATAGTGTAAACGTAGCATTAGACAACCCACCCATCTGCCGGCTCCAGAAGTTCCATAAAATAGGAGATATCCAGCTCTAAAGTTAGGTGTTCCTTCTACGCCAATCCGTCCTTAAGACCCTTGAAATAATCAATTTCATGTCGGAATTAATTACTTTCATAATTAGACAGGCCCCAGGGGATGGGCGTGTCCTTAAGTTTAAAACTTCACGCCAAAGTACATTCACTGGGCATAGGCTAGCCTTGAATCGGTCGCACAAGTACACACCGTACCGACACAGATACATGTACGGTAATTGCAAGCCGCAATCCTGAAATCGAGCCATGGAGGGACAAAACAGAGAGAAAAAGCCAATATAGTACTAGGTTTGGGGTTAGTTATCATATAGGCCTAGTCCTGGTTCAAGTGTTGAGGTTGTGAATTTTAAGAGTGTATGAAATTACTTTGGAGCAATTGTCACAGGAGGCTGAGAATCCTAACCCATATATCTTTGATGAAATAATGCAGTCAGAAATGACATACCAACTGACTTACCGTACCTGCAAGTGTGTTTACATGCAAGAGTGGGGCAAATGGGGTGTGTAGGTGCGTAGTAGCCCGCTTGTTTTCGAACAGGAGTGTTGTTCCCTCTATTAAATCTATAATCATTCACTGTATATGCATGAGGGTGTTCAAGGAGGGGTGGTGGCTTAGTCGGTGGCTTAGTCGGTACAGCGTCTGTAAGTTAAAGGGATAGTTGAGTTCTGTTGCAGAGGGCGCTACACAAAATAATTTTTTTGTGAGAGTGAAATTTTCAAATTTGAAAAAACATACAATTTAAATGTCAAAATCGTCTTTGTTTGATCAAAATCGGTTCAGAGACGGCTGAAATATCCATCAATATAACGATTTGTAATACTTGTGTATATACCACCACAAATATTAGATAATTTGAAAAAGCCGTTGAAAAAAGGTAATAGCGCCTTTTACGTTGTATTTCAGCCAATGCCGATGTTGGCTTTTTTGTTGACATGTTCGTGTTGGTTATATTACGCACCACCAGCTGGCTCATGTATTGTTATTTTTAATTAAATAATAAATTAACGATCACCGTATATTTTTGAAAGTGGAGCTGAATTGGTATGAGCGTATTGGCTAGATTTTACACATTTTGGGGTCTAAAATTACCTTCATAGCAATTTTAGGTTCTAAAAGGGCACTAGAAATGTCATAGATAAGAATAAAAGCAATAATCATGCACTTTGAAGGCATTTACGGTCTGAAAACAGAACTCAACTATCCCTTTAAACCAAAGATTTTGGGGTTCGAATCCAACCTACAGTATGTGGAATTGTGGATGATGTGATATTGGGGTTTTATATTACATGTTCTTGTATAAAGTCAGGACATCCAACTTTATGTATGTTGTGTATTTTATGTATTTTATCATCATTTTATGTTAACGTCCACTGAAACTGAGACTTTGTGCCACAGTTTTACATGACTATGTAGGATAACTTAATCTGTCCCTGGCATTCCAGTGGTTGAATTATCTTCATCTTTACATGTTTATTGTCTTTTTCTGATTCTTTATGTATTCGCTTTAATGCCGTGTAAAACACTACTACTACTACTACTACCACTATTACTACCACTATTACTGCCGACTCGGGGTCAGGCCAAGTCCGCGGGAAAGGACTTTCATTTAACTGCGAGGTGCAGTTGAAGGCGCTGATTTGTGCTAGTGAACTTGGCACAAATAATAGTAACAATGTCGTTTTTAGAAGAATGTGTAAGATCATTAATATAAATTAAAAACAGTAGAGGACCTAGGATAAAACCTTGTGGTACGCCGTGTGTAATAGAAGAAAATTTGGAGGAATTATTATAAACTACATATTGAGATCTATTAGAAAAATTACTTTCAATCAAGATGACAAATTTAAGTGTTGTTCTAGTTTCCGAGTGGTAAGTCAACACACAGATTACTGAGCTGGGAGACATTGTCGGGCATAGCGCCAGGTGGAGGGGCATAAATCAAAACTTTTTTTTTTGTACCTGTGTAAAACACTACCACTACTACTCCTACAACTAATTGTACTACTACTACTTCTACTACTACTGCTACTACTACTACTACTACTAATTGTACTACTTCTACTACTTCTTCCACTATGTTCTACTACTATACATTTTCAATATATTGGTAGTGCTCAGAGTATGATTGATTTCTCACAAGAAAGCTTTGCTTTATAATCTTTAATGTTGTTCCCTTTGCAAGATTATGCTGTAAAACACCTTTGTTTTCTCGCTATTTTTAGGGAATGTAGGCTTAAAGCAAGAAGCAGATGTGAGGACTTTGAATTTAGTGCAGCCTGCAGATCTGATGTCAGCAGAGACTGTTCAGTCATTCCCAGAAGTCAAGCAAGAAATGGAGAGAGGGACACTTGATCACCAAACCATATAGAAGTGTAGCAGAAAGTGTCCATTTAGTCCCAGAAGATATGACCAAGCAAGTAGCAGAGAGAGGGGCATCAAATCCTCTCAGAACAATGGATAGGAGTGCAGCAGAAGGTGTTCAGTCAGTCCCAGAAGATATGATCAAGCAAGTAGTAGAGAGAGGGGCATCACATCCTCTCAGAACAACGGATAGGAGTGTAGCAGAAAGTGTCCATTCATTCCCAGAAGATATGATCAAGCAAGTAGTAGAGAGAGGGGCATCAAATCCTTTCAGAACAACGGATAGGAGTGTAGCAGAAGGTGTTCAGTCAGTCCCAGAAGGTATGATCAAGCAAGAAGTTCAGAGTAGGACCTTGAGTTCACTGCATTCTACAGATATGTACATAGAAACAACCCTAGGACATACTAACAAGCAAGAAATGGAAAGTAAGACCTCCCCAAGTCAAGCAAGAAATGGAGAGAGGGACACTTGATCACCAAACCATATAGAAGTGTAGCAGAAAGTGTCCATTTAGTCCCAGAAGATATGACCAAGCAAGTAGCAGAGAGAGGGGCATCAAATCCTCTCAGAACAATGGATAGGAGTGCAGCAGAAGGTGTTCAGTCAGTCCCAGAAGATATGATCAAGCAAGTAGTAGAGAGAGGGGCATCACATCCTCTCAGAACAACGGATAGGAGTGTAGCAGAAAGTGTCCATTCATTCCCAGAAGATATGATCAAGCAAGTAGTAGAGAGAGGGGCATCAAATCCTTTCAGAACAACGGATAGGAGTGTAGCAGAAGGTGTTCAGTCAGTCCCAGAAGGTATGATCAAGCAAGAAGTTCAGAGTAGGACCTTGAGTTCACTGCATTCTACAGATATGTACATAGAAACAACCCTAGGACATACTAACAAGCAAGAAATGGAAAGTAAGACCTCCAGAGATGAAACTGCCCCATCAGTCCCAGAACACAGTATGCAAAAAGCAGAGAGTTGGACCTTACATACCTCGCCAACTCTAAATAGGATCTCAACAGAAACTATTCAATTTGTTGAAGGAGTTCTCATCAAGCAAGAGGTTGATAGCAATGCCATTCATTACCTGTCACCCATGAATGAATTCATTCCGTCAGTCATAGAAGTTCTCATCAAGGAAGAAGCAGAGGCCTTCTCAACTGTTGGAGAGGAAATCAATCAGTTACCCCTCGAAACCAACATCAAGCAAGAACCTACAGAAGAAAGTGAAGAGGAAGGTGTTCCATCAAGTCTAGAAGGTATTACTTGAATTGATATTCCAGTGAAACCTGTATACAAAGACTGCTCAAGGGAAGCAAGAAAAATGGTCTTAATAAACAAATGGTAATGTAAATACAGACGTTCAGAATTAGGACATGACTGGCAAGGCCCCTTGGGCTCTCTTGAAGCAATCTGTTAAGTGATGCTATAAATGATGAGAATTTAACTGATGATATGTATCAAGACACAGTCAATGTGAATAATTCATATTCACTTGTCCTGGTTTTCCAACACAAAATCTTCTAGCAGTCTCTAGTCCCTTGACATTTAAGAGGTTTGAAGTATCTACTTTTACAGCTATTAAACACAAAGTGATTGTGCATTGCAGATCATCAGAATGAAGGATACTAAAGATAGCTAATAAATCGCCTCAACAGCAATTTTAAACTTACTAATTATTTTCCATTGAGGGTGTGACTGCCGTATTTGTAAGTGTAGAAATGGACCAATGAATGTGTTTTGTTTGCTGTGATCTCCTTGTACACGTACAGATGGAACTTGGAAGACTGCACTAACATTTAATAAAGAAAGACTGATTTTAAATAATCCAACACTAATGATTTATTTCAGGTAAAATCAGTCATGAAGTGGGTAGTACAACCCATAATCCTGTGTCAAGTACTGGTGGAGACGAGGAATCTGAACATCCTACATCAGAAGGTTGGTTTAATCTCTTATACAATGAGGTTTTTTTAAGGCCTGGTCAGACCACATTGATAATGATAATGAATAAACAATAAAGTATACGTGCATATTGCAAGATGTATTTAGTGGTAAGACCTCACCAATTTTCACAAAAAAGAATTGTTAGTTGTGTCAGTCAAACACTGTTGTCACTGCGTCACTTCAAAGAAGTGCAATTATTGGGTTACAGATGTTATCGTTTCTGCCTGCTTAAAAAAAAAATCATTGGCCGAGCAATCCCAATAGCAAGATAAAATAGTCGAGGCAGGCTCATTAGCATATATCGTCATTGTCCGACTTACATCTGCAACAAATTTCAAATACATTTTTCACTTTCATAACAGAACGATTTGGGAACAATTTATCGCAGTAGTTATCATTATCTTTATCAATGAGTTGTGATCAGGACCTATCACCATAATCTGCTTCCTTTGATAAAATTCAGTTCATGCAGATTTGAACTCGTGCATTGTCAGACTTCAGGCATCTTTATAGCTTAAGCTATGGTCACAAATCAGAGCGGAAACCGACCGATAAGTAGCTTGCTTGGTCGCCGCTGGAATTTAAACATCGCCCAACAATCTTTGGAGAAGTCGAGCAGGCTGTAGAATCCCAGCGATGCTTGGGCGGTGCCCTGTCGATTTCCCGTCGATCGCTGGTCGATTTTAGGCCAAGACTGAGCGAAATCAGGGAGCTTCTCCGGGCGGCGTCCCGTCACTGACCGACTGATGACCCACCAATTTCCGAGCGGTCTCCCACCAGTTGATTTTAAAGATATTGGCCGGTGATCGGCGGGGCACCAAAATATACTGGGTGCCGGGCCGTTCGCCGGCCGGATACCGACCTAAACGAGCGATTTAGGTAAAAAATCGAAGCCTCTAGATCAATGGCTGCCGAGTGCCGACCAATTTTGGACTCACCTCCCAGTGACCGACTGATCTCCCAGCGGCGACCGGGCGGTGACTGCTCGACAGCCTTAATTGACTTAAATCGCTCTACGGCGAACGCTCAATTAGGTCGGCGCCCAGCCACCAGGCGTAGTTTGAGCGGTGAGTGAAACTGAGCAGGCGCCGCCGGAATTTTAACTCCGCGCTTAAAATTCAGCAGCGACCGAGCGATGCCCTAAAAACAAGGGGTGCCGGGTGGTCGCCGCATGGTCGCTGCTCAATGCCCGGGCAAAATTGGCTCAAAACTCGTCCCCCGGCCGCCGAGCAGTCTACTTTTTGGTGTTTGACCATAGCTTAAAGATAAACTTGAGTTCTGGTAATGCGATTGCATTGTGAAAGAAAAGGTGTGGAATGGATCAGAAAAGTTGATCATATAGCATGAAAGTAATGGTGTGTAATGCAAGGTTCTAGAGTCATCAAAATCATCATAAATTTGGCAGAGTCTTGGTAGAGTAACAATCACTTACACAGAAAGATGTATATAGGACAACACACATGGTGTCGGGGCTAGTACTACCCTGATTTCCTTTTCTTTCTGTGCTTATTACTCAGCCAGTATACATTTTCTTCCAAAATTGTTTGGCACATGACATTTATTTGTAATCTTGAACATTCAGTGTAAGTTTCGTTAGATTCTGTGAGAATTCATTTTCTTTTTTTACCAGAACTCAAGTTTATCTTTAAGCTTGTAGTCATGTCCTTTAGCCCACTCTTGCAAACAAGTAATGAGAAAAAAAGTGCATCTTGCCAATTACCATTTGTCTTTTGTCTATTTTGCATCCACTTACCGTAATGGATTTAGGGGTGACCACTACAAATTAAAAAAAAAAAAAACTCTGAAATATTGTGTATTATTATAAAATCTTTTGAATAAACAAGGTGTGCTTAGTTGTACGCCGGTGGGGTACTTTGAATTGAGCAGTGTTACGCAGCCGCCCCGTCCGTCCCGTCATATTCTTATGTGCGCTCTATAGGCAACATTTCTCAAGGGATATTTTTTTTTAATTTCAAAGAAGGTGTATCTTGGTATAATCTACAAGCCTATAACTTTTGGTGATGCTGCCTCTAGTGTTCGTCTTTGATAGGGTCAAAGGTCATATTTTGATAGATGTCTTGTGTGCGCTCTCTTGCGTGCGGTCTAACTGCATCATTTCTTGACAGATTTCTTTCAAATTGAGTATGAAAGTGTATGTTGGTAAACTCGTTGCCCCTATACTATTTTTGGTGATGCTGCCACTAGTGTTCCATGTTTTATAGGGTCAAAGGTTATATTTTGGTGGGTGTCTAGTGTGCGCTCTGTAGGTCATATTTCATGACTGATATCTTTCAAATTTTGTATGGAGGTGTTTCTTACTACAGTCTACACACCTATTACTTTGGGGGCGATGCTGCCCTCATTGTTCCGTCTTTTATATGGTCAATGGTCATATCTTTTATGCGCTCTAACTGCCACATTTCTTGACAGATTTCTTTCAAATTTTCTGCAAAGATGCATTATACTCTAATCTACACATCTACACGTTTGGGCAATGCTGCCCTCATTGTTCCATCTTCTTTATGTTCAAAGGTCATATGTCTTTCATGCGCACTAACTGCCATATTTCTTGACGGATTTCTCTTGAATGTTGTATGGAGGTGGTCTTAGCACAATCTACAAATCTAAAGTGTTTGTTGATGCTGCCACCTGTGTTTCATCTGTTATAGGGTCAAAGGTAATATCGGGGTGGATGTCTTTTGTACACACATATTATTTCGGTGATGCTGCTCCTAGTCTCGACCATAGGGGATCTTTGCCCCTCCTTCGAACATAAGGATGACACAAAATCGCTGTCACTGCAGGGGGATACATTCGCATTGAGCGCCAATACAGATTGCGATATTTCTAGTTTATGTGGTATACTGGAAGTGGCAACCAGCTCAAAAACCAAGCATGATATTTGACTTTGGCCCTCCACTTATTACTCAAAAAGGTGAGTAGGAGGCAATAACATGTGATCTGTTTCTAGCATAATTATACATGTAGATGGAACCACATGGTAGTACAAGAATTTTTTTTGCTTGAACCCATTGAATCCATTTCGGCATATTCATCTTTTTCTCAGAAGTTCAGAACATAATCCAAAAACTTCTGTCTCAATTTGAAGTGACAGGACACTCATGTAATTTCTTACATTGTATCTGAGGTTTCGATGACATGAGCTTTCTCTTTCTCGCCACCAGGTGATATTGTTGACAACGGACAAGAGACGGTAGATCGTGGAATGTCAATCAACAGTGGAGGTAAATCTCATCTTTGCTCACATTGTGGCAAGGTGTTTTCCACAAAAGATCAACTCGACATTCATCTGAGGATACATTCTGGAGAAAAGCTACATCAGTGTCCGTGTTGCAGTAAGAGATCATGTCAGGCCATTCATCCCCTTCTCAACTTGAGATCACATACAGGAGAAAAGCCATATGAATGTTGCTACTGTAAAAAAGGATTCTCTCAGAAAAGTGTACTCAATCAACATATACTAATACATACTGGAGAAAAGCCAAATGAATGTTGCTATTGTAAGAAAGGATTTTCACGGAAAAGTGCACTCAATCGTCATATACTAACACATACAGGAGAAAAGACATATGAATGTTTCTATTGTAAAAAAGAATTTTCTCTGAAAAAAAATCTTAAACGTCACCTCCGAACACATACAGGAGAAAAGCCATATGAATGTTCACACTGTCATAAAGGGTTTTCTGAGAAAAGAAATCTCACCCAACACCTCCTAACACACACAGGAGAAAAGATATATGGATGTTGCTATTGTAAGAAAGGATTTTCTCAGAAAAGCCTCCTCAATTGTCATCTACTAGCACATACAGGAGAAAAGTCATATGAATGTTGCTATTGTAAAAAAGGATTTTCTCTGAAAAATAATCTTAAACGTCATCTCCGAACACATACAGGAGAAAAGCCATATGAATGTTCACAATGTAAGAAAGGGTTTTCTTTGAAAAGCAATCTCACCCAACACCTCCTAACACACACAGGAGAAAAGCCATATGAATGTTCATACTGTAAGAAAGGATTTTCTCAGAAAAGTACTCTTCACCGTCATCTCCGAACACACACAGGAGAAAAGCCATATGAATGTTCACACTGTAATAAAGGGTTTTCTGAGAAAAGAAATCTCACCCAACACCTCCGAACACACACAGGGGAAAAGCCATATGAATGTGGCTTTTGTAAGAAAGGATTTTCTCAGAAATATGTACTCCATCGTCATATACTAACACATACAGGGGAAATGCCATATGAATGTTTCTATTGTAAAAAATGTTTTTCTCTGAAAAATATTCTTAAACTTCATCTCCGAACACATACAGGAGAAAAGCCGTATGAATGTTCACACTGTAAGAAAAGTTTTTCTCACAAAGGTAATTTCATCAGACACCTACGAACACACCCAGGAGAAAAGCCATATGAATGTTCACATTGTAAGAAAGGATTTTCACACAAAAGTGCACTCAATTGTCATCTACTAACACACACAGAAGAAATGCCATATGAATGTTCACACTGTAATAAAGGGTTTTCTAAGAAAAGAAATCTCACCCAACACCTCCGAACACACACAGGGGAAAAGCCATATGAATGTGACTTTTGTAAGAAAGGATTTTCTCAGAAATATGTACTCAATCAACATATACAAATACATACAGGAGAAAAGCCATATGAATGTTCACACTGTAAGAAAGGATTTTCACGGAAAAATGATCTCAATCGTCATATAGTAACACATACAGGGGAAAAGCCATATGAATGTGGCTTTTGTAAGAAAGGATTTTCTCAGAAATATGTACTCAATCAACATATACAAATACATACAGGAGAAAAGCCATATGAATGTTCACACTGTAAGAAAGGATTTTCACGGAAAAATGATCTCAATCGTCATATAGTAACACATACAGGGGAAAAGCCATATGAGTGTGCCTATTGTAAGAAAGGATTTTCTCAGAAAAATGATCTCAATCGTCATATAGTAACACATACAGGAGAAATGCCATATGAATGTGGCTATTGTAAGAGAGGGTTTCCTCAGAAAAGTACTCTCAATTGTCATCTACTAACACACACAGAAGAAAAGCCATATAAATGTTCACACTGTAAGAAAGGATTTTCACAGAAAAGTGCACTCAATTGTCATCTACGAACACACACAGGAGAAAAGCCATATGAATGTTCACACTGTAAGAAAGGATTTTCACAGAAAAGTGCACTCAATTGTCATCTACTAACACACACAGAAGAAAAGCCATATGAATGTTCACACTGTAATAAAGGGTTTTCTGAGAAAAGAAATCTCACCCAGCACCTCCGAATACACACAGGGGAAAAACCATATGAATGTGGCTTTTGTAAGAAAGGATTTTCTCAGAAATATGTACTCAATCAACATATACAAATACATATAGGAGAAAAGCCATATGAATGTTCACACTGTAAGAAAGGATTTTCACGGAAATATGATCTCAATCGTCATATAGTAACACATACAGGGGAAAAGCCATATGAATGTGTCTATTGTAAGAAAGGATTTTCTCAGAAATATGTACTCAATCGTCATATACTAACACATACAGGAGAGATGCCATATAAATGTTCACACTGTAAGAAAAGTTTTTCTCACAAAGGTAATTTCATCAGACACCTACGAACACACACAGGAGAAAAGCCATATGAATGTTGCTATTGTAAGAAAGGATTCTCTCAGAAAAGTGCACTCAATATTCATATACTAACACATACAGGAGAAATGCCATATGAATGTTCACACTGTAAGAAAAGTTTTTCTCACAAAGGTAATTTCATCAGACACCTACGAACACACACAGGAGAAAAGCCATATGAATGTTGCTATTGTAAGAAAGGATTCTCTCAGAAAAGTGCACTCAATATTCATTTACTAACACACAGAGGAGAGAAGCCATATGAATGTTCACACTGTAAGAAAGGATTTTCTCAGATAAGTACTCTTCACCGTCATCTTCGAAAACACACAGGAGAATAGCCATATGAATGTTGCCATTGTAAGAAAAGATTTTCTCAGAAGAGCGTACTAAATTGTCATCTACTAACATATACAGGAGAAAAGCCATATGAATGTTCATACTGTAACAAAGTGAACTCAATCGTCACGTACTAACACACAGAAAAGCCATCTCAGAAAAGCCATCTCACCCTACACCTAACACACACAGGAGAAAAGCCATATGAATGTTGCTATCGTAAGAAAGGATTTTCTCGGAAAAATGCACTCAATCGTGATATACTAATGCTAGGAGTCCACTGGGCCAGCGCCAGTTGGTGCCAGTTCGCGCCAAAGATTATGTGATTGGCGCGAATTATTGTCTGCTCGGCATGTGTCGCCAAGTGGAATAAACGGTGCCATATGGCGTGCGCCAAATGCCACCCGGCTTGCTCCAAAATGTTGCGCCAGTTTGCGCCAGTTCGCGCCATTACACGGCCATTTGATTCCAAAATTCACCCTGTTGGCGCCATTCGCGCCAATAGACGGCTACTTTGCACCACTTGGTGATTAGTTTGTGCCAAAGGTCGCCAAATTGGTTTGAACTTGCCGCCGCTTGGCGCTACTTGCCGACTATATAAATACTGGCCATCGGCTACCTGGTTCAGACCCTCCTCAGCCGCTGTATGAACAACATCTCTACTAAATATTTACAATTTTGATATGTCTGATGCTTTTGATAATGTTGGAGTGATGATGCTGCTCCATCAGAAGATGATGAGAGATGCTGAGGTGACCACTGCCTATCAACTGATGCTGGCCAATTCTGAAAAAGAAGAGCCTCCTAAGAAGAAAAGGAAGCACAACTGGTGGTTTAGACCCATGCTCCACCCACAGTTGAGGACCGAACGTGGACAGTACCACACGTTGATGGAAGAGCTGAGGGAGAATGACAGGAGGAAGTTCAAGAACTACACCAGGGTGTCCCCAGAGATGTTTGATGACCTTTTGGTCAGGCTTACACCCCACTTGCAGAAGAAGGACACCCTCTTCAGGAAGACCATTCCCCCTGGTCTCAAGTTGTCCGTCTTCCTGCGCCATCTCGCCACTAGGGCCACCTATGCCGAGCTGTCTTACAACTTCCGAGTGGGCAAGGAAACCATCCAGAAGTTTATCCCTGATGTAGCCAGAGCGATAGTGGATGAGTATGCTGCAGAAGTCATCTCCCTCCCCACAACCAATGAAGGCTGGCTTGAGGTTGCAGGTGATTTTGAAGCCAGATGGAATCTTCCTCACTGTCTGGGAGCCTACGATGGAAAGCACATCCGTCTCCAGAAGCCCAACAAATCAGGCAGCCTTTACTTCAACTACAAGCAGTTCTTCTCGGTTGTCCTGATGGCTCTGGTAGATTCAAAGTACCAGTTCCTGTGGATCGATGTGGGTGGGGTTGGCCATCAGTCTAATGCCCAGATCTACAACAACAGTGAACTGAAGGAGTGCATTGAAGCTGGCACTTTAGGCATCCCAGATCCAGCTCCTCTTCCCCAGCTCCTCTTCCCCATGATGATAAAGAGCACCCTATGCCGTACTTCTTTGTGGGAGACGATGTCTTCGCCATGAGGACGTACATGATGAAGCCCTATGGCCATCGTAACATGGACCAACAGCAGAAGATCTTCAACTACAGGCTGTCCAGGGCAAGGCGTGTGGTTGAAAATGCCTTTAATATTCTGGCTTTGCGGTTCCAGTGCTTCCTTGGCCAGATGAGACAGGAACCAGACACAGTCCGCCTGCTCGTTGAAGCTGCCGTCATGCTGCACAACCTCATCAGGAAGCCCTATCAGGCACTGGACGTCCGCATGTTGGACCAGGAGGATGCCCAGCACAACCTCATCCCTGGAGCTTGGAGAACTGCCGCCATCACTGAGGATTTGAACAGGCCCATCAGGGGAAACAGGGACACTGAGATTGCCAAACGCCAGAGGGATACGTTCAAGTATTACTTCAACAGTGCGGGAGCGGTTGCATGGCAGGATAAGATGGTCTAGACAAGAGTTGTTGTACTTTTGCACAGGAGTAAAGACTGTTTTAGAAAACATTGATTGTGATATTGTATTTCATTATGGACTGGTGTGATGCATTGGTTAACAAAGTGCTCTTTGACATATTGTATTGTTGTATGAAAACACTTGTCATATTGAATTGTGTTATGAAAACCTCAACTTTATTACATTGTAATAAAGCCCAACACTCATGACAATTATTTCTTTGTGTTAATATGTCCTATAAATGATAAAGGTGTAGTACTGAAATGTTATTTGTAGAATCCAAAATTTATTAATGTTTAGCAGTTAAATAAGAAAATGTCTACCAAATATTCCTAAATGTAATTAATTTCCTAAACTGCTAAGTACTTTTGCTGTTTGGTAAATTATTAAATAGCAAAAGTAAATAGTAATTTAAGAAAAAAAATACATGCATTAATATTTGGCAGTATTTATTATTTCACTGTTAAACATTTAAGTCATTGTACCAATTGGCCCAGAACAATATATTATTCACAACACCTTTGTAATAAGACAACAATAAATCACAAATGACATTTTTTATGGTATTTTAATGACATAATAAAAATATGCATACATCACACACTTACAAAAAACAGTCACCCAACTGTCCAATCACATTCATGAACACATTAAAGCTCCATGAATAAGTGTCAAAAATAGTGAGAAACACAATGCTCCATAACTGTCAATAAAAACACTGCTACTCCTGTTCTGAGTCCTCACTGGACGGTTCTGCCTGTGTGGTGCCAGTTCTGGAGGGGGCACTGGCGGTGGGTTGCTGGGCTGTGTACTCCCTCATGTAGCCACATGACTGGCTCCCCCACACTGAATTTGCTGGAGGATTGGCCTGCCACTGCCAGGGGTTGGGTTGCCACATCTGGCCAGAAGCATCAAACTGGGCCTGGAGAGGAGGCTGTCCAGAAGAAGGCCCAGGTTGAGCGAACTGCTGCCTTGACTGTTGCTGCTGGAACTGGGGTGCGGTCTGCTGTTGTGGCTGCTGCTGCTGTGGCTGGAACTGGGGTGCTTGCTGGGGGGTTTGCTGAGGGGCTTGCTGCTGCTGCTGACCACGCCTCTGGTCCACGTCCCTCAGAGCAGCCTGCACAATGTCATTGATGGCACCAGAGGCTTGGTGATAAATTTCATCTGGCATTATCCTGAGGGAGGAGGTGATGTACCTGCCAAAGTCTATGCGCTGCTGCACCTGGGGCTCAACATGGGCTTGACCCTGGCCTGCCAGGTAGTGTAGGATGTCCCTGGTCTGCTCCCTGCTACTTTCGATGATGGCATGGAGTGGGTCTCTGGGCAGGGGAGCAAGAGCAGGTGCAGCAGGACCAGGAGGTGGAGGCCCAGCTGGAGGGGGAGCACAGCCAGCAGCAGCAGCAGCAGCAGCAGGGCCTGGACGGCTAGCATCCTCGATGTCGCTCTCAGCAGTGGCGGCTGTTGCTGTGCGGGCTGCGGCCAGTGGTGCTTGAAGCTGCAATGGTAAATGACAAAGCATATTAAGTATTACTTTATGAGGTTGTTCGTTGAAAATATTGTGATTCATTTGCCAATTATTATGAGGAAATATTTTCAGAAATTTCTAGATGTCAAATTGCATGTTCTATCTTGACAATTGTCAAATAAATTCTAATAAACTTAACAGGTTTATTTACAAAGAGTTATTTTAAAGTGTGAAGAGTATGATTGGTTGCATGTTCAATCCAATTTTACATGATTTTATTCAATGTTGTACTTGGGATATATAACTTTACTTTTGATATATTAATATTGGCTATTATTTGTTCTCATAATGGAAATGACATCAATAATTTTGTCAGCCAGCGTTATAACAGTTTGGACATAACATTAAATACTTACAGATGGGGTCGAGCGGATGTTCACTTCATAAACAAACGGCATCAGGAACTCCCACCGGTCCCACCTCTGCAGACTGTGGAAGCTCCAGCCCGCCTGCCCCGACTTCCGATACTTCTTGCGAAGCTTGCCCAGGTCCTTGCGCAGCGTTTTGTACCAAGTGTGGACGTCTTTGACGTCCACCCCCAGCTGGTCGGCCAGCCTCTTCCAGGCCTCATCTTTCTTGTCAGGTTGGGCCCACATGGCATCCCGCTTGTTGTAGAGGCCCGGGTACCCCAGCAAGTACTCTTTGGCCTCTTCCTCCTGAGCATCATTGAGCTTCACGGTCTTCCGCCTCGCTCCAGAACTGCCCCTCTTCCTCTTCCTCCTGTTGGTGGGTTCTTCCTCTTCCTCCTCGGGAGAGGAATGTCCAGCTATAAATAGACAACAAATACCCATATTTAAAATAAATAAATTATATGGCACTGCTGTAAGAAATAAGTAATAACATATTACCAAGACCACTCTAAATAGTACATTTTTTATAAACAAACCCCTCATCCAAGATGCACCAATCAAAAAGAGACACCATTAATGCTCCCACTAAGTTTTTTGACATGACAAGTGCCAACACAGTACAATGCTAACACAATACAATTACAGTCCACAAAAGTCCATAAAGTTACAATAGGAGGCAGTAGATAATCTGGACCTATATGATTACTTACCAGGACTTGCTTGTGCAACCTCCTCTTCAGCCTCACTGGCATGGTGACTGGAAGGGGTGTAGGTGAAGCTGGGGAGGGCTGGTCTTGCTCTTGGGCTTGGGGTGGAAAGTCTGGAGCAGCATCTTGGACAGGGGTGGCAGGTCTTGGAGCGGAGCCTCTACCAGCTTGAGCCAGCGCCACCACACGAAGGTCTTTATCATTCAGGCCCTCGTCGTCATCTTCGCTTGCAGGGGGCCTCGCCCTGGAGCTCAGCTTGAGCTTCTTGGGCTGAGGGTCCTTCTTCTTGGACTGCTCAGGCTTGTCCTTCTTCCCCTTGCTACTGCCTTTCTTGCCTTTGGGGGGGCATCTTCGTTGAAAATTGTGTGAAATCTTGTAGAAATTGTGAAGGAAAAACTGCGTGGAGGTGTTGTTGAGTCAAATCTTGAAAGTTGTGTGAGAAAGTCCTGCGATGCCGCCCTGCTTTTATAGGCGGCAAGTGGCGCCGAATGGCGGGCAACCAGGTGGCATTTGGCGCGAAATAGTCACCAATCGGGTGCCGTTTGGCTCGCGCCACTGCACATTTGGCGCGCTTTGGCGGGCTAATCGCCTCTGTTGGAATTATTTGGCGCCAAGTGGCGCCATGTGGCGCGAAATCTCATTGGCGCAACTTGGCGCGCGCCATTACATTCCAGTGGATTCCATTAGGCGGATTGTTTGCGCCAAAGGGCGATATGTTCGCGCCATTTGGTGCCACTTGGCGGACACTTGGCGCTGATTGCTCGATGCAAGTGGCGCGACGAAAATATTTCTTGCCGCCACATTCAAATTTGGTGCCGTTACGGGCCACCACGAGCCAGTTGGGAGGCAGTTTGAGCCACTACACGCCACTAGGCACCTTATTGGTGACACTAGGCGCCACAGTAAATTGCATTGGCGCAAACTGGCACCAACTGGCGCTGGCCCAGTGGACTCCTAGCATTAACACACACACAGGAGAAAAGCCTGATGAATGTTGATATCGTAATAAAGGATTTTCTCAGGAAAGTAAACTCAATTGTCACGTACTAACACACAGAGGAGAAAAGCCATATGAATGTTGCTATTGTAAGAAAGGATTTGATCAGAAAAGTTAATTCTCATCTCACTATGACTGTACATACAGGAGAAAAACCATATGAATATTCACACTGTAAGAAAACATTTTCTATGAAAAGTGTTCTCAATTGTCATATATAGTAACACATACAGTAGAAAAGCCATATAAATGCACCCAATGTGAGAAAAGATTTTATCAGAAAAGTAATCTCATTGAGCACGTACAAAGACACAGTTCACACTGTAAGAAAGGGTTTCTCTGGAAAGCGTTTTTAAAGGTAATACAAAGTTTTGGGAAATTTTGAAAATTGGGTGGATAGGGATTCTGTACAATTTTGATGTATTTGGATGCCCCTGTGTATGTATTATAAGCACTAGAAAATTTAGCCCCTAAAACACTTTTCCATGAAAATCTCAGAATATGTAGTTGTGATATATAATTTCCAAACGGGAATAGCTAATCGGTCGATTTTAGTCAAGAAACCTTGTTTTATAGCTTAATTAATATCTTGACCTTGAGAGGGAGCTATAAAACATGAAGAGTTTATTATTTACGATTTCATAACTTTAGACTCGATTTCCACCGCGACAACGATGACTGCATATTGTAGGGTCGCAATATGCTTCCAATATGTTCATTTGAACCAAATTCATGACCCCATACGAAAAATTTGTATTACCTTTAAAGGCATCGTTTAACAATGTTAAATCTGAGATGCATGGCCCTAAGCGTTATCAGTGTCTGTGATATGATGTGAAAATGATGCCCTAAAAATATTGGGCTTCAAAGTGATCGAGAAGTGCCTCAAAAAAGTAATCATCTTTGAGTGACGGGTTTTACCATACTTATTTTCCCCAATAGACTGTGGTATTATAAAAAAACGTTAGGAAAACATTTTTTGAAACTTAGATTTCTAATCATAAATGTCTTGATAATTAGACAGGCGATCGGCTTGTAAAAGTCATGGGGTCTGTGCAGTGCCGCGTTAAAGGGATTGGATCGCCAGTTTCCATGTGCAGAAGGCCATAATTCGCTGACACCAGACTTGGTGGAAATACCATTAATGGGGGTACAAATTTGCACACAGCAAACCCATAGTCCAGTCAAGAATTACCCCCTAATCTCTCGGAGAGCTCGAGAGTCTTCGGCAAATCAAAGCATTACATAAGGTCCAATGGTCATAAAACTCGAGGCTAACCCTGGTGATTGACAACACCTGTTATTGGGTAAACACCCGAACGGTGTCGAATTCCCCATGAGAGCCGACTACTCAGTGACTTTAAGGGGTTTAAAAACATCCATTTTCAAGAAAAGAGTACTGTTTCAAAATCCTGCTGTACGCGTTTAGGGCTATTTGTGTACAGGTGTTCCTCAGGTATTACCAGGCTATACATTTATATTTTGTTTTGAATAGTAAAATAGTAGCTGTTCATTGTATATTGTGTACTTTTTGTAAACCCTACATGTACGTATATATAGATCAAATTTGAAATGTACTTCTTTTTTTCAAAGAAAGGACTTATGATGAGCTGATGGCTGTGCATTAAACCCATTTGGAAGTGTAGAGGTTGATGTTATTGCTTCTCTATTGAAATACATTTTTATATTGTGAATTTTCCATAAAAAGTGCAGTTTTGATTTCTTTAAATGATTGTCAACAACTAAATTAAATGGTAATCCCTATCGCACTTTTGCAAGGCTTGTTTAGGAGTAAACTTTTGTGAAAAACCTGTTAAGGGTGTGTATTTTGGCTTGAGAAGAAATCCTCGTTTAGGAGGTACGTGTCTGGTAAAACTGTGGTCACGCATGCTTACAGTATTTTTACATGACTGAGACCCCTGGGATAACATACAACCCTGTGTATACAGTTTGAGTCAAAAAAAAGTTAACACCTAGAAAATTGCTAATTATTTTAAAAATCATATATGAACTGTAAATTAGTATACATCTTATGAAAGAGTGTTTTATCCCAAATCATTTAGTATCATTTTGTGTGGTATGTGTTCATGCTTGGATGAACAGGAGGCATTGATTGCGAGAGTGCAAAAATCAACTTGCGCCAAAGTTGCTTATGTGATGTTTGAATAAAACAATTGGGATTTGGGTATTAATTACTGGTAGGTCTTTGCAGATCCAAATAACATCCTAAAAACAATTAATCATGTCACACATATCTAATATCAAATGTAAACGAACAATTGTGGGCGTGTGTGTGTGTGACTTTGGTTCTGCAAAAAGCAAATGCAATGCATTTCATTTGATACATTACCGGTAGTTCATTCTCTCACTCTGCTAATTCCAACATAATACATACTGTAGGTATCACTTTGGCACAAGTGGATTTTTGCACTCTTGCAAACAATGCCTCCTGTTCATCCAAGCGTGAACACATACCACACAAAAAATGATACCAAATGAGTTGGGATAAAACACTCTTTCATAAGATGTATAATAATTTACTGTTCATAGAAGATTTTTAAAATAATTAGCAATTTTCTAGGTGTAAACTTTTTTTTGACTCGCATGGTATAGGGCTCGCACTAAACCCAAGTTGTACTTGGGCACCATGTGCGCCCTATTCTATGAGAGTGTTCTATGTCTGTTTTAAAGGCCGTCTGTTCTAGTTTGGCTAGGAGGGATTAAACCACCCAGGGTGGTCACTGACAGATGGCTATCTCATCAACTCAGCTCTCAATTTACATAAGAATAAGAGGATCATGGGGGACCAATGGTCACTGATTAGGCATTGTTTTCTATATAGAGGGAGCAAGTAGCTACAAGTAGTACAGTGGGGCTTTAAGTAATATTTATTTATTTATTCATGATTTTTTGCAACAGGGTAATTTTATTCAGTTCCCCTGAAAGATTGCTAGTGGACCACCTTTTCAAGGAAGCCCTGCATAATACAATAACAGTACATAAACATACAGTATAGACTGTAATGAAATAATAACAAATTGTACATACATGTGAAATATTGAATTAAACACATATCTTTTTAAAAAAACACTATTTGAATCATATAATATTTATTATCAATTATTTAAAGAAATTAAAAATACTGAAACTAACAAAACCACGCCTGAAAAAAAAAAAAAGTAATGGTAGTCTCCTCAACAAGACATTTTACTGTTCACTGAGAAAGCATTTATGTTGTAATATTAATTTTGGAAGCTCATAATTATTTGAAAAGAGTTTAGCCACATGGAACCCCTTGCGTCAAGATAAAAACATGTTTTGGGGATTGTTTTTACTGTAAAGTAATCCTGTTTAGGTCTATTATTCGTTTTGAAACTTGGTGTAAATTTTCTATTAATTTTGATTCATTAAAACCTTCAGAAATGCATCTTTGAACTTTGTAACAAAGTATTTCATTGCTGCTTTTCTGTTTCATAAAATATATATCCTTTATTTTTATACTTGGTACAAATGTTATTGAGTTGGGTTGAGAGACAGACGGATCGAGAGAAAGAGAGAGGGGTTGGGTTAGGGAAAGAGACAGACAGAGAGAGAGAGAGAGAGAGGGGATGAGTTAGGGTAAGAGAGAGAGAGAGGGGTGGGTAAGTGAGAAAGAGAAAGGAGTGTGTTATTTAGGGAGAGGGAGACAGGGATCGAGAGAGGGGGATTGGTTATGGAGACAGAGGGAGAGAGAGAAAGGAGTGGGTTTGGGAGACAGAGGGATCGAGAGAGAGGGTGGGTTAGGGAGAGAGAGGGATGGGTTAGGGAGGGAGAGAGAGGGGGATGGATTAGGGAAAGAAAGAGAGGGGGTCGGTCAGGGAAAGAGAGAGAGGGATGGGTTGTAGGGAGAGAGAGAGAGAGAGAAAGGAATGGGTTAGGGAGACGGATCGAGAGAGAGAGGGGTGGGATAGGGCAGGGATAATTATGAGAGTTAAAACACCTCCCTGGTTAGGGACACAAAGGGGTCGAGATAGGGAGGGTGGGTTAGGATGAGAGAGAGAGAGAGGGGGTGGGTTAGGATGAGAGAGAGAGAGAGGGGGTGGGTTAGGGGGAGAGAGAAGGTGGTTTAGGGGAAAGAGAGAGATTGTGTGAGGGGGAGAGACGAGTGTGGGTTAGGAAGACAGAGGGGTCGATAGAGTAATTCAGTACTTCAAATACGAGTGACGGCCTGGATAACTTATTTAGTATATTTTGCGGCCTGGATAACTTATTTAGTATATTTTTCTTGAGTTGAGAATGTTGGCAGACATCCACTGAGTGAGTACTGTGTGTGTGGGGGGGGGGGGTGGGTGGGTGGGTGGGTGAGTATGTGTGTGGGTGGGTGAGTATGTTTGTGTGTGGGGGGGATGGGTGGGTGGGTGAGTATGTGTGTGGGTGGGTGAGTATGTTTGTGTGATAGAGGGTGAGTATGTTTGTGTGATGGAGGGGGCAGGGAGGGGGCAGGATTGTTTCAGAAAAAATTTCCTCCAGATTTGTTTAAGTTTTTTTTTGTAATATATAAGTGAATAACATTTACAATTGACATATTATCTTTAGGTACTTATACGTTTACTTTGTTGCTAAGTTATATTATACTGCAAATAAGTTTGTGTTTAATTATGTTTATGTAAAAGCATCAATATTGAACACGTTCATTTTATTCAATTGTATGTCATGGTTTGTATTACACATCTGGAGAAATAAAACAAAATTGTTAAAAAAATTAAAAAAAAGATAGAGGGAGGGTGGGTTAGGGAGAGTAGGAGAGAGAGAGACAGAGAGGGAGGGGGGAGAGGGGTGGTTTAGAGAAAGAGACAGAGTGAGAGAGAGAAGAAGCCCCCCCCCCCCCCCCCACTCCGTAATCGGAGGGATACCATTATGCGTGTTAACAAAAAATGTCCGGTAAAGGGGTACTTTTCACGCACCAAAGTCCGGCTCGTAGTACACAAAAGCTCGTTTTACACACCGGACTTAGGGGGTGTTTTCAAAAGGAGCGGACACGCAGATGCGTACCTTAAATAATACTGAGTGGGGGGCGGAGGGGGGGGGGGGGGGGTGGTGGGTTAGAGAAAGAGACAGGAAGAGAGGATAGAGGGAGCAATAGAGGGAGCAATATGACATGTAATTTGACACGACGAGCTCCTTTTCTTTTTGTTAATTTGTCTTATGATCCATTTCGATAAGTGTCCAGACCACCGTCTTTAATTGTGAATAATGTAGCAACGAAGTATATACAACGTCTTGTGACGTGACAGATCACTTTTCTCTAACTTCTAGCCAATGAGAAAGCCTCGCTTATTTCAAGGAAGTGCCAGTTGACATTAATACTCTTGGGTAGAGGAAATCAATTTAACGTCATATCTCACCAGGAAGTGCCTGAAAATGCCTGTAAGTGCCTGTAAAGTGCCTGTAACAAATATATGGACTTATTGTTTACGCGTGTCTAAAGTAGGAACAGGGCGTGGCTTCTCCGCGCCACGGCTGACCGATCTTCATATTGGTCCGCAGTGGTGCTCTACCTCAGAAATACGCGACGCATGGGTGCGATGGGTCCAATATTATTGTTTCACCAGCCTAATTTTCTTTTCGCATTAAATGTGTAAAGCATTTGAATCTTGAGAGAATTGTATTGTCACTAATCTCAAATTGTCATGACCTTTCGGGGGTCATGCAGCTCCATTTTGTATCATGCAGGAATGTATAGCTTATCCTCCACTGGCCTAGGGGTCGTAGACAAATTTGTATTAACCTTTGATCTTGATTACTGGGATTGTCAAGAACGAATTCCTCACCCTTTATCAATAATTATCTGTATAGCGTTCAACTGTTTTGGGTCCATCTGTTTTATTGTGGTTGACTGAACTTGTTTTGACGACCGGGAATTCATGTCAAAACCCTCTTTGCCACTTATTGTACTCCGAATTATCATGCTATTAAACATTATGTCATAGTCTGCTTTAGCATGCATGAATATTTCTCATCTGCACAACGAATCTCTTTGATTTGCAAAACACCCGTGTCAGTCACACGATTCGTATATGATGGGCTTATTAAACTGTAACAAATACATGGGCTTGTCGTTCACATGTGTCTAACGTTTGGGCGTGGCTTCTCCGCGCCACGGCTGACCGATCTTCATATTGGTCCGCAGTGGTGCTCTATCTCAGAAATACTCGACGCATGGGTGCGATGTGTCCATTGTTTGACCAGCCTAACTTTCTTCTCAAAACTTTATTTATTTGTTTATTTTTATTTTTTTGGTTTTTGTATGTGACAATTATCATGATGCATGATGGAAAATTCGATTGTCCAAATGGGTAAAGCATTTGAATCTTGAAAGAATTGTATGGTTGTCACTAATCCTAAATTGTCATGATTGTATTCCTTCCAGGGGACATGCAGTAGAACTTTGTATCATGCAAGAATGTATTCTTTACCCTCAAATGGGCTTGAGATAAGTATTTGTTATCCTTTGATCTTGACGACTGGGATTATCAAGACCGAAGTCCTCACTCGTTATCAATCATTATTATCTGTATAGCATTCAATTGTTTTGAGTCTATCTGTTATATTGTAATTTACGAAACTTTTTCTTTTTTATGATGAGCGGAAATGTCAAAACCCTCTTTGCCATTTAATATTATTGTACTCCGAATTGTCATAACAGTTATCAAGTATGTACATACGAGCCTGCCTTAGCATGCATGTATCTTTCTAATCACCTGTGTCAATCAAAAATACTTTCGAAATTTCGTGTGCTTATAACCTTAACAAATACATGGACTTATCGCTTACGCGTGTCTGACGTATAGGAACAGGGCGTGGCTTCACCGCGCCACGGTTGACCGATCTTCACATCGGCCCGCTGTGGCGCTCTATCACAAACATACTCGACGCATCCCAAAATTAAATTTTGGGATTTTATGAAAATGAAACTAAGAGAATATATAATGAAATTCTCCCGTGAAAGAGCAAAATTCAGAAGAGTCCACATTGAAAAATTGGAAAAAGAAATTAAAGACCTGGAATATCGATTGACGATCAATATTAATTGTCATAAAAATATTCAGGATGAAATTGACATGAAAAAAATGGAATTAGAGAAGCTTTTCGACTATTCACGTCAAGGTTTAAAAGTCCGTTCAAGGACAGAATGGTCTGAAGAAGGAGAAAAAATTCAAAGTTTTTTGAACAATTACTAAAGTCAAATAAAAGGAAAAGTGATAAGGAGATATATAATGAAAATAAGGAAACTGTGAGGGATGGCAAAGGGATTTTGAAGATTATCAGGGAGTTTTACGAGAATTTATATGCATGTAAAAATGGTAAAATTACAGAGGATATTGAAAATATGTTCTTAAATTAATTACCCAAATTAAGTAAAGAAAATAAAGAGTATTGTGAAGGCAAGATAACACTGGCAGAATGCTATCAAGCAGTAAAGGAAATGAAATGGAACAAATCACCAGGCAATGACGGCTTCTCGACTGAGTTTTATTTCACGTTCTGGCCAATTTTAGGGAAAACAATAGTGGAGGCTTTTAATGAAGGTTTTGAAACAAAAATGTTATCAAACTCACAGAGACAGGGGGTAATTACACTAATCGAGAAAGAAGGCAAAGACCCTTTGTACATGAAAAACTATAGGCCAATTACTCTCTTAAATGTAGATTATAAAATATTGTCGAAAGTATTAGCTACAAGGGTAAAGGAGGTATTGGAGGATATTATTCATTACGATCAGGTGGGCTATGTTAAAGATCGGAATATTGGGGAAGCGGTTCGGTTAATTGATGATACATTCTTTCAGTCCTTGTATCGGCTTTTTAATTGCCGTAGATTTTGAAAAGGCTTTGGATTGCATTTCCCATAAACTTTTATTTAAAGCTTTGGAACAGTTTGGGTTTGGTAAAGTTTTGTGTTCTTGGGTTAAAACCCTCTACACTAATGTTAGCAGTTGCGTGATGAACGGGGGACACTCAACAGGATATTTTGGAATTAATAGAGGGGTAAGACAAGGTGACCCCCTATCTCCGTATTTATTTGTAATAGTTTTCAAAAACTTTGAAAAATTAAGTGGATTGAAGATAAATATGGATAAGACAAATTTTATGTGGTTAGGAGAGGAAAGTGATAGGCCGGGTTTACCTTTTTTGGGACATAGGGTACAACATATAAAGATCCTAGGGGTATATTTCGCACGTCATTCCAAAATAAAAGATGATTTGAACTATAAGGAAATTTTGAGCAAAATCAAAAGACTAATCGGTTGGTGGAAGCAACGAGATTTAACGATGTTTGGCAAAATTAAATTGTTGAAGATATATGTATTTTCAAAACTAAATTATGTTTCGTCTCTTACGACAGTCCCACAAAACATTTTTGAAGAAATCGAAAAGATTTCTTTTAATTTTATTTGGGGAGGGAGAGACAGAATAAAACGGAAAATATTATATCAAGATTACTGCGCTGGGGGACTCAGAGTAACGAATTTTAAGATATTTATCAAGACTCAGAGAATAATGTGGATCAAACGGTTGCTCTATGGAGAAAAGTATTCAGGTTGGAAAGTAACCTTTGACCACTTTTTCAGATCACTGGGGGGTCGAATTATATTTCTTTGTAATTATGATATAAATAAAATGGACTTGAAGGGTATACCATCTTTTTATAAAGACATGTTGAAGGCATGGCAAGAATTAGATAAATGCAGACACTTTGGAGAAAATAAGAATAATCCGATTATATTTAGCAATAAGTGTATATGGCTCAGCAATAAAACATTTTTTGATGTCGAACTATTTCAGAAAGGTATACTTCAAGCATCAGATATAATTGTCAGAGGTCATTTAAAACCGATCTTACATTTTTTAAATTTGGGTTTTGCAACTAAAAGCTTGCTTAGAAATCAAAAGATCTTTTCAGCAATCAGAAACGAATGGATACAAAGTGATTTTATGGAAGTGGACACTGAAAATTTTGAAATAGAATTGATGATATTTGGACGTTTACAGAAACTATGTGATATAAAATCTAGGCGGTTATATTATGATTACTTCATTGAAGACCTTCAAAAAGAGTATACATTACATGTTACAGATGGCAACTGTCAATTTGATCTTGGGATGACGGAGTTGAAAGAAACATTCACAAGGATGAAATGTGCAATGCTTTGTAATAAACATAGAGAGTTTCAATATAAACAATTACAAGGGGCTGTATATACGAAAAGAGAACTCTTTAAATTTGGTTTTGAGTCAGACCATTTTTGTTCCTTTTGTAGACTAGAAGTAGAGACATACCAACATTTATTTTTAGATTGTCTTAAAGTTAAAAGATTATGGCAGGAGGTAATTCAAAAGTTACATTTAATCGAATTTGACATTGATGATTGGAAACCCATTTTTATGGGAATATCCGGCAATACTGCTAGAATATTTTTAATAAATTGTATCATATGCTTAAAAATTACAGAGACGAGGAATACAAAATAGCCTTCAAAGAGGGGAAACTGGGGATGCACTTACAGAAATGGGAACAAATCGATGCATTTTTACTTTAATGGATGTGGGTATTATTATTGTTATTAGTATTATTAATTCTCTTTCGTGTACAGGCGGACAAACCGGAACAGGTTGCATGCAGTGTGTGTGTCGGCGTGAAGGGGGTGGGAGATGGGTGGGCTAGGGGGGGGGGGGGGGGGTGAAGAGTTTGTGTGGTGTGAGTTGAGGGAACATGTTGCATGCAGTGTGTGTTTGTGTTTGTATGTGTGTTTATGTGTTTGAAAGGGGGTGTGGTGTGGGTGGGCGAGAGGGGGGGGGGTGTGTGAGAGTGTTGTGATAGGATGGTAATATGTAACTTTAAACCTTCCTCTACTGTTATTTTGATTATACACTGTTACATGCAAGACTTTTTTTTTTTTTTCCTTTTTTTCCCTCTATGTTCATTGATTGATGTAACTTATGAAATGTCTTGTATCAAAGATCTTGTTTTATATTGCTTATCTTGATAATTTCTTGTTATGTGAATTTCTTGTTATGTGAAATTATGAGGAAGGAAATAAAATATCATTTAAAACAAAAAATGTTATTTTGATTATACACTGTTACATGCAATACTTTTTTTTCCTTTTTTTCCCTCTATGTTCATTGATTGATGTACCTTATGAAATGTCTTGTATCAAAGATCTTGTTTTGTGAATTTCTTGTTATGTGAAATTATGAGGAAGGAAATAAAATATCATTTAAAACAAACAAAATCTACACTTTAAACCTTCCTCTGTTATTTTGATTATACACTGTTACATGCAAGATTTTTTTTTTTTTTTTTTTCTATGTTCATTGATTGATGTAATTCATGAAGTGTCTTGTATCAAAGATCTTGTTTTATATTGCTTATTTTTATAATTTCTTGTTATGTGAAATTATGAGGAAGGAAATAAAATATCATTTAAAACAAAAAAAATAGAGCGATGGGTCCATTGTTTGAGCAGCCTTACTTTCATTTCGAATCTGCATTTATGTTTTGGTGTGTTTTATTGATTTGTGACCAATAATAATGGAAAATTCGATCGCCCAAATACGTAAAACATTTGAATCTTGAAGGAATTGTACTTTTTTTTTGTACTAATGCTAAATTGTCACGATTGTATACATTCGGGTGTCATGCAGCTCCATTTTGTATCATGCAGGAATGTATATAGCTTACCCTCCACTGGGCTGGAAGCTGGAGACAAGTTTTTATTAACCTTTGATCTTGATTACTGGGATTATTAAGACCGAACTCCTCACTCTTTATTAATAATTATTATCTGTATAGCATTCCAAAAATTTGAGTCTATCTGTTATATTGTAATTGACTGATTTTTTTATTTTTTTTAATTTTTTTTTGAGCGGGAATGTCAAAACCCTCTTTGCCATTTAATATTATTGTACTCCGAAATGACGTTATTGCTATTAAGCATCATCTCAGAGTCTGCTTTAACATGCATACATTTTTTCTCCTCCGCACAACAAATCTCTTTGTTTTGCAAAACTCCTGTGTCAATCACAGAATCCATTGTTATAGACTGAACTAGTTTTGATGAGCGGGAATGTCAAATCCCTCTTTGCCATTTAATAATCGTACTCCGATTTGTCATTATTGTTATCAAGCATTTTGTTTCTTCCCAGCCCCTCTATTTTGCGTGTCAAAAATACACCCTTACTACTCGGGCGGTCGGGCTCCGCTCTGTTGCTCCTAAGCAATTATTGTAAATGTGACCAAGATGGGTCTTATTGTATTTTCATTTGTATTATATTTTGAAGTTACCCGCACACTTGCACTTCGTACACACACAAACGCACCAGCATCACACATGCAGTTGTTCATCCTCCAAATTTTCGGTACTTTACATAGACGGTATAGCATGCACAATCAGGGTGCAAAACCATTTGCACTTGGGTCCAAAAATAAAGTATGCAATAGAGCAGTTTCATCAACCCCAAATTGTTCATCCATACCCTGGGGTTAATACCCTGCAATATCGTTGAGGAAACTATCTTGGTTATTATTTTATGAGCATCAACACCACAGGGGGTGGTAGGTGTTACGGACACTACACAAAGCTACAGAAATGGAATTTTCAAGCATTATTTATCTTAACACTCAAATATTTTGCATTTCTTTGGGGAATTTCTTGGCCATTTGTGAAAAATAAAACCATTCACACTCACTTCAGTCCATAAATTAGACGCAGTATACACATCAGAGGTAACACAAGGTCAAATCTAATAAATGACATTTTTTCAAAACCTGAAACTTTTTAAAAAGCCAACCAAACATTGATAAATGAGACAAATTACAAACTTTAGTCCCATCTGTATACATATAAAAACAAATCAAATTGCTAGGAAGGCTCGTTTCATATCATAAGTTGTCCAAAATAACTTATGTACAAAATCCTATAGGGTGTTACGGACACTACACAATGCTACCGAAATGGAATTTTCAAGCATTATTTATCTTAACACTCAAATATTTTGCATTTCTTTGGGGAATTTCTTGGCCATTTGTGAAAAATAAAACCATTCACACTCACTTCAGTCCATAAATTAGACGCAGTATACACATCAGAGGTAACACAAGGTCAAATCTAATAAATGACATTTTTTCAAAACCTGAAACTTTTTAAAAAGCCAACCAAACATTGATAAATGAGACAAATTACAAACTTTAGTCCCATCTGTATACATATAAAAACAAATCAAATTGCTAGGAAGGCTCGTTTCATATCATAAGTTGTCCAAAATAACTTATGTACAAAATCCTATAGGGTGTTACGGACACTACACAATGCTACCGAAATGGAATTTTCAAGCATTATTTATCTTAACACTCAAATATTTTGCACTTCTTTGGGGAATTTCTTGGCCATTTGTGAAAAATAAAACCATTCATACTCACTTCAGTCCATAAATTGGACGCAGTATACACATCAAAGGTCAAATCTGATAAATGACATTTTTTGAAAAATCCTTAAACTTTTTAAAAAGCCAACCAAACATTGATATACGGTATGAGACAAATTACAAACTTTAGTCCCATCTGTATACAAATAAAAATAAAAAAATTGCTAGGAAGGCTCGTTTCATATCATAAGTTGTCCAAAATAACTTATGTACAAAATCCTATAGGATGTTACGGACACTACATTTTGTACATGCTATTCTTTGATGCAATATATAAGTAATCCATTTATCGTCAAACCAGCACTGTGCATCCAGAGTTTGACAAATTTTTGATACACTGCACTGCAAACAGTGTGCCTAGGGCGTGATTGTTACGTCACGATAGAGTTCGCGCAAAGTGCGCATTTTCTTATACGCGATGCGCGATGTAAATTACAGTAGCTGATGCGCGATGTAAATACACCAATTTACAGTTGTATCAGTGCGCATGCGCAGACATGGGCGCCATTTTAAATGGTGAGTAAACAAAGCCAATGACCTAGAGGTCATTTGGTTTGTGCGTAAATTAAGATTGCGCCCATGCAAATTATGATTTGAGCGCACAGCGCAGCGCGCAGGCAGTGATGTTATCATAATTTGCATGGGCGCAATCTTAATTTACGCATAAATACCACTGACCTCTAGGTCATTGGCTTTGTTTACTCACCATTTAAAATGGCGCACACAACATTACTGTAAACTGGTGTATTAGGGGGTGTTTCACAAAGATTCTAAGTCGAACTTAACTCTAAGTTGAACTAAAAAGTTATGGAGAGCCACATGTAGCCTTAAAATAAAATATATTCAAAAGCGAAAAATCAAGTATTTTAGACTTTCCATAAATTCCACATCAAGAACATGAAATCTCCCATGATAATAGAAAATACGAATGATTTGAATCAACACTTTATGCCTTTTAAAATAACTTTTACAAAATATTTTCAAGGATGCTAATGGCTTTCCATAACTTTTAAGTCCAACTTAGAGATAAGTTCGACTTAGGATCTTTGTGAAACACCTCCAGCTCTATAGGCGGTGTCACACAGAAAAATCCCTTCCCATCTTGAATAAACCAGATTTTAGAAATCTATTTTTTTCATTTACGGCGGTGACAGACTGGTGACAGACAGGCCACGAATAAACCGGATAACTAAAATCCGGATTTTTGATGGGCCATTGCGCATGCACCGTTTAGGTAGAGAAGCATTGGGACATCACACGTTTAAATGCGCCCATTTAAACGTGTGGTGTCACAATGCTTATTTAAAGGGATTATTTCAACATTGGTGTCAGACAGATAAATCCCTTCAAATATCCTTTCAATTAGGGAGAATTATCTTTGTTGGAGGATTGTTGGAGGATTTTTGAAGGGATTTTTGAAGGGGTTTTTGAAGGGATAATTAATGACATACAGCCATTTAAGAGAATAACTAAAATCCGGATAACTAAAATCCGGATTTTTGGCCTCTGTGTGACACCGCCTAGTGATCCGCCTCGAGGGTTGAAGTCGCCTTTTTTTCCTGCTGTGTAAACACGATCACATTTGCGCGCTTTAGAGGGTTCAACCGTTCAACCCAAAGGTTCAACCCCCTCGCGGCTTCAACCCGGCTTCAACCTTCGAGGCGGTTTACTGTGTAAACACAGTAATTATTGCTCACTAGGTTAACACGCATTTTGCCATTGACTTTTCAGATCGGGCAATAATATTTGTTCATTGGTTTACTGTATAACCGTATTGACCGGCAAATTACACATAAAATCCCATTGACTTTTCTGAGCGGTCAATAATATTTTTTTCGCCTGTAGTTTTGTTGGCTTATCCATCAAATCTTGAGGGCAATAACATTTAAAAATTGCCCTGCTCTGATGTCTGATACGGTTAAGATTGCACTACATGCATTGTCCTCGTATCGTACATGTATGTGCTACAGGATTATATTCAGTATACATGTAGAACCCATTTTTAGGAACTCGTTAAAATAGCGTTGGAAAATTTAGGGTCATAAAAAGACCACAGTCTGTACTTTATGAAGAATATTTCGACCAACTGAGTGGTATACTTGTAAAACCTTAGACACATGTACGCCGAAAAACAGGAACAATGCATTTTTTTTAAAAAGAAGTAATAATATATATGCAAAATTATGGTGTAATTAATAATCATTTCTGATACGTTTATTCAATAATCCTCAGATGTTCGGTGATTGTTGTTGGTGGTGGCAATTAAACCAGTATTCATAAAATTCTCAGATATAATATACACAAATGTCGGTAGACAAGTCTAAAGTGACCTTGAGCAGTCTATATTTTTTCCTCTCTCTCCATCAGAAGCTTAATTATCGAGGGAAATTGTGAGCAAAAACGTAGACGATGAGATATTTCATAAATCCCCTCAAAGGGGGGTGTCCTCCAAAGAAGGTATTTTTCCATAGTCCTCAGGAGACACTAGTCATACACGTACTGGTGTGTGCCCAAGTGCTTATGTGTATGTGAACATAAAATACAATGTACATGTAGTGACTTATACATTTTGTAGGTATAGGCAATTGAATGATTAAAATGTTGTATTTTCTCATGCATCATACATATTTGATGTCATAGACAGCTTTTACAATGTTAACATTTATTTTAGAACACTGTTATCCAGAAAAAGAGGTACAGTTTGGCTTGCAGGCCTTGATATTACTCCTTCTGTAGTGTCCGTAACACAGATCTGTAGTGTCCGTAACACTGGCTCCTACTCTTTTCTACCCTCGCTATTGAAACTAAAACACAATGATGCATTCAATTTGATACTTTATCACATCTCACTAATATTATTGAAATAAAATATTGATATTAAATTACTCATAAGTCAATTTTGTTTTAATCTTTTAAATTAAATTCATGGAAAATAGCTTATTTGTTTGCGAAATATCATATCCAGGAGAAAACCTTCTAGGAAAGGAATTTTTTTGTTATTCATTGAGAAGAGCAACTATATCAAATCAAATTTGATTACAAATTAGTAGTATTTAGTTATGAAGCTGTATTTTTAGACCATCACACAATTGTGTAAGTTGTGTTACGGACACTACATGTGTTACGGACACTACAAATGCCATTCATTAAATTGCCAAAAAAAAAACTGTAATGCATAGCTGAATATTATTATACCACAGCTAGTCCCCGGAGGTAGTTACACAAAGCAAAGTATATAAGAACTTTGAAAACATTTCCACAGAGCAGGAATTACACCGTTACGGACACTACAGGAAATTCCGGACAAAATTTAAGATCGGAATGTGGGCATATATTTTTGTAACGCTTGTATCTTTGTTTGATTTTTTGTTTTTGATGATAGGACAACATGTTACTCAGAAAATATAACCAATTACCAATTGATATAATGCTAAAATATATGAATTATAAAGGCAAAATTATACACAAAGCTGTTTTTCAAAAAAGCGTTACGCTGGTCTCTCTTCACAGAAAATAACCACTGTATCGAAATTCTTGGGTCAATTCTCAAGCCGTAAAAAAATACTGAGTGGAGACAAAAAGGACTACAAGCTGGCATGAAAATACATGGCATATCTTGTGTAATTCCTTGGTAACATCTAATGAAAAAAGACACATTTTCTAAGTGCAAATGCGTAACAGCCAAAAAGTGGTATTTTGGGCCCTCTATATTACCATTCTCACACAGCCAACACAAAATAAATTCAAACAAAAGTTGCTGCCTGATGAAGAACTCATATGTTCCAACATTTCAGGCCAAAAGACATTTGATTAGATGACTTTGTGTTGCCAGGAGAGATGCGTAACACTGTATGTAGAATAGTTGCACCCTGATTGTGGCTATACCGAATACGTATCGTTAAATGAATTCGCACGCGCACACTCCCGATATTCTTGTCGACGATATAAACGAGAGCAAATACTACACACCCCATGAATTCAAAAATTAATTTTCTTACAAACCAGACAATATTTCACTTTTACATATAAACTCCAGAAGTCTGAACAAAAATTTCGAATACGTTGAAAACCTTTTACACTCTTTAAATAATTTTGCATTTTCCGTCATTGGAATAAGTGAGACATGGTTACATCAGAATTCTCCAGATATGTTCAACTTGCCTAATTATAAGTTGATTAGGGCGGACCGCAAAGGAAGAAGAGGTTGCGTTTTATATTACACAAAACATAAACTTCAAAATCCGTTCAGATATTAAACTAACACAAGCAAAATCTTTATTTATCGAAATTAATAACTCAAATGCCAAACATGCCATCATAGGTTTGATTTATAGACCCCCTGATTCTAATTGTGATTTATTCTGTGACGAACTGGATTTTTATCTTCATAAAATAGGGGATGAAAATAAACACAATTTTATCCTTGGTGACTTTTTCCCACCAGAATAAATCCACATTCATCAACTCAGATTGACAATATTTTTTCAAACGTACATAACAACAAAACCATCGGTGGAATATTGTGTTCTGAAGTGTCGGATCACCTACCCATATTTTTAACTTGTGAATGCAAACTATCTGGCCGTAAATCATTTGATGAGCTTATATATCGCAAAGAATCCAAACGTAATATAGAATTGCTGAAACAGGATTTATTTTTCGAGGGATAGGCTGAGGTATAGGCCTATAGTGTAAATGATGTCAATACTGCATATAAACATTTTAGTAACAAATTGCAATATTATTATGAAAAGAATATTCCTTTAGGCAAAATGAGTAATAAGCGAAATAAACCCAGGAATCCTTGGATAACGAAAGGTTTATTGAAATCAATACAAACACGCAATCGCCTCTACAAATTACATTTACAAAATCCAACTGACACTAACCTAAACACATATAAAATTTATCGAAACAAATTAACAAAACTTATCCGTACATCCCGTAGATTGCATTTTTCTAATAAAATAAAAAAGGCCAGTTCAAACACAACTGCAACTTGGAAAATTATCAAAGAGGTAATGGGAAAAAAAACGAATCCCCCACCCACGGATAATATCACATTAAATGGCACTAAAATACATGATCCTAGTCTTCATGCAAATTCATTTAACTCATTTTTTACGAATATCGGCCCTGAACTCGCCAGCAAAATTAATATAACTCACGCTCACTTTAAAGACTATCTTTCCAATCAAAACCAAGAGTCTCTCTTTTTAAATCCGACAAATCCTAGCGAAATTATTAACATTACCCAATCTCTTAACAACTCAAAATCGCACGGTTTTGATAAAATAAGTATGTCTCTCCTAAAAGAAATAATGTATCCACTTGCAAAGCCTTTAACTCACATATTTAATCACTCGTTATCGCAAGGTGTTTTCCCTGATCTATTAAAACTAGCTAAAGTCAACCCCATTCTCAAAAAAGATGATCCTCACGAAATTAGTAACTATCGTCCAATTTCCCTACTTCCAAGTATATCCAAAGTCTTAGAATAGATCGTTCATAATAGGCTACACAAATTTATCACTAAACACAAAATACTCAATTCAAATCAATATGGCTTCAGAAAAAATTACTCAACTGACTTAGCATTAATTCAAATTTATGACAAAATTACAAGTGCCATGGCTAACAAAAAGCATGTTATAGGTATATTCTGTGACTTGAGTAAAGCATTTGATACGCTCAATCACGCTATTCTACTCTCCAAACTCAGTCATTATGGAATTCGGAGTCAGCCACTCTTATGGTTTAAAGATTATTTAACTAACAGAAGACAATATGTTACATTTAATAGTTATGATTCTGATCCTCTTTTAATTCAATGCGGTGTTCCTCAAGGCTCCATCTTAGGTCCACTGTTATTTCTTCTTTATGTAAATGATATTATCAATACATCCCCCTTCTTTCTTTTATCTTATTTGCCGATGATACAAATATCTTTTATTCCCATAAAGACCTTAATTCGTTAAACAATACTTTGAATTATGAAATTAACAAAGTATCAGATTGGTTTAAATCCAATAAACTTTCACTTAATACAAAAAAGACTAATTTCATGTATTTTAAACATCATTCTCATAATACAGAAACACCACTAGAGAAGAAAACTAATTCCAAGTTTTTGGATGTTCTTATAGATGAAACCTCGACTTGGAATGATCATTTACACCAAGTTACAATGTGCATTTCCAAAAGTATTGGAATAATCTCCAAGTTAAAGTTTCTTCTACCCCATGCAACCTTATTCCTACTATATAATTCGCTAGTTCTCCCGTATATAACATATTGTAATAGTGTATGGGCAAATTGTGGTTCGACAAAAATTAATTCTATTTTCAAACTGCAAAAGAAAGCCATACGTATTTGGACAGGTTCGCATTTTTTAGCTCACACTGATCCTTTATTCTATAAACTTAAAACACTACAACTTTTCGATCTGAACACTACTCAAGTAGCAGTTATTATGTTTAAGTACATTAATAATCTGCTTCCACCATCCTTTGATAACATGTTTAGGTTTAATAATTCCGTTCATTCATACTCTACTCGCATATCTGGAAACTTCCATCTTACAAACCCCAAATTATCAATAACACACAAATCTGTTAGACATTCTGGCCCGGACATTTGGAATGATTTACCCGACAACATAAAGTCTTGTTCAACCATCTACTCCTTTAAAGCTACACTTAAACGACAAATAATACAATCATATGCTCCCCTCTCTTTAAATTAGTATAACAAAACCGTGACTTATTTATTCTTTATCATGCAACTGCTCACTGCACCTGCACTTGCACCCAGTGGCGGATCCAGGGGGGGGGGGGGGGCCGGGGCCCCCCCCCCCTTGAGAAAAAAATCATGTAAAATCACGTGATTTTTACTTTTTTGGGGGGTTGGCCCCCCCCCCCTGGCGCTCAAGGGGGGGGGGGTGCAAATTGAAAAAATTTCGAAGACCAAAAAAAAAATGTGCTCACTACCCCCCCCCCCCCCCCCCCCCCACCCCCCCCCCCCCCCCCCCCCCCCCCCCCCCCACTGAGCGACTTTTCGGCCGGCGCGATTTTCAATTTTCGGGAGCAAAAAAAAAAGAAGAAAGTTGGGCCCCCTCCCCTAAGAAATCCTGGATCCGAAGTTTTTGTGTCATCATTATATAAACCTTTCTTTTTCCTCTTTGTTTTTAATATGATCTTACAGTGATCTTGTTATGTAATATATTGTCTTTTGTACTCCCATGTCTACTTCTGTTAGTTCTGTACATATTCCTGTGTCCCTTTACAGAGATACAAGTATTTATTGTTACTCCAACCTCTTTTTTTTCTTTTCCCCTTTTATATTGCTATTAGTTATTTCCCATAGTCAAGTAATTTTACATTACTTGTGTACATACATATAATTTTTGTTTACAAATCACATAGCCACTGTGTAACATGAGCAATACCTCGATTGGAATTGGGTCAGTTTACGCGTGTTTCCTTATTGCCTATTCAGGAATGCGTTGTATTTTTATCACTTCAGTTGATTTCCCCACGCTCTGTCTGCGCAATTCGCCGACTGGGTGGCTGGAGTGGGCGGGGTCGGGGTGTGAGGCGATCTGTCTTACCCGCATGTTGCGTGTGGATTGTGTGTGTTTTGGGGAAGGGGGGGGGGGGGGGGGGGAGGGGGCGATTGTGTGTTTGAGTGTTAGTATGATAGTGTTGAGGGTGTGTGTGTGTGTGAGGGGGGGGGGGGTAGAGCGGATTGTCTCTTTCCTCGACTTTGCTCCTCCATCCTGTTGGTGGTTTGGAGTTTCCATTGTACCTGTGGATGGCTTATTTTTACTCCTTTTTCTTCATTTTGGGCCCAACGAAATTTTCAGTTTCTGATGCAATGCTATCTCGAGGTTCTTGCTTTTGTACTTGTAATTGTTATAATTCTGAATATTTCTATTACGTGTACTCTGCCTTTTTTTTTTCCCCCAGATCATCTCAATCGTTTGTAAATATCTTAATTTGTCATTAATTTTGTAACACAGCATTTGTATTTTTTTTGGAAAGTTTGTATATGTTATGATTTGATTTCTTAATAAACACATAAATAATTTTAAAAAAGAAATCCTGGATCCGCGCCTGCTTGCACCGCACCCTCTTGGTCACTCAGTTTTTCGAAGAGAGTTATGTCGCCAATTCTTTTTACGACGCCGCCATCCATCTCCAGCCTAACCGCTCACGATTGTATTTGTTATTGTTCGAAATTTTGTACTTTGACTTTGAATTTGTATATTTTTGAACGCAGAAATAAAATCAATCAAACAAACAAACAAAATGGGCCTAATGGTTTTAAAATAGCAAATGCTTCCTCCAAGACATACCCTCGCTTGTCGCTCCATCGTTTTTCATACATTTCATCTCATGCGATTTCGTATCATTTAGTTAAAATGTCGTGAGATGGTTTTAAAAATATCCAAATCTAATCTCTTACTATAAGAGATTAGATTTCCTATTGTTGTTATACCGTCAGCCGAGAGGTGCAAAATTCTCCTTTTCCTTTTCGAATATACGATTTAGAGACACTATAGGACCCATTATTGGTGACTATCCTCCTCTCATTGGTCGTGGGCTTAATGGTCGCCAGTTTTCAAGGAGCGATAAATACCGATAAATACCAAGTTAAATTATCTCGGATCCGTGGCGAGAACAACATGAGAGGAGATCGCATTCAAATGTTCCCAAATTAATTTGTCAAAGAATTTGATGGCAACTGCAATTTCTTCCATATTAAGCCCAAGAATGAACGTAAGTAGACATCTATGTAACCCGGCGTCGCGTCGGAGCTCCCTGGAGTTAGCAAAGACTCTATGCTTTGCTGGAATTGGATGATGCTTGTTCAGAAACCTTTCCATAATATGACCCGTAACTCCGGCGTGGATATAATACTAAAACCTACCAAAAATGAAGTAAATGTTCATTAAATGTCCACATAAAGATCATGAGTAGGGAGGCCAATACCAAAATCTAATTTTTTAATTACTAATTTATTTATAGAAAATCTAATACTAATAAGTAGATATAGACTCTAGTCTAGACTAAAACAAAGTTTTAAAAAAAGTAGACATCTATCTAGACCGAATTTTCCGTCTCTTTCGTTCGTTAGCCTCTTATTGGGGTAGGGTCGGCTGGCTCTCTCTTTAGAGACGGAAGCCGTTTATACACATGTCCTTGCTAACGCCACGGCCAACTCTGGTTGTAGCGTTTTGCCCCCAAAATCCATGACGAAAACAGTCCATTTAAACTTCACCCCACTTTGGACCCGAAAGTGGGGTGCAGTTTGGGAAGGAGCTCACCACAGAGCTAGAGAGAGAAAAGTCCCTAATCTGCAGTGTAAACAAACTTTGCCAGGACATCGCCAGCCCAACCTTGATAAGTACTGCTTGGAACACTCTCTATAAAATTCTAGTCTTATTCACAGTCTGATATAGGTTCGGATTATGTCCATTCTTATACCTGGGAGTTGTCAGTTTCATCTCCCTTGCTTTTCCTTTTCCTTTATGTTCCTTTCATCATAATTGTCTAGTTTGGAATGCATGGACATAAGTAAATGTGATATAAATAATAATGCATTATACAAATAGTATAGGATATAATATACGCTAGACTGCTCTGGGTTGCCTGTTCATGATTTATAGCGCATAAATATTAGGCTTGATATATATCTGAACCTCGAAATAATATCAGTTCCAGCTAGTGTTCAACTATTTTGAATCTAATATTTGTTTGATAACTATTCCGCACTAAATTTGACAATTATCAACATCTTTACTATAGTCATATTTTTCACAATTAATAACTCATGAACCTCACACTACAAGGATAGCATTCATCCAGATTCTCCAGCTTGCTAATTCGGATTCTCCAAGACCATCCCAATTAAAGCTTGGTTTATATACACAAAGATATCTGGGAAAAAAGTGGTCTGTAATACCAGACAAGCAAGTGGGGTATTTTGCTCCCCGTTCACCGAAAAGTGAAATTCTCCATTTGAAACTCTGGTAATGTCAACAAATACAGCCTTTGTTAAAGGTGTTATTCCACCTCCAAATTCTTTTATCTTCCTTTTCCATCTTTCCTTTTGTTATTTTTTTTTTTACATACCTTCGATCTTCCATTTCCATTTTTCTTTAAAAATAATTACTTATTATCACCCATTTTTCTGTATGTTATCCTTTATTTCTTCCTTCCTTTATATTATTTTTCCGCATTATCATTTTTTTTGTTTTTCTATCATTTCTATCTTTCCATAAGTTATTCTTTGTTTTAAACCTTCTATTTTCTTCCGTTTCCTTCTTTCCTTATTTTATTTTTTGTTTTAAACCTCCTTTCATCATTTTGTAATAACTTTGTTTATGCTATTCTTTATTTTTTGTATCTATCTTACTCCCATTTTCACAATTAATAACTCATGAACATCACACTAGTACAAGGATAACATTCATCCAGATTCTCCAGCTTGCTAATTCGGATTCTCCAAGACCATCCCAATTAAAGCTTGGTTTATATACACAAAGATATCTGGGAAAAAAGTGGTCTGTAATACCAGACAAGCAAGTGGGGTATTTTGCTCCCCGTTCACCGAAAAGTGAGATTCTCCATTTGAAACTCTGGTAATGTCAACAAATACAGCCTTTATTAAAGGCGTTATTCCACCTCCAAATTCTTTTATCTGCCGTTTCCATCTTTCCCTACATTATTCTTTAGTGGCTCCTTCTTGTATCTTCTTAATTGTTTTCTACTTCATTCATCTTCCGTTTTTTCCATTTAGCTTTATTATGTTCTGTATTTTCTTCTTTTCTTTTCTTCCATTTCTGTATTTCCTTATGCTGTTCTTTATTTTCTCTGTTTTTCTTTATGTTTTTAGTTATTATCAACTTTGTTCTATCTTCCGGCTAATGATATTCCTTATTTTTCTCCTCCTTTCAACACATATTTTTTGACTTTCCTAATATATATTTTGTTTAAACCTTCTTTTATCTTCCTTTTCCATCTTTCCTTTTGTTATTTTTTTTTTACATACCTTCTATCTTCCATTTCCATTTTTCTTTAAAAATAATTACTTATTATCACCCATCTTTCCGTATGTTATCCTTTATTTCTTCCTTCCTTTATATTATTTTTCCGCATTATCATTTTTTTTGTTTTTCTATCATTTCTATCTTTCCATAAGTTATTCTTTGTTTTAAACCTTCTATTTTCTTCCGTTTCCATCTTTCCTTATTTTATTTTTTGTTTTAAACCTCCTTTCATCATTTTGTAATAACTTTGTTTATGTTATTCTTTATTTTTTGTATCTATCTTACTCCCATTTTCACAATTAATAACTCATGAACATCACACTAGTACAAGGATAACATTCATCCAGATTCTCCAGCTTGCTAATTCGGATTCTCCAAGACCATCCCAATTAAAGCTTGGTTTATATACACAAAGATATCTGGGAAAAAAGTGGTCTGTAATACCAGACAAGCAAGTGGGGTATTTTGCTCCCCGTTCACCGAAAAGTGAGATTCTCCATTTGAAAGTCGGGTAAGGTCGACAAATATAGCCTCTGTTAAAGGCGTTACTCCGCCACCAAATTTATTCGCATAGACGAAATAAACGCGTTTAGAAAAATGGTGTAGGCCTAGACCTATAAGGAAAGGCCGGAAAAACATAAATTTTGTTGGTTTGACCGTTAAATATTTTTGAGGTATTAAAGCAAGAATAGAATGTTGTAAATATTGTTTTCGTTACATTTATTCCGTGCGTAATCTGAAGGTCTACTCAACTTTCTTATTGCCTATTTCTTGCCCCCCCCCCCCCCAAACGGCAGATCAAGGATTTGAAAATAGGGAGTGGCCGGGGCTCAGACGTCAAATTTGAAATGGGGGGGGGGGGGGGGGGGGGTGGTTGTTTAGGCAGACGGCACATTTCTTGGAATTCGTTATAAAGACGGTATTTAAAAAAATGATGATTCTTGCAAGATAAGAATTGAATTTCATCAAACTTTTATTCGATTTAATATGATCTGTATACGTATAGGATACAATATTTATTTCCCCACAACACATCAAGCCGTGATGATTGAATGTCCATTGCATGTAATACGAAAGAAACAGAAACTCTCAAATCTACAATCCTTTAGAAAGATAATAATTAGCTGAGTGATTAGGGCATTACAAGACATTGAAGGACTTAATCTATTTTACAATAGTTGATGCAACCATAATGGAACATTATGCTTCTCGATACTGAGGATATGAAATTTCAGCACAAGAGTATTTGGTTTCAAAATTTTATAGCAGTTCGTTAAAGAAACATTTCGATGCTCACTTGCATAATAAATCTCTATGACAAGCTCATTTTTATCACGACAGTTAAACCTTTTAACTTTTTGATACTAAAGATTGTTGAAGAATTGCCTAATAACTGCTCGGATGATTTTTTACCTTTCTCCGAAACCTCTTGGTTTTTTGCTCATGATTATAGGGCATTATTCTTGTTGTTACTGTAATAAGCAAATACATATCTGCACAACGAACGTCTTTATGATTATGATGTCCTCGTTTCGTTGTATGTTATAAATTCAATATCATGACGAGAAGTGCGTCAAAAATATCTTAACATCGAAATGATTTCTGTTCATGTTTAACTATTTTAATTGAAGCCTTTTTACTTGATCTAATACTTTTATGATGATGACATAGTCCGCAATAAACTTGACAAACATTATCATCCATACTATATGTCGTAGTTTATAACAATAATTACTCATGAACCTCACACTATACAAGGACAACATTCATCCAGATTCTGAGATTGCTCATTCTCACGAAGCTTGGTGTACGCGAAGATATCGGGAAAGAAAGCGGTCTGTAATACCAGACACACAAGTGGGGTATTTCGCTCCCCGTTCACCGAAAAGTGAGATTCTCCATTTGAAAGTCGGGTAAGGTCGACAAACATAGCCTCTGTTAAAGGCGTATACTCCACCACCCAATTTGGAACAGCTTGCATCATGCAGTATCGTGAATGCGCCGGGCACTCTGAGCGGCCGTTTTTCAGTGTATTTACTTTTAGTGTTCTTAAAAATGTGCCGTGTCGTTTGATCCTAATTTTATCTTTTTCATCTTTCTAATTTTCATCTTTCCTTATGTATTCCTCTATTTTCACCTTGTTTTATTCTCTCTATCTTTTCTCATGTATTTCTTTTTCTGTTTCCATCTTTCCTTATGTATTTTTTTAAAAACTTTTTATCTTCCTTTTCTATCTTTCCTTTATATGCTATTCTTTATTTTCTCTTCCTTCTTTCCCTCCATTTCCATCTTTCCTTATTATCACCCGTCTTTCCCTATTTTATCCTCCCTTTATATTTTCCTTCTGCATTTTTCCATTGCCAAGCACATCAATGTCCTCTTCTATACGTAAAAGAAACTTAAATAGCTAGTACTTGCTAAAAAAAACAATAACAAGTGAGACTTTAGACACACTGAATCCAGGCCTATTATAAATATAGGTGTAGGGTCTGCGATGAGAAGACTATGAATCTGGATTGGATATCAGATACCAGCTGGTAATCCCTTTATCAGTAACTAGCCTATGATTGACCGCTGTCTCTCTCCCCATGGACCCTACTGGTAATCCTTTTATCAGTGATCAGTGCTCCTATCAGATTATGGTAGCACCAGGAAAAGTGGTGAACTGGTGAGCAGAGCTCAAATGAGATGTTTTCCTAATGCCCCCAAAATGTCATTTTACCTCGTGCATTGATTATTTAAAATTAGGAGAAGGTTTTACTACCTCGGTTCCACTTACCAACTTGACTGTATAATGCTTTTAATGGTCCCTTTTCAGGAAATTACGGGTCTAAATTGACAGCCGTGTTGAAAGTCATGCAGTGGTGTTCCGTAGTCTTCCTGCGTATGTTGTTATTTTTTATTTATCTAAATCTCATCCCTTCTAGTCTGTGCGCAAGGCAAAAATGATTATGAAGGAGATGCTGTGATAACGTCATTACGAACTCGTAGCTCGTGCACATTGATTTACGGTCTGTCACGTGTGCCCATACGGTCCCCGGCGTTGTGTCACGTCTGAAAACGTGGATGAAACGTGGACGCCGGGCAGCTTTGGAGCACGATTGTGCCCACGGTATAAAAAGAAGGCCTCCCAAGCATTAGCCATCATTGTATGGTGGTGGTGGTGGTGGTGGTGCAGGACAGAGGGCCTTTGAACGTCTTGGCTTCTTCGGTGGCATAGCTTGACCTTCTTTCTTCCTATTATAAATGCAGTAGTGTGTTGTCGAGTGCTCAGACTCGAATGAAGCTCCTTAACATCTCATGGAATGATCTGCTATTACATTGTTTGGATAGACAGAGATGCCGCGCCCATCTTTTATATACTTCCTCCCGACCGCGTGCGCCGTGTCAGAACGCAACGCGCCACGCCCGTAAACCGTCAGACACCGGGATGCGCCGTGATTAAACGCGACAGAACGGCTACCATACACCCTGGCCTGCCATGAGAACCGTGGCAAAATGGGACAAAATGCGCAGCAACCGTGAAGCAACCGTGACAAAACGTGCACTAAACATGGCAGAACGTGACAAAACTTATGAAGTTCATAAGATGCCGGGGATTGTGTGGGCCTCCCGTCCCACTACGGACCACCTCCAAGTTTTGTTACGTCCTATTACAGACTGTCACGTTTTGTTACATTCACCCCGTTTTACTACGGCCTACTGGGTTTCTCATTTGCACCGTGACTGCCGTGGCAAATTTTTTGACAGTTTAAAAATCTGACACAGTATCCACAGCAATTACGGTCTGTCACGTGTGCCCATACGGTCCCCGGCGTTGTGTCACGTCAATCCCGTTTCGTCCACGGTGGCCTGAAACGTGGTTACCGTGGCCCGCCGGGAACATAGTGTAAATGTAGCATTAGACAACCCACCCATCTGCCGACTCCAGAAGTTCCATAAAATAGGAGATATCCAGCTCTAAAGTTGGGTATTCCTTCTACGCCAATCCGTCCATAAGAGCCTTGAAATAATCAATTTCATGTCGCGAAATTACGTTCATAATTAGACAGGCGCCAGGGGATGGGCGTGTCATTAAGTTTAAAACTTCTCGCATAAGTACATTTACTCGGCATAGGCTAGCCTTGAATCGGTCGCACAAGTACACACCGTACCAACACAGATATGGTAATTGCAAGCCGCAATCCTGAAATCGAGCCATCGAGGGACAAAACAGAGAGAGAAAGCCAATATAGTACTAGGTTTGGAACTTATTTCATCAAAAATATAGGAAGGGTTGCAATTGGGTCTTACAATGTAGCTTTAATAGTAATAAGCTCAATGCTAAAATCTAACTTTTTAATTACTAATTTGTTTATAATAAAACAAAGATTAAAAGAAAGTGTTTTCTTTCACTAAGACAACTCACCCATCTGCCGCCTCCAGAAGTTCCATAAAATAGGAGATATCCAGCTCTTAAGTAGGCCCTTCTACGCCAATCCGTACGTAAGAGCCTTGAAATAATCAATTTTTCATGTCGCGAAATTACGTTCATAATTAGACAGGCTCGAGGCAATAGGCATGTCATTGCCCGGACAAGAAGTTTAAAACTTTGTGCGAAAGTACATTAACTCATCAGCGGCTAGCCTTGAATCGGTCGCACACACCGACACAGTATAGGCCAGGTACAGTAATTGCAATCCACAATCCTGAAATCAAGCCATGGAGGGGCAAAACAGAGAGAGAAAGCCCCTAATCAATATAGATCTAAACTCAGAAAGTGATTAAAATTAATAAGTAGGCCTACCTTAGTTTTGAGATGTATTTCAATAGTATTTCCTCATGAGTAAAGATCAATCTGACACTGCATTATCAACGATCGAGATCCACCTTGCAGCGAACACAATACGGAATCAACAATAGGACTGCATGCAACGTACGTACTGACTACCGTATTATTTATCTCTCTATCTCTCTCTCTCGCTATATGTAACACACTCACTAACCATGTATCATACACTAAACACACACCTTCAAATCGTGGCTTTCATTCCACATCTCAATTGGAGTATAGACTGCTCACATAGAATTTTTTTTTTACTGAAATATCTTTTTTAATACTTCTCATACATAACTGCACGACACTGGTGTCTCGTGCCGAGAGAATAAGGTACTATGTGTGAGACTACACCAAATTTGTTTTGCGTGCGATGTGACCGGAGCTCATACATATTCATATATTATTTCGCAATAATCTCTATTTTGTTCACAGTTTTTCTTCTCATTTTGAGATGGCTGTAGCTATCGGCCTCAAACCAACGCAAGATTGACATAAACATCGTACTCTATCTACCTTCGAATGTGCAGTTTGTAAAAATCTGTATTTAAAGCTCATACATATTCATATATTATTTCGCAATAATCTCTATTTTGTTCACAGTTTTTCTTCCCATTTTGAGATGGCTGTAGCTATCAGCCTCAAACCAACGCAAGATTGACTTAAACATCGTACTCTATCTACCTTCGAATGTGCAGTTTGTAAAAATCTGTATTTAAAAAGATATAATCTTTTTTCTTTATATTTTCTAGTTGTTTAAAGTGACATTTGTGCACATCTGATATGTTAATCTCTATCAAAAGTTCTTTGACTTAAAATGGATTCCATATTTTTAGGCTCTACCTTCAGTCAATGAGAAGGATTTTAGTGAGCAAACCTCTGCGCCCTCTAGTTTCTCTTGTGTGCGTTATGTTCGTCTGCTACCACAATTATTAGATTCAAATACGTCAAAATATGCAAGATCGTCAACAAATGGTGAAAGACCGTTACAGATTCATGTTTATAGGTATGTTGTGGAGTGTACAATTGTATTTTTGTAATGTTATTCCATAGATATATATATTTTTTTTCTTCTGGTAATTTTCTGACTTGGACGACGAGTGCTCAAACTCGTAGGCGTAGAAGCCTTACGCCCGGGCATTGGCCTCCATATTAATAGGTTTGGGGTCAGTTATCATATAGACTAGTCCTGGTTCAAGTGTTGAACTTGTGAATTTTAATAGTGTAGGAAATTACTTTGGAGCAATTGTCACAGGAGGCTGAGAATCCTAACCCATATATATTTGATGAAATAATGCAGTCAGAAATGACAAACCAACTGACTTACCGTACCTGCAAGTGTGTTTACATGCAAGAGTGGGGCAAATGGGGTGTGTAGGTGTGTAGTAGCCTGCTTGTTTTCGAACAGGAATGTTGTTCCCTCTATTAAATCTATAATCATTCACTGTATATGCATCAGGGTGTTCAAGGAGGCGTGATGGCTTGGTCTGTACAGCATCTGTAAGTTAAAGGGATAGTTGAGTTCTGTTGCAAAGGGCACTACACACACAAAAATTGTGAGATAGTGAAAAACTGAGAGTCAAATTTGAAAGAACATACAATTTAAATGACAAAATCGTCTTTGTTTGATCAAAATCGGTTTAGAGACGCCTGAAATATCCATAAATATAACGATTTGTAATACTTGTCTACCACCACAAATATTCGATAATTTGAAAAAGCCGTTGAAAGAAGGAAATAGCGCCTTGTACGTCGTATTTCAGCCAATGCCGATGTTGACTTTTTTGTTGACATGTTCGTGTTATATTACGCACCACCAGCCGGCTCATGTATTGTTATTTTTAATTCAATAATAAATTAACGGTCACCATATTTTTTGGAAAGTGCTGAATTGGTATGAGCGTATTGGCTAGATTTCACACATTTTGGGGTCTAAAATTACCGTCATAGCAATTTTAGGTTCTAAAAGGGAACTAGAAATGTCATAGATAAGCTTAAAAGCAATAATCATGCACTTTGAAGGCATTTGCGGTCTGAAAACAGAACTCAACTATCCCTTTAAACCAACGATTTTTGGGTTCGAATCCAACCTACAGTATGTGGAATTGTGGATGATGTGATATTGGGGTTTTATATAACATGTTCTTGTAAAAAGTCAGGACATCCAACTTTAAGTATGTTGTGTATTTTATGTATTTTATCATCATTTTATGTTAACGTCCACTGAAACTGGGACAGAAGGCTTTATGCCAGAGTTATTACATAACTATCACTATGAAGATGACGGACAAAGAAAGCGGACAAAATATACAGTTCCCCAGGTAGACAAAGGAACATCCCTTCACTGCCATTATGTAAAAAGGTGAATATGCATGTGACACCTGTTCTACACATTTTTACATAATAGCAGTGAAGGGATGTTCCTTTGTCTACCTGAGGAACTATATATTTTGTCCGCTTTCTTTGTCAGTTATGTTCATAGTGTATGTAGGATAACTTAATCTGTCCCTGGCATTCCAGTGGTTGCATTATCTTCATCTTTACATGTTTATTGTCTTTTTCTGATTCCTTATGTATTCGCTTAAATGTCGTGTAAAACACTACTACTACTACTACTACCACTATTACTACCACTACTACCGTAAATCTCTGTGTATAAGACGCACCTGTGTATGAGATGCATCCCTATTTTTAAGGCCAAGAAAAAAAAGAAAAAGAAAAAGAAAAAAAACAAGTTGAAGGCGCCGATTTGTGCTAGTGAACTTGTCACAAATAATTGTAACAATGTCCTTTTTAGAAGAATGCGTAAGATCATTAATGTAAATTAAAAACAGTAGAGGACCTAGGATAGAACCTTGTGGTACCCCAACAAGACAAAGAAACTACCGGTACCTACAAAAAATCACTGAGACTTCCATGGATTTCTAAATCACTTTTACGTTCAATTAACAGAAAAAATAACTCATACTATGAATGTAAAATGAAAGGTACTGAACAGGCAAAAGCTAGATACACCAGTTATAAAAATATTTTAACTAAAACAATACGATTAGCAAAAAAACATTACTTTACGAACCAGTTAACATTATATAAGAACGATATTCAAAACACATGGAAGATTTTAAAACAAGCAATGAGTTTATCCATTAAACAAATCAGATATAACTAAAATTAGGTATAATGATGATATTGTCGAAGATCCTGAAAACATAGCCAATACTTTCACAACTTTTTTTCCTCTATAGGGACAAACTTGGCTGAAGGTATTCCTCCTTCAGCCAAACATTTCTCTGATTACCTAGGCACACCCAACCCCAATACTATTTTTCTCACTCCTATAGTTAAAGAAGATATCATTGATATTGTATCTAATTTGAATAACAAAAAGAGTCCCGGCTATGATGATATTCATAATTTTATTCTAAAAGGTGTAATATCTTCAATAAGTTGAATGTCGGTAATTATCGACTGATCTCTTTATTATCCTCCTTGTCGAAAATTCTAGAAAAAGTTGTTTATCGTAGAACTGTTTACTTTTTAAAAACTCATAGTATTTTTTCAAACTTTCAGTTTGGATTTAGAGAAAAACATAAGACAGAACATGCCTTATAGAATTTTATTGACAATGTAGCGCATGCTTTAGACAATTTCTCTCACCTAGTTGGTATCTTCCTGGACTTCTCCAAGGCCTTCGACACACTCAATCATGACATCTTATTATTCAAACTTCTTCATTATGGGGTGCGTGGGAAGGCCTTGGAGTGGTTCAGGAGTTACTTATCCAATAGACGACAATATGTATTCTTGAATGATCATACTTCCAATATGCAAAACGTTAATTGTGGAGTACCGCAGGGAAGTTTGTTGGGCCCTTTTTTGTCTATTATTTATATAAATGACTGTTGTAAATCATCCGATGTCCTTTCATTTATACTTTTTGCAGACGATTCTAGTTTATTTTATTCCCATAGAAATCATAATACTCTAGTCAATCTTGTGAATTCTGAACTTGAAAAAAGTCACCCAATGGATAAAAGCAAACAAACTATCCCTTAACCTCCCAAAAAAAAAAAATATGTTATTTAGTAATTCTATTGACACACTGCCCAAGAATATCATTTTTGACGATACCCCCTTGGAAGTTGTTTCATTCATTACATTTTTAGGCATAACTGTTGATAACAAACTTTCGTGGAAATACTAATACATGCAAGATCATTTCACAGAATATTGGCATAATAAACAAACTTAAATTTCATTTTCCAACATCATCCCTACTCACGCTTTATTCATCTTTAATTTTACCATATCTGAATTATGGGATACTTGCTTGGGGCAACACACAGCAAACTCTACTAAATAGACTGTCATTATTAAAAAAAGTGAGTCTCTCCGTATTATTTACCATTCTGCTCCACTCTCACACACAGACCTGTTATTTGTTAATGGCAGACTATTAAAAACAAATGACCTGTATCTACTTCACTTAGGACAATTTATGTATAAGTATTCAAAAAAGACCCTTCCACATATATTCCATGCCATGTTCCCCCTATATCGGTCATTTCATGATTACCCAACTAGACGGTCAATCGAGTCTCACCTACCTTTCTTTAAAACTTTATTAGCGAAGAAGTCTTTTATGTATGATGGTCCTAGATTTTGGAATTCTCTAAGTGGAGTTATTAAAAATAGTCCATCCCTAAATTCTTTCAAGAAAAATCTAAAAACATTTTTGCACAAATCTTATAGTAATATACAAGAATAATCTGATAACGGTTGGTAATCATCTTAATTTTTCATTTAGGTCTTCATCATCTGCTCGATTAATTTAATATTTATTTGGTCTTATGATCTTACCTTCCCAAAATTAACATTATAACTACCCTTTTTTCGGTCATGATTTGCTCTGCTTCTTTCTTTCTTCTTCCCCCTTTCCCTTTTCCTTGTTATCTGTTTTATTTCTCCTTGTTCTTTTCGTGGTTGTCTGTTGTGTTGTAATATTGTCTTGTGTTTTCTAAGTCTTCGTAGGCAAAATTTGAAACATTTTTATTTTTTTCTGGGGGATCCACAAACTACAAGCACTGCTTCTTAATAGTGGACCCCCCCCCCCCCCCCATTTCCTCAGAAATTAAGAATTTCTTGTAATAATTTTATTATGTGCAAAGTTTATTTGTATAGTTTCCTGACAAAATGAATTATTTATGGAAAAAAAAAGTAATATCTTTGTTTACCTTTCTGTTGGAAATGAAATAAATATGAATATGAATATGAATAGAAGAAAAATTGGAGGAATTATTATTATAAACTACATATTGAGATCTATTAGAAAAATTACTTTCAACCAAGATGACCAATTTAAGTGTTGTTCTAGTTTCCGAGTGGTAAATCAACACACAAATTACTGAGCTGGGAGACATTGCCAGGCATAGCGCCAGGTGGAGGGGCATAAATTGATTTTTTTTTTCCTTCTTTTTTTTCTTCTTTTTTTTCCTGTGTATGTCCCTGGTAAAACACTACCACTACTACTACTACTACTACTACTAACTACTACTGCTAATTGTACTACTTCTACTTTTACTACTACTACTACTTCTACTACTACTACTACTACTATTACTAATTGTACTACTACTACTTTTACTACTACTAATACTACTTCTACTACTTCTTCCACTACTTCTACTACTTCTCCCACTACGTTCTATTACTATACATTTTCAATATATTGGTAGTGCTCAGAGTATGATTGATTTCTCACTAGAAAGCTTTGCTTAATTATCTCCATATGTTGTTCCCTTTGCAAGAATATGCCGTAAAACACCTTTGTTTTCTCACTATTTTTAGGGAATGTAGGCTTAAAGCAAGAAGCAGATGTGAGGACTTTGAATTCAGTGCAGCCTGCAGATCTGATTGCAGCAGAGACTCATTCCAAGAAGTCAAGCAAGAAATGGAGAGAGGGACACTTGATCATCACCAAACCACATATAAAAGTGTAGCAGAAAGTGTCCATTTAGTCTCAGAAGATATGATCAAGCAAGTAGCAGAGAGATGGGCATTAAATCCTCTCGGAACAACGGATAGGAGTGCAGCAGAAGGTGTTCAGTCAGTCCCAGAAGATATGATCAAGCAAGTAGCAGAGAGAGGGCCCAGAGGGGCATCAAATCCTCTCAGAACAATGGATAGGAGTGCAGCAGAAGGTGTTCAGTCAGTCCCAGAAGATAATGTCAAGCAAGAAGTTCAGAGTAGGACCTTGAGTTCACTGCGTTCTATAGATATGTGCATAGAAACAACCCTAGGACATACTAACAAGCAAGAAATGGAAAGTAAGACCTCCAAATCTTTGCGACATACTGAACAGAGTGTAGATGAAACTGCCCCATCAGTCCCAGAACACAGTATGCAAAAAGCAGAGAGTTGGACCTTACATACTTTGCCAACTCCAAATAGGAGCTCAACAGAAACTATTCAATTTGTTGAAGGAATTCTCATCAAGCAAGAGGTTGATAGCGATGCCGTTCATTACCTGTCACCCATGAATGAATTCATTCCATCAGTCATAGAAGTTCTCATCAAGGAAGAAGCAGAGGCCTTTTCAACCGTTGGAGAGGAAATCGATCAGTTACCCCTCAAAACCAACATCAAGCAAGAACCTACAGAAGAAAGTGAAGAGGAAGGTGTTCCATCAAATCTTGAAGGTATTACTTGAATTGATATTCCAGTGAAACCTGTATACAAAGTATGCCTGAGTCATTAAGGTTTCTTTTGCTAATGTTTAATTGTTAATTTTATATGGGTGGTTTCGTTTAATCGTTTTGATAAAGACATACATGTATTTAATAATTTTCATGAAAAGAGGCTTAAAACAGTACTCCAATAACATGTACACAAACACTCAAAAACAATCTGTCATAATTTATAATTGAACATAGGCGTCTCCGAACTCGAACTTTTGCCAACAAATCTTGCACTCACGATCGCTCAATGATCAGTACAGTGACAAATACTAGATACCAAGTTCGTCTATGCATGTCACGCCACGCTTAGCTAGCTTGCCCCTCAATGGACACAGCGCTATGAATGTTTCACGAATTCATGCCGCGCCTTCGTACAATATGAATAGCTGAGGAGAAGATGTGGGATCGTGTAAAACGCTACAAAATGCTTGATGCATGAAGTAGCGTGAATCATGGCGAGGGCGTGGCTCTGCGGCTCATGTGATAAATGGCTCGTGAATTACCTAGTGCGTAAGGTACTTCAGACTCTACAAACCACAATACCATATGTCCGTCATTTGTAGGACATGACCGTGCAAGGCCCCTTGAGCTATCTTGAAGCAATCTGTCAAGTGATGCTAAAAATGATGGGAATTTACCTGATGATATGTATCAAGATACATAATTCATATTCACTTGTTCTGGTTTTCCAACACAAATCTTCTAGCAGTCTCTAGTCCCTCGACATTTAAGTGGTATACAGTATCTACATTATCAGCTATTAAATACAAAGTGATTGTGCATTGCAGATCATCAGAATGAAGAATACTAAAGATACCTAATGAATCGCCTCAAAAGCAATTTTAAACTTACTAATTCTTTTCCACTGAGGGTGTGACTGCGGTATTTGTAAGTGTAGGAATGGACCAATGAATGTGTTTTGTTTGCTGTGATCTCCTTGTACACGTACAGATGGAACTTAAAGGACTGCACTAACATTTAATAAAGAAAGACTAATTTTAAATAATCCGACACTAATGATTTATTTCAGGTAAAATCAATCATGAAGTGGATAGTACAACCCATAATCCTGTGTCAAGTACTGATGGAGACGAGGAATCTGAACATCCTACATCAGAAGGTAGGTTTAATCTCTAATACAATGAGATTTTTTAAGGCCTGGTCAGACCACACCGATAATGATAACGAATAAACGATAAAGTATATGTGCATATTGCAATATTTATTTAGTGGTAAGACCTCCCCAATTTTCACAAAAAAGAATTGTTTGTTGTGTCAGTCAAACACTGTTGTCACTGCGTCACTTCAAAGAAGTGCAATTATTGGGCTACAGCTTGCATTGGCCGAGCAATCCCAATAGCAAGATAAAATAGTCGAGGCAGGCTCATTAGCATAAATCGTCAATGTCTGACTTACATCTGCAACATATTTCAAATACTTTTTTCACTTTCATAACAGAACGATTTGGGAGCAATTTATCGCAGTAGTTATCATTATCTTTATCAATGAGTTCTGATCAGGACCTATCACCGTAATCTGCTTCCTTTGATATAATTCAGTTCATGCAGATTTTAACTCATTCATTGTCAGACTTCAGGCATCTTTATAGCTAAGCTTGTAGCATGTCCGTTAGCCCACTCTTTGCAAACAAGTAATAAGAAGGAAAAAAATGCATCTTGCCAATCACCATTTGTTTTTTGCCTATTTTGCATCCACTTACCGTAACCGATTTAGGGGTGACCACTACAAATTTATTTTTTAAAAAACACCTCTGAAATATTGTGTATTATTATAAAATATTTTTGATAAACAAGGTTTGCCTAGTTTATGTGGTATACTGGTAGTGGCAACCAACTCAAAAAACCTAGCATGATATTTGACTTTGGCCCTCCACTCATTACTCAAAAAGGTGAATAGTAGGCAATAACATGTGATCTATTTCTAGCATAATTATACATGTAGATGGTCTGAATTTGATGGGAACTTTTTTTGCAGAGTAGGCAACTAGGCATGGTTGGAAACAAAGATGCATTGTCACGTGGTGTCATTTGACCAATTAGACAGCCTACATGCTTGAACCCATTTTGGCATATTCATCTTTCTCTCAGAAGTTCAGAACATATTCCAAAAACTTCTGTCTCAATTTTAAGTGACAGGACACTCATGTAATTTCTTACACTGTATCTGAACTGTCGATGACATGAGCTTTCTCTTTCTCGCCACCAGGTGATATTGTTGACAACGGACAAGAGACGGTAGATCGTGGAATGTCAATCAACAGTGGAGGTACATCTCATCTTTGCTCACATTGCGGTAAGGAGTTTTCCACAACAGATCAACTCGACAATCATCTGAGGATACATTCTGGAGAAAAGCTACATCAGTGTCCATGTTGCAGTAAGAGATCATGTCAGGCCAGTCATCCCCTTCTCCACTTGAGATCACATACAGGAGAAAAGCCATATGAATGTTGCTATTGTAAGAAAGGATTTTCACGGAAAAGTGCTCTTAATCTTCATCTCCGAACACACAGAGGAGAAAAGCCATATGAATGTTCACACTGTAATAAAGGGTTTTCTGAGAAAAGAAATCTCACCCGGCACCTCCTAACACACACAGGAGAAAAGCCATATGAATGTTTACACTGTAATAAAGGGTTTTCTCAGAAAAGCAATCTCATCCAACACGCCCTAACACACACAGGAGAAAAGCCATATGAATGTTCACACTGTAAGAAAAGGTTTTCTCAGAAAAGAAATCTCACCCAACACATCCTAACACACACAGGAGAAAAGCCATATGAATGTTCACACTGTAAGAAAAGGTTTTCTAAGAAAGGCACTCTCACCCAACACCTAACACACACAGGAGAAAAGCCATATGAATGTTCACACTGTAAGAAAGGATTTTCTCTGAAAAGTGTTCTAAATCTTCATCTCCGAACACACACAAGAGAAAAGCCATATGAATGTTGCTATTGTAAGAAAGGATTTTCACGGAAAAATGCACTCACTCGTCATATACTAATACATACAGGAGAAATGCCATACGAATGTTGCTATTGTAAGAGAGGGTTTCCTGAGAAAAGTGCACTCAATATTCATTTACTAACACACACAGGAGAAAAGCCATATGAATGTTGCTATTGTAAGAAAGGATTTTCACAGAGAAGTGCACTCAATTGTCATCTCCGAACACACACAGGAGAAAAGCCATATGAATGTTCACACTGTAATAAAGGGTTTTCTCAGAAAAGAAGTCTCACCCAACACCTCCTAATACACACAGGAGAAAAGCCATATGAATGTTGCTATTGTAAGAAAGGATTTACTCGCAAAGGTACTCTTCACCGTCATCTCCGAACACACACAGGAGAAAAGCCATATGAATGTTCACACTGTAATAAAGGGTTTTCTGACAAAGGAAATCTCACTCAACACATCCTAACACACACAGGAGAAAAGCCGTATCACACTGTAATAAAGGATTTGCTCTGAAAAGTTCTCATCACCGTTGTCTCCGAACACACACAGGAGAAAAGCCATATGAATGTTCACACTGTAATAAAAGGTTTTCTTAGAAAAACACTCTCAACCAGCACCTCTTAACACACACAGGAGAAAAGCCATTCGAATGTTCAAACTGTAAGAAAAGGTTTTCTTAGAAAAACACTCTCACCCAGCACCACTTAACACACACAGGAGAAAAGCCATATGAATGTTGCTATTGTAAGAGAGGATTTTCACGGAAATGTGCACTCAATCGTCACATACTAACAGTAACACACACAAGAGAAAAGCCATATGAATGTTGCTATTGTAAGAAAGGATTTTCTCGGAAAAGTGCATTCAATCGTCACATACTAACAGTAACACACACAAGAGAAAAGCCATATGAATGTTGCTATTGTAAGAAAGGATTTTCTCGGAAAAGTGAACTCAATCGTCACGTACTAACACATATAAGAGAAAAGCCATCTGAATGTTCACACTGTAAGAAAACATTTTCTATGAAAAGTGTACTCAATTGTCATATATAGTAACACATACATTAGAAAAGCCATATAAATGCACCCAATGTGAGAAAAGATTTTATCATTGAGATTTTTCTCATTGAGCACGTACAAAGACACAGTTCACACTGTAAGAAAGGGTTTTCTTTGAAAAGCGTTCTTAAAGGCATCGTTTAACAATGTTACATCTGATATGCATGGCCCTAAGCGTTATCAGTGTCTGTGATAAGATGTGAAATTGATGCCCTAACAAATTTGGGTTTCAAAGTGATCGCGAAGTGCCTTAAAAAAGTACCGGTAATCATCTTTGAGTGACGGGTTTTACCATACTTATTTTCCCCAATAGCCTGTAGTGTTATAAAAAACGTTAGGAAAACGGTTTTTGAAATTTAGATTTCCAATCATAAATTTCTTGATAATCAGACAGGCAATCGGCTAGTAAAAGTCATGGGGTCTGCGCGGTGCCGCGTTAAGGGGTTTAAAAACGTTTATTTTCAAGAAAAAGAGTACTTTTTCAAAATCCTGCTGTATGCGTTTACGGCTATTTTCCTAGACCCCGACTCCGACTTGCCGCTTGTCTACCGGTAAATTTGTACATGTGTTCCTCAGGTATTACTGGGCTATACATTTATATTTTGTTGTTCATTGTATATTGTGTACTGTTTGTATACACTACATGTACATATTTATATAATATAGATCAAATTTGAAATGTACCTCTTTTTTCAAAGAAAGGACTTATGATGGGCTGATGGCTGTGCATTAAACCCATTTGGAAGTGTACAGGTTGAAGTTATTGCTTCTCTATTGAAATACATTTTTATATTGTGAGTTTTACATAAAAAGTGCAGTTTTGATTTATTTTACATTATTGTCAACAACTTAAATGGTAATCCCTATCGCACTTCAAAATGCTCACTCGAGGGGTTACAATTTTGCAATTCTTGTTTAGGAGTAAACTTTTGAGAAAAACCTGTTAAGGGTGTGTATTTTGGCTTGAGAAGAAATCCTCGTTTAGGAGGTACATGTCTGGTAAACCTGTGGTCACGCATGCTTACAGCATTTCTACATGACTGAGACCCCTGGTATAACATAAAACCCTGTGTATATAGGGCCCGCAGGGAACCCAAGTTGTACTTGGGCTCCATGTGCGCCCTATTCTATGAGAGTGTTCTATGTCTGTTTTAAAGGCCGTCTGTACTAGTTTGGCTAGGAGGGATTAAACCACCCAGGGTGGTCACTGACAGGTGGCTATCTCATGAACTCAGCTCTCAATTAACGTAAGAAAAAGAGGATCATGGGGGACCAATGGTCACCGATTAGGCATTGTTTTCTATATAGAGGGAGCAAGTAGCTACAAATAGTACAGTGGGGCTTTAAGTAATATTTATTTATTTATTCATTATTTTTTTTCAACAGGGTAATTGTATTCAGTTCCCCTGGAAGATTGCTAGTGGACCTGCTTTTTAAGGAAGCCCTGCATAATACAATAACAGTATAAAAACATAAGTATAGACTAATGAAATAATAACAAATTGTACACAAACATGTGAAATATTGAAATTAACACATATCTTTTTAAAATAACACTATTTGAATCATACAATATTTATTATTAATTTTTTAAAGAAATTAAAAATACTGAAACTAACAAAACCATGCCTAAAAAAAACAAGTACTGGTGTTATGTTGTAAAATTAATTTTGGAAGCTCATAATGATTTTGCAGAGAGTTTAGCCACATGGAACCCCTTGCGTCAAGATCAAAACATGTTTTGGTGATTGTTTTACTTTCAAGTAATCCTGTTTGGGTTTATGATTCGTATTGGAAGTCGGTGTTAATTTTCTATTAATTTTGATTCCTTAAAACCACGCGGGAAGGCCTTTCATTTAACTGCGAGGTGCAGCTGAATGTGTAAGATCATTAATGTAAATTAAAAAACAGAGGACCTAGGATAGAACCTTGTGGTACGCCGTGTGTAGGAATTATTATTATAAACTACATATTGAGATGATCGACAAACAAATTTGAGTTTCAAACCAAGATGACAGACAAATTTGAGTGTTGTTCTGGTTTCCTTGTGGTGAGTCAACACACCGATTACTGAGCTGGGAGACATTGCAAGGCATAGCGCCAGGAGGAGGGAAATAAATTGAAACTTTAAAAACTTTTTTTGATGTACCGTGTATAAACCGCACCCCCGACTTTGAATTTTTTTCGGCGGCAAAAAGGTGTGGTTTATACACCGTTAATTACGGTACACATTTCAAATAAAGCCTTGACATTTAACAAAAAAATTGACAACACACTACATGAAAATATTTCCTCACTCATTACAGAGTCACAAAATTATGCCCTCTGAAAAAGTATCCCACTAATCATAACAACAATACACACATATCTACTCCTACACTACTGTAACTGGATTGCAGTGGCATGGGATGGGAATAAAACCAGAGGGACAATACACTTGCTGTGCACTTGTAAGTTGGCAACTGTGTAAGTCATGCTGCACTACATTAAATTTTTATACCAAAAAAAATCTGCAGAAATTCATTTCGGAATGAAAAATACGAAATCCCTGAACTAGTTAATAGGGTTATGCGATATTGCAATTTTCATTATTCGATTATCATGATATCACAATATATCATCTTCCAGAGAATAATCCTCTTACAAATATTTATAAAACATGTGCAGACTTATTTTTAGTCCTTTTAAAGAGCAAATGATTTGTTTCCCCACATGGCAGATACCTACAGCATGCGATGAAAGTCGTTACATAATTATATTGTATGTCTTTCTCATAATTTTCTGTCAGAATAAAGTAGTGAACAGCTTCAATCATTCTAAAATTGCAATATTGGATAACAATTTTTTTTAAACCACCAAAGGCGATATATCGGATATTGACAAAATCCAGTACCGGTATTGATTATTGATCGATTTTTCAATATCGCAATATTTAAATATTATTGTAATATCATGCAGCCCTACTTGTTAATGAAATTTTTGGACCAATGCAGGTTCGCACACATTTCTCAATAAGTCAGATAAATTACAGCTTTATAAATCTCCCAAAATGAAAAATTGTAAAAATGTATGCACAAAACCAATGGACTGGTTTTCTCTCTTTGTGTCAAGTCCTTCTTGCAACCCCTTCTCTGTTGTATGTTGTCATTGTTCTGTTCTCTGTATTCACATGTTTATGTATCTGTACTTGTCCACATGTAAAACTGTTTTTTCTGTGTATCCATGCAGGACGCTTCTATCGCCCAATTGCTTGCTTATTGCTACAAACCCAAAACCGAAAGTGCAATGTTATATTGAGATCTTGACTGTACTTCAATGGCCCAGTTAGCTGATATGCCATTCTATTCTTCAAATGATGATGACCTTTTTTTATTCATTTAACCCTTCATCAACAAATCTCGCGAATGATTATTCTTCAACTAATGTAGCGTATAACCAGTTTGTAGCAAATAATATAAACTCATCGACAGAAATTTTAGATTATTTCCCTGATCATGACCAAATTCAAAGCCCTTCATCTGAATATGTAACCGAGTCCCAATTCAAAAACCTCGTTAAGGAATTTGCTATAGACACATTTTCTCTTTTGCATTTAAACATTAGAAGCTTAATGCTAAGTTCACACCGGCGCCGAATTGATGGCGCATTAAATCGGCGAGCAAAGCGGCGGCAAAGCGTAACAAAGCTTAATTAAAGCGTAAAGACCTTAATAGAGCGTGAGAAAGCTTTGAGCAATTCGGGACATTCGGCAAGAGCGCCAAATTTTTTTAAACTGTTTAAAAATTTGAGGCGATCTGTCACGAATTGCGTAAAGCGGGGAAAGCGTATTAAAGCTTATCAAAGCGTCACAAAGCTTATCAAAGTTTTGCTCAAAGCGTAGGAAAGCTTAATAATATTATTGCTTATATAGCGCTTAATACATCGGGAACGTCCGAGTTTCTAAGCGCTTTACATTATTACCCCCGGTCATCGGATTCTGGCTTGCCCGCACACAATGTATGCACTTTCTCCACTCCCTGGGGAGCATTCCAACAAGAGCTACTAGGCTCAAATTGCTAAGCATACCACATTGGCTTTCGCATCCTACCGGGTACCCATTTAACACCTGGGTGGAGAGTGGCAAATGTAGATCAATGTCTTGCCAAAGGACATTAGTGCCGCGGTGGGACTCGAACAGCGAACCTTGTGATCGTCAGTCCGGTGACAGAGTTTAAATTTTTGGCGCTCTTGCCGAATGTCCCGAATTGCTCAAAGCTTTCTCACGCTCTATTACGGTCTTTACGCTTTAATTAAGCTTTGTTACGCTTTGCCGCCGATTTAATGCGCCATCAATTCGGCGTCGGTGTGAACTTGGCATAACATATCTCAGGAGATCGTGAGACTTTTTGAAAAAATGACGCCGAATTGATCACCGATTTAAAGCGCGACATTCGGCGTCGGTGTGAGCTAGGCATAAATAAACACTTTGAAGAAATTTTATTATTATTAGATAAACCATCCAAACAGTCATTTTCCATAATAGGACTTACGGAAACCTGGTTATCCAGTGAATCAAACCTACCATTTGAATTACCATAGATGGTTATGATCTTGTTGTCAATAATAGAAAAAATAGACCCGGCGGGGATGTTGCATTTTCTGTTTGACACAGTTACGACTATTCAATTCTAAATGAAATTAATGTAATGAACGAAACACTGGAGTGTCTTTTTATCGAAATGAATGTTCCGGATACTAAAAATATAATCATGGGTATTATGTATAGACCTCCAATTTCAAATTTAAATGATTTCATAGTGAACGTTACAGATTTACTAAAGAATCCACTTTTTATAAACAAAGATGTTTTCATAATGGGAGATTTTAATATTGATATTTTAAAGCATAATAAAAACAATATATCTCATGAATTTCTTGAAATATTTTTGACTGCCTCGTTTTTGCCTTTGATATCGAAACCCAACCGTATGGCAAATCACTCTGCCACCCTTATTGATAATGTTTTTTGCAATACTCTTCCTACCCCAGACTCTTCTGTAATTCTATCTGATATAACGGATAATTTTCCTATTATGTCACATTTTATCCGCACTCATTAGTTAATCATCACAGACCATCAAGACGCGGACCTAACCATGAAAACATTGCAATTTTTGGCACATCTTTAGAATCTGCTGACTGGTCGTGTGTTTACGATAATAATGACGTAAATTTATCTTTTAATAATTTCCTTAACATATTTCATGATCAATTAGATATTCACATTCCTAAATTTAAAGACAAAGGAACTACCTACAAAAAATCAGAGACTTCCATGGATTTCTAAATCACTTTTACGTTCAATTAACAGAAAAAATAACTTATACTATAAATGTAAACTGAAAGGTACTGAACAGGCAAAAGCTAGATACACCAATTATAAAAATATTTTAACTAAAACAATACGATTAGCAAAAAAAAAATACTTTACGAAGCAGTTAACTTTATATAAGAACGATATTCAAAACACATGGAAGATTTTAAAACAAGCAATGAATTTATCCAATAACAAATCAGATATAACTAAAATTAGGTATAATGATGATATTGTCGAAGATCCTGAAAACATAGCCAATACTTTCAACAACTTTTTTTCCTCTATAGGGACAAACTTGGCTGAAGGTATTCCTCCTTCAGCCAAACATTTCTCTGATTACCTAGGCACACCCAACCCCAATACTATTTTTCTCACTCCTATAGTTAAAGAAGATATCATTGATATTGTATCTAATTTGAATAACAAAAAGAGTCCCGGCTATGACGACATTAATAATTTTATTCTAAAAGGTGTAATATCTTCAATTGTAAATCCTTTAGTACACATTCTTAATCTATCGTTACTTAATGGACAAGTCCCAGATAATATGAAAATCGCAAAAGTCATACCCCTGTACAAAAAAGGTGATAAGTTGAATGTCAGTAATTATCGACCAATCTCTTTATTAGCCTCCTTGTCAAAAATTCTAGAAAAAGTTGTTTATCGTAGAACTGTTTACTTTTTAAAAACTCATAGTATTTTTTCCAACTTTCAGTTTGGATTTAGAGAAAAACATGATACAGAACATGCCTTATTGAATTTTATTGACAAAGTAGCGCAAGCTTTAGACAATTCTTCTCACCTGGTTGGCATCTTCCTGGACTTCTCCAAGGCCTTCGACACCATCAATCATGACATCTTATTATTCAAACTTTCTCATTATGGGGTGCGTGGGTAGGCCTTGGAGTGGTTCAGGAGTTACTTATCCAATAGACGACAATATGTATTCTTGAATGTTCATACTTCCAATATGCAAAACGTAAACTGTGGAGTACCGCAGGGAAGTTTGTTGGGCCCTTTATTGTTTATTATTTATATAAATGACTTTTGTAAATCTTCAGATGTCCTTTCATTTATACTTTTTGCAGACGATTCTAATTTATTGTATTCCCATAGAAATCCAAATTCCCTAGTCAATGTTGTAAATTCTGAACTTGAAAAAGTCACCCAATGGATAAAAGCAAACAAACTATCCCTTAACCTCCAAAAAACCAAATATATGTTATTTAGTAATTCTATTGACACACTGCCCAAGAATATCATTTTTGACGATACCCCCTTGGAAGTTGTTTCATTCATTACATTTTTAGGCATAACTGTTGATAACAAACTTTCGTGGAAATACCATATAGATAAGACATGTAAGATCATTTCACGGAATATTGGCATAATAAATAAACTTAAATTTCATTTTCTGACATCATCCCTACTAATGCTTTATTCATCTTTAATTTTACCATATCTGAATTATGGAATACTTACTTCGGGCAACACGCAGCAAACTCTATTAAATACGGTAGACTGTTATTATTACAAAAGAAGTCTCTCCGTATTATTTACCATTCTGCTCCACTCTCACACACAGACCTGTTATTTGTTAATGGCAGACTATTAAAAACAAATGACCTGTATCTACTTCACTTAGCACAATTTATGTATAAGTATTAAAAAAAGACCCTTCCACATATATTTGATGCCATATATGTTCCCCCTAAATCGGTCATTTCATGATTACCAAACTAGACGGTCAAACGAGTTTCACCTACCACTCTTTAGAACTTTATTAGCGAAGAAGTCTTTTATGTATGATGGTCCTAGATTTTGGAATTCTCTAAGTGAAAGTATTAAAAATAGTCCATCCCTAAATTCTTTCAAGAAAAATCTAAAAACATTTTTGCTCAAATCTTATAGTAATATACAAGAATAATCTGATAACAGTTGGTAATCATCTTAATTTTTCATTTAGGTCTTCATCATCTGCTTGATTAGTTTAATATTTATTTGGTCTTATGATCTTACCTTCCCAAAATTAACATTATAACTTACTTTTCTCCAGTCATGATTTGTCCTGCTTCTTCTTCCTTCCCCCTTTTCCCCTTTCCTTCTTATCTGCTTTACTTCTCCTTGTTCGTTTCGTGTTTTTAAATTATATGTTGTTTTGAAATATTGTCTTGTGTTTTCTAAGTCTTCGTAGGCAAAATTTGAAACATTTTTATTTTTATTTTTTTCGGGGGGATCCACAAACTACAAGCACTGCTTTTTAGTGGATCCCCCCCCCCCCCATTGTCCAAAAATTCGCAGGTGAGTTTCATTAAATATTCTGCATTTCATGAATCCATGTTATTTCTGAGTACAATTCCCTTCTAAGAGGTCAATATTTTTAGTATGCATCTATTAGTCTCACCAGCTGACAGTCAATAAATGCATCTCCCATCCAATGCTTGCCCACTGGTCCTCGTTTCTTCTTTTCAAACATGATGGGTACGAGAAAAAATCCAAGGTCCTTCCTTTGCTCTGTTAGTGAAAAAATTGTAAATACATTAATGTCCTTTATATTTTGAAAAAAAAAAATCATTTCAACATGCTTGAACCAATTCACCCATTTTGCCATATACATTTTTCTCTCAGAAGTTTAGAACATAATCCAAAAACTTCTGTCTCAATTTGAAGTGACAGGACAATCATGTACTTTCTTACACTGTATCTGAGGTGTCGATCGATGACATGAGCTTTCTCTTTCTCACCACCAGGTGATATTGTTGACAACGGACAAGAGACGGTAGAAAGTGGAATGTCAATCAACAGTGGAGGTAAATCTCATCTTTGCTCACATTGCGGCAAGGTGTTTTCCACAACAGATCAATCCGACATTCATCTGAGGATACATTCTGGAGAAAAGCTACATCAGTGTCCATGTTGCAGTAAGAGATCATGTCAGGCCAGTCATCCCCTTCTCCACTTGAGATCACATACAGGAGAAAAGCCATATGAATGCTGCTATTGTAAGAACAGATTTTCTCATGGAAGTAATCTTAAGCGTCATCTCCCAACACACACAGGAGAAAAGCCATATGAATGTTCACACTGCAAGAAAAGGTTTTCTCAGAAAAGAAATCTCACCAAACATCTCCGAACACATACAGGAGAAAAGCCATATGAATGTTCACACTGTAAGAAAAGGTTTTCTCAGAAAAGAACTCTCACCCAACACCTCCTAACACACACAGGAGAAAAGCCATATGAATGTTCACACTGTAATAAAGGGTTTTCTCAGAAAAAAAGTCTCACCCAACACCTCCTAATACACACAGGAGAAAAGCCATATGAATGTTGCTATTGTAAGAAAGGATTTCCTCGCAAAGGTACTCTTCACCGTCATCTCCGAACACACACAGGAGAAAAGCCATATGAATGTTCACACTGTAATAAAGGGTTTTCTGAGAAAAGAAATCTCACCCAACACCTCCTAACACACACAGGAGAAAAGCCATATGAATGTTCACACTGTAATAAAAGGTTTTCTCAGAAAAGAACTCTCACCCTACACCTCCTAACACACACAGGAGAAAAGCCATATGAATGTTCACACTGTAATAAAGGGTTTTCTGAGAAAAGAAATCTCACCCTACACCTCCTAACACACACAGGAGAAAAGCCATATGAATGTTCACACTGTAATAAAGGGTTTTCTGAGAAAAGAAATCTCACCCAACATCTCCGAACACATACAGGAGAAAAGCCATATGAATGTTCACACTGTAAGAAAAGGTTTTCTCAGAAAAGAACTCTCACCCTACACCTCCTAACACACACAGGAGAAAAGCCATATGAATGTTCACACTGTAATAAAGGGTTTTCTCAGAAAAGAAATCTCACCCAACACCTCCTAATACACACAGGAGAAAAGCCATATGAATGTTGCTATTGTAAGAAAGGATTTCCTCGCAAAGGTACTCTTCACCGTCATCTCCGAACACACACAGGAGAAAAGCCATATGAATGTTCACACTGTAATAAAGGGTTTTCTGAGAAAAGAAATCTCACCCAACACCTCGTAACACACACAGGAGAAAAGCCATATGAATGTTCACACTGTAATAAAGGGTTTTCTCAGAAAAGAAATCTCACCCAACATCTCCTAACACACGCGGGAGAAAAGCCATATGAATGTTGCTATTGTAAGAAAGGATTTTCACGGAAAAATGCACTCAATCGTCATATACTAACACATACAGGAGAAAAGCCATATGAATGTTGCTATTGTAAAAAAGGATTTTCTCAAAAAAGTGTACTCAAACAACATATACTTATACATACAGGAGAAAAGCCATATGAATGTAGCTATTGTAAGAAAGGATTCTCTCAGAAAAATGAACTCAATCAACATATACTAATACATACAGGAGAAAAGCCATATGAATGTTGCTATTGTAAGAAAGGATTCTCTCAGAAAAGTGTACTCAAACAACATATACTAATACATACAGGAGAAAAGCCATATGAATGTAGCTATTGTAAGAAAGGATTCTCTCAGAAAAGTGTACTCAATCAACATATACTAATACATACAGGAGAAAAGCCATAAGAATGTTGCTACTGTAAGAAAGGATTTTCTAGGAAAGATGCACTTAATTGTCATCTACTAACGCATACAGGAGAAAAGCCATATGAATGTTCACACTGTAAGAAAGGATTTTCACAGAAAAGTGCACTCAATATACATTTACTAACACACACAAGAGAAAAGCCATATGAATGTTGCTATTGTAAGAAAGGATTCTTTCATAAAAGTGTACTCAATCGTCATATACTAACACATACAGGAGAAATGCCATATGAATGTTGCTACTGTAAGAGAGGGTTTCCTCAGAAAAGTGCACTCAATATACATTTACTAACACACAAAGGAGTAAAGCCATATGAATGTTGCTATTGTAAGAAAGGATTCTCTCAGAAAAGTGCACTCACTCAACATAAACTAATACATACAGGAGAAAAGCCATATGAATGTTCACACTGTAATAAAGGGTTTTCTGAGAAAAGAAATCTCACCCAACACCTCCTAACACACACAGGAGAAAAGCCATATGAATGTTCACACTGTAATAAAGGGTTTTCTCAGAAAAAAAATCTCACCCAACATCTCCTAACACACGCGGAAGAAAAGCCATATGAATGTTGCTATTGTAAGAAAGGATTTTCACGGAAAAATGCACTCAATCGTCATATACTAACACATAGAGGAGAAAAGCCATATGAATGTTGCTATTGTAAAAAAGGATTTTCTTTGAAAAATAATCTTAAACGTCATCTCCGAACACATACAGGAGAAAAGCCATATGAATGTTCACACTGTAATAAAGGGTTTCCTGAGAAAAGAAATCTCACCCAACACCTCGTAACACACACAGGAGAAAAGCCATATGAATGTTCACACTGTAATAAAGGGTTTCCTGAGAAAAGAAATCTCACCCAACACCTCCTAACACACACAGGAGAAAAGCCATATGAATGTTCACACTGTAATAAAGGGTTTTCTCAGAAAAGAAATCTCACCCAACATCTCCTAACACACGCGGGAGAAAAGCCATATGAATGTTGCTATTGTAAGAAAGGATTTTCACGGAAAAATGCACTCAATCGTCATATACTAACACATACAGGAGAAAAGCCATATGAATGTTGCTATTGTAAAAAAGGATTTTCTCAAAAAAGTGTACTCAAACAACATATACTTATACATACAGGAGAAAAGCCATATGAATGTAGCTATTGTAAGAAAGGATTCTCTCAGAAAAATGAACTCAATCAACATATACTAATACATACAGGAGAAAAGCCATATGAATGTTGCTATTGTAAGAAAGGATTCTCTCAGAAAAGTGTACTCAAACAACATATACTAATACATACAGGAGAAAAGCCATATGAATGTAGCTATTGTAAGAAAGGATTCTCTCAGAAAAGTGTACTCAATCAACATATACTAATACATACAGGAGAAAAGCCATAAGAATGTTGCTACTGTAAGAAAGGATTTTCTAGGAAAGATGCACTTAATTGTCATCTACTAACGCATACAGGAGAAAAGCCATATGAATGTTCACACTGTAAGAAAGGATTTTCACAGAAAAGTGCACTCAATATACATTTACTAACACACACAAGAGAAAAGCCATATGAATGTTGCTATTGTAAGAAAGGATTCTTTCATAAAAGTGTACTCAATCGTCATATACTAACACATACAGGAGAAATGCCATATGAATGTTGCTACTGTAAGAGAGGGTTTCCTCAGAAAAGTGCACTCAATATACATTTACTAACACACAAAGGAGTAAAGCCATATGAATGTTGCTATTGTAAGAAAGGATTCTCTCAGAAAAGTGCACTCACTCAACATAAACTAATACATACAGGAGAAAAGCCATATGAATGTTCACACTGTAATAAAGGGTTTTCTGAGAAAAGAAATCTCACCCAACACCTCCTAACACACACAGGAGAAAAGCCATATGAATGTTCACACTGTAATAAAGGGTTTTCTCAGAAAAAAAATCTCACCCAACATCTCCTAACACACGCGGAAGAAAAGCCATATGAATGTTGCTATTGTAAGAAAGGATTTTCACGGAAAAATGCACTCAATCGTCATATACTAACACATAGAGGAGAAAAGCCATATGAATGTTGCTATTGTAAAAAAGGATTTTCTTTGAAAAATAATCTTAAACGTCATCTCCGAACACATATAAAAAAGCCATATGAATGTTTACACTGTAATAAAGGGTTTCCTGAGAAAAGAAATCTCACCCAACACCTCCTAACACACACAGGAGAAAAGCCATATGAATGTTCACACTGTAATAAAGGGTTTTCACAAAAAAGAAGTCTCACCCAACACCTCCTAACACACACAGGAGAAAAAGATATATGAATGATGCTATTGTAAGAGAGGATTTTCACAGAAAAGTATACTCGATCTTCATATACAGGAAAAATGCCATATGAATGTTGCTATTGTAAGAGAGCCTTTCCTCAGAAAAGTACACTCAATATTTACTAACATACACAGGAGAAAAACCATATGAATGTTCACACTGTAATAAAGGGTTTTCTGACAAAAGAATTCTCACCCAATACCTCGTAACACACACAGGAGAAAAGCCATATGAATGTTGCTATTGTAAGAAAGGATTCTTTCATAAAAATGTACTCAATCGTCATATACTAACACATACAGGAGAAATGTCATATGAATGTTGCTACTGTAAGAGAGGGTTTCCTCAGAAAAGTGCACTCAATATACATTTACTAACACACAAAGGGGTAAAGCCATATGAATGTTGCTATTGTAAGAAAGGATTCTCTCAGAAAAGTGCACTCACTCAACATAAACTAATACATACAGGAGAAAAGCCATATGAATGTTCACACTGTAATAAAGGATTTTCTCAGAAAAAAAATCTCACCCAACATCTCCTAACACACGCGGAAGAAAAGTCATATGAATGTTGCTATTGTAAGAAAGGATTTTCACGGAAAAATGCACTCAATCGTCATATACTAACACATACAGGAGAAAAGCCATATGAATGTTGCTATTGTAAAAAAGGATTTTCTTTGAAAAATAATCTTAAACGTCATCTCCGAACACATACAGGAGAAAAGTCATATGAATGTTCACACTGTAATAAAGGGTTTCCTGAGAAAAGAAATCTCACCCAACACCTCCTAACACACACAGGAGAAAAGCCATATGAATGTTCACACTGTAATAAAGGGTTTTCACAAAAAAGAAGTCTCACCCAACACCTCCTAACACACACAGGAGAAAACGATATATGAATGATGCTATTGTAAGAGAGCGTTTCCACAGAAAAGTACACTCAATATTTACTAACATACACAGGAGAAAAACCATATGAATGTTCACACTGTAATAAAGGGTTTTCTGACAAAAGAATTCTCACCCAACACCTCGTAACACACACAGGAGAAAAGCCATATGAATGTTCACACTGTAATAAAGGGTTTTTTCAGAAAAAAAATCTCACCCAACATCTAACACACGCGGGAGAAAAGCCATATGAATGTTGCTTTTGTAAGAAAGGATTTTCACGGAAAAATGCACTCAATCGTCATATACTAACACATACAGGAGAAAAGCCATACATGTATGAATGTTGCTATTGTAAAAAAGGATTTTCTTTGAAAAATAATCTTAAACGTCATCTCCGAACACATACAGGAGAAAAGCCATATGAATGTTCACACTGTAATAAAGGGTTTCCTGAGAAAAGAAATCTCACCCAACACCTCGTAACACACACAGGAGAAAAGCAATATGAATATTCACACTGTAATAAAGGGTTTTCTCAGAAAAAAAATCTCACCCAACATCTCCTAACACACGCGGGAGAAAAGCCATATGAATGTTGCTTTTGTAAGAAAGGATTTTCACGGAAAAATGCACTCAATCGTCATATACTAACACACACAGGAGAAAAGCCATATGAATGTTCACACTGTAATAAAGGGTTTTCACAAAAAAGAAGTCTCACCCAACACCTCGTAACACACACAGGAGAAAAAGATATATGAATGATGCTATTGTAAGAGAGGATTTTCACAGAAAATTATACTCAATCTTCATATACAGGAAAAATGCCATATGAATGTTGCTGTTGTAAGAGAGCCTTTCCTCAGAAAAGTACACTCAATATTTACTAACATACACAGGAGAAAAACCATATGAATGTTCACACTGTAATAAAGGGTTTTCTGACAAAAGAATTCTCACCCAACACCTCGTAACACACACAGGAGAAAAGCCATATGAATGTTGCTATTGTAAGAAAGGATTCTTTCATAAAAATGTACTCAATCGTCATATACTAACACATACAGGAGAAATGTCATATGAATGTTGCTACTGTAAGAGAGGGTTTCCTCAGAAAAGTGCACTCAATATACATTTACTAACACACAAAGGAGTAAAGCCATATGAATGTTGCTATTGTAAGAAAGGATTCTCTCAGAAAAGTGCACTCACTCAACATAAACTAATACATACAGGAGAAAAGCCATATGAATGTTCACACTGTAATAAAGGATTTTCTCAGAAAAAAAATCTCACCCAACATCTCCTAACACACGCGGAAGAAAAGTCATATGAATGTTGCTATTGTAAGAAAGGATTTTCACGGAAAAATGCACTCAATCGTCATATACTAACACATACAGGAGAAAAGCCATATGAATGTTGCTATTGTAAAAAAGGATTTTCTTTGAAAAATAATCTTAAACGTCATCTCCGAACACATACAGGAGAAAAGCCATATGAATGTTGCTATTGTAAAAAAGGATTTTCTTTGAAAAATAATCTTAAACGTCATCTCCGAACACATACAGGAGAAAAGTCATATGAATGTTCACACTGTAATAAAGGGTTTCCTGAGAAAAGAAATCTCACCCAACACCTCCTAACACACACAGGAGAAAACGATATATGAATGATGCTATTGTAAGAGAGGATTTTCACAGAAAAGTATACTCAATCGTCATATACAGGAAAAATGCCATATGAATGTTGCTATTGTAAGAGAGCGTTTCCACAGAAAAGTACACTCAATATTTACTAACATACACAGGAGAAAAACCATATGAATGTTCACACTGTAATAAAGGGTTTTCTGACAAAAGAATTCTCACCCAACACCTCGTAACACACACAGGAGAAAAGCCATATGAATGTTCACACTGTAATAAAGGGTTTTTTCAGAAAAAAAATCTCACCCAACATCTAACACACGCGGGAGAAAAGCCATATGAATGTTGCTTTTGTAAGAAAGGATTTTCACGGAAAAATGCACTCAATCGTCATATACTAACACATACAGGAGAAAAGCCATACATGTATGAATGTTGCTATTGTAAAAAAGGATTTTCTTTGAAAAATAATCTTAAACGTCATCTCCGAACACATACAGGAGAAAAGCCATATGAATGTTCACACTGTAATAAAGGGTTTCCTGAGAAAAGAAATCTCACCCAACACCTCGTAACACACACAGGAGAAAAGCCATATGAATGTTCACACTGTAATAAAGGGTTTTCTCAGAAAAAAAATCTCACCCAACATCTCCTAACACACGCGGGAGAAAAGCCATATGAATGTTGCTTTTGTAAGAAAGGATTTTCACGGAAAAATGCACTCAATCGTCATATACTAACACACACAGGAGAAAAGCCATATGAATGTTCACACTGTAATAAAGGGTTTTCACAAAAAAGAAGTCTCACCCAACACCTCCTAACACACACAGGAGAAAAAGATATATGAATGATGCTATTGTAAGAGAGGATTTTCACAGAAAATTATACTCAATCTTCATATACAGGAAAAATGCCATATGAATGTTGCTATTGTAAGAGAGCCTTTCCTCAGAAAAGTACACTCAATATTTACTAACATACACAGGAGAAAAACCATATGAATGTTCACACTGTAATAAAGGGTTTTCTGACAAAAGAATTCTCACCCAACACCTCGTAACACACACAGGAGAAAAGCCATATGAATGTTGCTATTGTAAGAAAGGATTCTTTCATAAAAATGTACTCAATCGTCATATACTAACACATACAGGAGAAATGTCATATGAATGTTGCTACTGTAAGAGAGGGTTTCCTCAGAAAAGTGCACTCAATATACATTTACTAACACACAAAGGAGTAAAGCCATATGAATGTTGCTATTGTAAGAAAGGATTCTCTCAGAAAAGTGCACTCACTCAACATAAACTAATACATACAGGAGAAAAGCCATATGAATGTTCACACTGTAATAAAGGATTTTCTGAGAAAAGAAATCTCACCCAACACCTCCTAACACACAGAGGAGAAAAGCCATATGAATGTTCACACTGTAATAAAGGGTTTTCTCAGAAAAAAAAATCTCACCCAACATCTCCTAACACACGCGGAAGAAAAGCCATATGAATGTTGCTATTGTAAGAAAGGATTTTCACGGAAAAATGCACTCAATTGTCATATACTAACACATACAGGAGAAAAGCCATATGAATGTTGCTATTGTAAAAAAGGATTTTCTTTGAAAAATAATCTTAAACGTCATCTCCGAACACATACAGGAGAAAAGCCATATGAATGTTCACACTGTAATAAAGGGTTTCCTGAGAAAAGAAATCTCACCCAACACCTCCTAACACACACAGGAGAAAAGCCATATGAATGTTCACACTGTAAGAAAGGATTTTCACGGAAAAATGCACTCAATCGTCATATACTAACACATACAGGAGAAAAGCCATATGAATGTTCACACTGTAATAAAGGGTTTCCTGAGAAAAGAAATCTCACCCAACACCTCCTAACACACACAGGAGAAAAGCCATATGAATGTTCACACTGTAATAAAGGGTTTTCACAAAAAAGAAGTCTCACCCAACACCTCCTAACACACACAGGAGAAAACGATATATGAATGATGCTATTGTAAGAGAGGATTTTCACAGAAAAGTATACTCAATCGTCATATACAGGAAAAATGCCATATGAATGTTGCTATTGTAAGAGAGCGTTTCCACAGAAAAGTACACTCAATATTTACTAACATACACAGGAGAAAAACCATATGAATGTTCACACTGTAATAAAGGGTTTTCTGACAAAAGAATTCTCACCCAACACCTCGTAACACACACAGGAGAAAAGCCATATGAATGTTCACACTGTAATAAAGGGTTTTTTCAGAAAAAAAATCTCACCCAACATCTAACACACGCGGGAGAAAAGCCATATGAATGTTGCTTTTGTAAGAAAGGATTTTCACGGAAAAATGCACTCAATCGTCATATACTAACACATACAGGAGAAAAGCCATACATGTATGAATGTTGCTATTGTAAAAAAGGATTTTCTTTGAAAAATAATCTTAAACGTCATCTCCGAACACATACAGGAGAAAAGCCATATGAATGTTCACACTGTAATAAAGGGTTTCCTGAGAAAAGAAATCTCACCCAACACCTCGTAACACACACAGGAGAAAAGCCATATGAATGTTCACACTGTAATAAAGGGTTTTCTCAGAAAAAAAATCTCACCCAACATCTCCTAACACACGCGGGAGAAAAGCCATATGAATGTTGCTTTTGTAAGAAAGGATTTTCACGGAAAAATGCACTCAATCGTCATATACTAACACACACAGGAGAAAAGCCATATGAATGTTCACACTGTAATAAAGGGTTTTCACAAAAAAGAAGTCTCACCCAACACCTCCTAACACACACAGGAGAAAAAGATATATGAATGATGCTATTGTAAGAGAGGATTTTCACAGAAAATTATACTCAATCTTCATATACAGGAAAAATGCCATATGAATGTTGCTATTGTAAGAGAGCCTTTCCTCAGAAAAGTACACTCAATATTTACTAACATACACAGGAGAAAAACCATATGAATGTTCACACTGTAATAAAGGGTTTTCTGACAAAAGAATTCTCACCCAACACCTCGTAACACACACAGGAGAAAAGCCATATGAATGTTCACACTGTAATAAAGGGTTTTCTCAGAAAAAAAATCTCACCCAACATCTCCTAACACACGCGGGAGAAAAGCCATATGAATGTTGCTTTTGTAAGAAAGGATTTTCACGGAAAAATGCACTCAATCGTCATATACTAACACACACAGGAGAAAAGCCATATGAATGTTCACACTGTAATAAAGGGTTTTCACAAAAAAGAAGTCTCACCCAACACCTCCTAACACACACAGGAGAAAAAGATATATGAATGATGCTATTGTAAGAGAGGATTTTCACAGAAAATTATACTCAATCTTCATATACAGGAAAAATGCCATATGAATGTTGCTATTGTAAGAGAGCCTTTCCTCAGAAAAGTACACTCAATATTTACTAACATACACAGGAGAAAAACCATATGAATGTTCACACTGTAATAAAGGGTTTTCTGACAAAAGAATTCTCACCCAACACCTCGTAACACACACAGGAGAAAAGCCATATGAATGTTGCTATTGTAAGAAAGGATTCTTTCATAAAAATGTACTCAATCGTCATATACTAACACATACAGGAGAAATGTCATATGAATGTTGCTACTGTAAGAGAGGGTTTCCTCAGAAAAGTGCACTCAATATACATTTACTAACACACAAAGGAGTAAAGCCATATGAATGTTGCTATTGTAAGAAAGGATTCTCTCAGAAAAGTGCACTCACTCAACATAAACTAATACATACAGGAGAAAAGCCATATGAATGTTCACACTGTAATAAAGGATTTTCTGAGAAAAGAAATCTCACCCAACACCTCCTAACACACAGAGGAGAAAAGCCATATGAATGTTCACACTGTAATAAAGGGTTTTCTCAGAAAAAAAAATCTCACCCAACATCTCCTAACACACGCGGAAGAAAAGCCATATGAATGTTGCTATTGTAAGAAAGGATTTTCACGGAAAAATGCACTCAATCGTCATATACTAACACATACAGGAGAAAAGCCATATGAATGTTGCTATCGTAAAAAAGGATTTTCTTTGAAAAATAATCTTAAACGTCATCTCCGAACACATACAGGAGAAAAGCCATATGAATGTTCACACTGTAATAAAGGGTTTCCTGAGAAAAGAAATCTCACCCAACACCTCCTAACACACACAGGAGAAAAGCCATATGAATGTTCACACTGTAAGAAAGGATTTTCACGGAAAAATGCACTCAATCGTCATATACTAACACATACAGGAGAAAAGCCATATGAATGTTCACACTGTAATAAAGGGTTTCCTGAGAAAAGAAATCTCACCCAACACCTCCTAACACACACAGGAGAAAAGCCATATGAATGTTCACACTGTAATAAAGGGTTTTCACAAAAAAGAAGTCTCACCCAACACCTCCTAACACACACAGGAGAAAACGATATATGAATGATGCTATTGTAAGAGAGGATTTTCACAGAAAAGTATACTCAATCGTCATATACAGGAAAAATGCCATATGAATGTTGCTATTGTAAGAGAGCGTTTCCACAGAAAAGTACACTCAATATTTACTAACATACACAGGAGAAAAACCATATGAATGTTCACACTGTAATAAAGGGTTTTCTGACAAAAGAATTCTCACCCAACACCTCGTAACACACACAGGAGAAAAGCCATATGAATGTTCACACTGTAATAAAGGGTTTTTTCAGAAAAAAAATCTCACCCAACATCTAACACACGCGGGAGAAAAGCCATATGAATGTTGCTTTTGTAAGAAAGGATTTTCACGGAAAAATGCACTCAATCGTCATATACTAACACATACAGGAGAAAAGCCATACATGTATGAATGTTGCTATTGTAAAAAAGGATTTTCTTTGAAAAATAATCTTAAACGTCATCTCCGAACACATACAGGAGAAAAGCCATATGAATGTTCACACTGTAATAAAGGGTTTCCTGAGAAAAGAAATCTCACCCAACACCTTGTAACACACACAGGAGAAAAGCCATATGAATGTTCACACTGTAATAAAGGGTTTTCTCAGAAAAAAAATCTCACCCAACATCTCCTAACACACGCGGGAGAAAAGCCATATGAATGTTGCTTTTGTAAGAAAGGATTTTCACGGAAAAATGCACTCAATCGTCATATGCTAACACACACAGGAGAAAAGCCATATGAATGTTCACACTGTAATAAAGGGTTTTCACAAAAAAGAAGTCTCACCCAACACCTCCTAACACACACAGGAGAAAAAGATATATGAATGATGCTATTGTAAGAGAGGATTTTCACAGAAAATTATACTCAATCTTCATATACAGGAAAAATGCCATATGAATGTTGCTATTGTAAGAGAGCCTTTCCTCAGAAAAGTACACTCAATATTTACTAACATACACAGGAGAAAAACCATATGAATGTTCACACTGTAATAAAGGGTTTTCTGACAAAAGAATTCTCACCCAACACCTCGTAACACACACAGGAGAAAAGCCATATGAATGTTGCTATTGTAAGAAAGGATTCTTTCATAAAAATGTACTCAATCGTCATATACTAACACATACAGGAGAAATGTCATATGAATGTTGCTACTGTAAGAGAGGGTTTCCTCAGAAAAGTGCACTCAATATACATTTACTAACACACAAAGGAGTAAAGCCATATGAATGTTGCTATTGTAAGAAAGGATTCTCTCAGAAAAGTGCACTCACTCAACATAAACTAATACATACAGGAGAAAAGCCATATGAATGTTCACACTGTAATAAAGGATTTTCTGAGAAAAGAAATCTCACCCAACACCTCCTAACACACAGAGGAGAAAAGCCATATGAATGTTCACACTGTAATAAAGGGTTTTCTCAGAAAAAAAAATCTCACCCAACATCTCCTAACACACGCGGAAGAAAAGCCATATGAATGTTGCTATTGTAAGAAAGGATTTTCACGGAAAAATGCACTCAATCGTCATATACTAACACATACAGGAGAAAAGCCATATGAATGTTGCTATTGTAAAAAAGGATTTTCTTTGAAAAATAATCTTAAACGTCATCTCCGAACACATACAGGAGAAAAGCCATATGAATGTTCACACTGTAATAAAGGGTTTCCTGAGAAAAGAAATCTCACCCAACACCTCCTAACACACACAGGAGAAAAGCCATATGAATGTTCACACTGTAAAAAAGGATTTTCTTTGAAAAATAATCTTAAACGTCATCTCCGAACACATACAGGAGAAAAGCCATATGAATGTTCACACTGTAATAAAGGGTTTCCTGAGAAAAGAAATCTCACCCAACACCTCCTAACACACACAGGAGAAAAGCCATATGAATGTTCACACTGTAATAAAGGGTTTTCACAAAAAAGAAGTCTCACCAACACCTCCTAACACACAGGAGAAAACGATATATGAATGATGCTATTGTAAGAGAGGATTTTCACAGAAAAGTATACTCAATCGTCATATACAGGAAAAATGCCATATGAATGTTGCTATTGTAAGAGAGCGTTTCCACAGAAAAGTACACTCAATATTTACTAACATACACAGGAGAAAAACCATATGAATGTTCACACTGTAATAAAGGGTTTTCTGACAAAAGAATTCTCACCCAACACCTCGTAACACACACAGGAGAAAAGCCATATGAATGTTGCTTTTGTAAGAAAGGATTTTCACGGAAAAATGCACTCAATCGTCATATACTAACACATACAGGAGAAAAGCCATACATGTATGAATGTTGCTATTGTAAAAAAGGATTTTCTTTGAAAAATAATCTTAAACGTCATCTCCGAACACATACAGGAGAAAAGCCATATGAATGTTCACACTGTAATAAAGGGTTTCCTGAGAAAAGAAATCTCACCCAACACCTTGTAACACACACAGGAGAAAAGCCATATGAATGTTCACACTGTAATAAAGGGTTTTCTCAGAAAAAAAATCTCACCCAACATCTCCTAACACACGCGGGAGAAAAGCCATATGAATGTTGCTTTTGTAAGAAAGGATTTTCACGGAAAAATGCACTCAATCGTCATATGCTAACACACACAGGAGAAAAGCCATATGAATGTTCACACTGTAATAAAGGGTTTTCACAAAAAAGAAGTCTCACCCAACACCTCCTAACACACACAGGAGAAAAAGATATATGAATGATGCTATTGTAAGAGAGGATTTTCACAGAAAATTATACTCAATCTTCATATACAGGAAAAATGCCATATGAATGTTGCTATTGTAAGAGAGCCTTTCCTCAGAAAAGTACACTCAATATTTACTAACATACACAGGAGAAAAACCATATGAATGTTCACACTGTAATAAAGGGTTTTCTGACAAAAGAATTCTCACCCAACACCTCGTAACACACACAGGAGAAAAGCCATATGAATGTTGCTATTGTAAGAAAGGATTCTTTCATAAAAATGTACTCAATCGTCATATACTAACACATACAGGAGAAATGTCATATGAATGTTGCTACTGTAAGAGAGGGTTTCCTCAGAAAAGTGCACTCAATATACATTTACTAACACACAAAGGAGTAAAGCCATATGAATGTTGCTATTGTAAGAAAGGATTCTCTCAGAAAAGTGCACTCACTCAACATAAACTAATACATACAGGAGAAAAGCCATATGAATGTTCACACTGTAATAAAGGATTTTCTGAGAAAAGAAATCTCACCCAACACCTCCTAACACACAGAGGAGAAAAGCCATATGAATGTTCACACTGTAATAAAGGGTTTTCTCAGAAAAAAAAATCTCACCCAACATCTCCTAACACACGCGGAAGAAAAGCCATATGAATGTTGCTATTGTAAGAAAGGATTTTCACGGAAAAATGCACTCAATCGTCATATACTAACACATACAGGAGAAAAGCCATATGAATGTTGCTATTGTAAAAAAGGATTTTCTTTGAAAAATAATCTTAAACGTCATCTCCGAACACATACAGGAGAAAAGCCATATGAATGTTCACACTGTAATAAAGGGTTTCCTGAGAAAAGAAATCTCACCCAACACCTCCTAACACACACAGGAGAAAAGCCATATGAATGTTCACACTGTAAGAAAGGATTTTCACGGAAAAATGCACTCAATCGTCATATACTAACACATACAGGAGAAAAGCCATATGAATGTTCACACTGTAATAAAGGGTTTCCTGAGAAAAGAAATCTCACCCAACACCTCCTAACACACACAGGAGAAAAGCCATATGAATGTTCACACTGTAATAAAGGGTTTTCACAAAAAAGAAGTCTCACCCAACACCTCCTAACACACACAGGAGAAAACGATATATGAATGATGCCATTGTAAGAGAGGATTTTCACAGAAAAGTATACTCAATCGTCATATACAGGAAAAATGCCATATGAATGTTGCTATTGTAAGAGAGCGTTTCCACAGAAAAGTACACTCAATATTTACTAACATACACAGGAGAAAAACCATATGAATGTTCACACTGTAATAAAGGGTTTTCTGACAAAAGAATTCTCACCCAACACCTCGTAACACACACAGGAGAAAAGCCATATGAATGTTCACACTGTAATAAAGGGTTTTTTCAGAAAAAAAATCTCACCCAACATCTAACACACGCGGGAGAAAAGCCATATGAATGTTGCTTTTGTAAGAAAGGATTTTCACGGAAAAATGCACTCAATCGTCATATACTAACACATACAGGAGAAAAGCCATACATGTATGAATGTTGCTATTGTAAAAAAGGATTTTCTTTGAAAAATAATCTTAAACGTCATCTCCGAACACATACAGGAGAAAAGCCATATGAATGTTCACACTGTAATAAAGGGTTTCCTGAGAAAAGAAATCTCACCCAACACCTCGTAACACACACAGGAGAAAAGCCATATGAATGTTCACACTGTAATAAAGGGTTTTCTCAGAAAAAAAATCTCACCCAACATCTCCTAACACACGCGGGAGAAAAGCCATATGAATGTTGCTTTTGTAAGAAAGGATTTTCACGGAAAAATGCACTCAATCGTCATATGCTAACACACACAGGAGAAAAGCCATATGAATGTTCACACTGTAATAAAGGGTTTTCACAAAAAAGAAGTCTCACCCAACACCTCCTAACACACACAGGAGAAAAAGATATATGAATGATGCTATTGTAAGAGAGGATTTTCACAGAAAATTATACTCAATCTTCATATACAGGAAAAATGCCATATGAATGTTGCTATTGTAAGAGAGCCTTTCCTCAGAAAAGTACACTCAATATTTACTAACATACACAGGAGAAAAACCATATGAATGTTCACACTGTAATAAAGGGTTTTCTGACAAAAGAATTCTCACCCAACACCTCGTAACACACACAGGAGAAAAGCCATATGAATGTTGCTATTGTAAGAAAGGATTCTTTCATAAAAATGTACTCAATCGTCATATACTAACACATACAGGAGAAATGTCATATGAATGTTGCTACTGTAAGAGAGGGTTTCCTCAGAAAAGTGCACTCAATATACATTTACTAACACACAAAGGAGTAAAGCCATATGAATGTTGCTATTGTAAGAAACGATTCTCTCAGAAAAGTGCACTCACTCAACATAAACTAATACATACAGGAGAAAAGCCATATGAATGTTCACACTGTAATAAAGGATTTTCTGAGAAAAGAAATCTCACCCAACACCTCCTAACACACAGAGGAGAAAAGCCATATGAATGTTCACACTGTAATAAAGGGTTTTCTCAGAAAAAAAAATCTCACCCAACATCTCCTAACACACGCGGAAGAAAAGCCATATGAATGTTGCTATTGTAAGAAAGGATTTTCACGGAAAAATGCACTCAATCGTCATATACTAACACATACAGGAGAAAAGCCATATGAATGTTGCTATTGTAAAAAAGGATTTTCTTTGAAAAATAATCTTAAACGTCATCCCCGAACACATACAGGAGAAAAGCCATATGAATGTTCACACTGTAATAAAGGGTTTCCTGAGAAAAGAAATCTCACCCAACACCTCCTAACACACACAGGAGAAAAGCCATATGAATGTTCACACTGTAAGAAAGGATTTTCACGGAAAAATGCACTCAATCGTCATATACTAACACATACAGGAGAAAAGCCATATGAATGTTCACACTGTAATAAAGGGTTTCCTGAGAAAAGAAATCTCACCCAACACCTCCTAACACACACAGGAGAAAAGCCATATGAATGTTCACACTGTAATAAAGGGTTTTCACAAAAAAGAAGTCTCACCCAACACCTCCTAACACACACAGGAGAAAACAATATATGAATGATGCCATTGTAAGAGAGGATTTTCACAGAAAAGTATACTCAATCGTCATATACAGGAAAAATGCCATATGAATGTTGCTATTGTAAGAGAGCGTTTCCACAGAAAAGTACACTCAATATTTACTAACATACACAGGAGAAAAACCATATGAATGTTCACACTGTAATAAAGGGTTTTCTGACAAAAGAATTCTCACCCAACACCTCGTAACACACACAGGAGAAAAGCCATATGAATGTTCACACTGTAATAAAGGGTTTTTTCAGAAAAAAAATCTCACCCAACATCTAACACACGCGGGAGAAAAGCCATATGAATGTTGCTTTTGTAAGAAAGGATTTTCACGGAAAAATGCACTCAATCGTCATATACTAACACATACAGGAGAAAAGCCATACATGTATGAATGTTGCTATTGTAAAAAAGGATTTTCTTTGAAAAATAATCTTAAACGTCATCTCCGAACACATACAGGAGAAAAGCCATATGAATGTTCACACTGTAATAAAGGGTTTCCTGAGAAAAGAAATCTCACCCAACACCTCGTAACACACACAGGAGAAAAGCCATATGAATGTTCACACTGTAATAAAGGGTTTTCTCAGAAAAAAAATCTCACCCAACATCTCCTAACACACGCGGGAGAAAAGCCATATGAATGTTGCTTTTGTAAGAAAGGATTTTCACGGAAAAATGCACTCAATCGTCATATACTAACACACACAGGAGAAAAGCCATATGAATGTTCACACTGTAATAAAGGGTTTTCACAAAAAAAGAAGTCTCACCCAACACCTCCTAACACACACAGGAGAAAAAGATATATGAATGATGCTATTGTAAGAGAGGATTTTCACAGAAAATTATACTCAATCTTCATATACAGGAAAAATGCCATATGAATGTTGCTATTGTAAGAGAGCCTTTCCTCAGAAAAGTACACTCAATATTTACTAACATACACAGGAGAAAACCCATATGAATGTTCACACTGTAATAAAGGGTTTTCTGACAAAAGAATTCTCACCCAACACCTCGTAACACACACAGGAGAAAAGCCATATGAATGTTGCTACTGTAAGAGAGGGTTTCCTCAGAAAAGTGCACTCAATATACATTTACTAACACACAAAGGAGTAAAGCCATATGAATGTTGCTATTGTAAGAAAGGATTCTCTCAGAAAAGTGCACTCACTCAACATAAACTAATACATACAGGAGAAAAGCCATATGAATGTTCACACTGTAATAAAGGATTTTCTGAGAAAAGAAATCTCACCCAACACCTCCTAACACACAGAGGAGAAAAGCCATATGAATGTTAACACTGTAATAAAGGGTTTTCTCAGAAAAAAAAATCTCACCCAACATCTAACACACGCGGAAGAAAAGCCATATGAATGTTGCTATTGTAAGAAAGGATTTTCACGGAAAAATTCACTCAATCGTCATATACTAACACATACAGGAGAAAAGCCATATGAATGTTGCTATTGTAAAAAAGGATTTTCTTTGAAAAATAATCTTAAACGTCATCTCCGAACACATACAGGAGAAAAGCCATATGAATGTTCACACTGTAATAAAGGGTTTCCTGAGAAAAGAAATCTCACCCAACACCTCCTAACACACACAGGAGAAAAGCCATATGAATGTTCACACTGTAAGAAAGGATTTTCACGGAAAAATGCACTCAATCGTCATATACTAACACATACAGGAGAAAAGCCATATGAATGTTGCTATTGTAAAAAAGGATTTTCTTTGAAAAATAATCTTAAACGTCATCTCCGAACACATACAGGAGAAAAGCCATATGAATGTTCACACTGTAATAAAGGGTTTCCTGAGAAAAGAAATCTCACCCAACACCTAACACACACAGGAGAAAAGCCATATGAATGTTCACACTGTAATAAAGGGTTTTCACATAAAAGAAGTCTCACCCAACACCTAACACACACAGGAGAAAACGATATATGAATGATGCTATTGTAAGAGAGGATTTTCACAGAAAAGTATACTCAATCGTCATATACAGGAAAAATGCCATATGAATGTTGCTATTGTAAGAGAGCGTTTCCACAGAAAAGTACACTCAATATTTACTAACATACACAGGAGAAAAACCATATGAATGTTCACACTGTAATAAAGGGTTTTCTGACAAAAGAATTCTCACCCAACACCTCGTAACACACACAGGAGAAAACCCAGATAGCAAAATATCTGGGGCCCATCTGGGTTTTGTATGGGCTGACTAAACCCACGTGGCCCATACAAAAACCAGATGTATACCAGATGGGCCTTCCCACCCAGAACCCACACATATGGGCCCCATGTGGGCCCCATGTGGGTTTTTGTTTTTGAAAATCGCACGTCGAACATCAGCTGGGCCCAGCTAAAAACCAGATGTATACCAGATGGGCCTTCCCACCAAGAACCCACAAGTACCAACACATATGGGCCCCATATGGGCCCCATATGGGCCCCATGTGGGTTTTTGGTGGTGATAATCGCACGTCGAAGATTGTCTTCACCCAGCTGAAAACCAGATGTATCCCATATGGGCCTTCCCACAAAGAACCCACAGGTATACGGAGCCCACGTGGCCCATTTAAAAACCAGATGTATACCAGATGGGCCTTCCCATCCAGAACCCACAAGTACCAACACATATAGGCCCCATATGGGCCCCATGTGGGTTTTTGGTGGTGATAATTGCACGTCGAAGATTGTCTTCACCCAGCTGAAAACCAGATGTATATCAGATGGGCCTTCCCACCAAGAACCCACAGGTATACGGAGCCCACGTGGCCCATATAAAAAACAGATGTATACCAGATGGGCCTTCCCATCCAGAACCCACAAGTACCAACACATATAGGGCCCATATGGGCTCCATGTGGGTTTTTAGTGGTGAAAATCGCACGTCGAACATTGTCTTCGCCCAGCTGAAAACCAGATGTATACCAGATGGGCCTTCCCACCCAAAACCCACAAAAATATCCCATCATTTGCATAATGAGTATGGGGTGCGTGCATATCTATGTTTTTTTAACAATTTATCTAAATTTACAGGATATTTCTTAACTACTGATGATTTAGTTATTTGCAATTCATTTCGAAAATACTACAAAATGTAAATTGCCAATTATTAGGAAATTTCACTACTTTGTTTAAATTACATTTAATTAAACATGAATTAGAAAAAACACTAACTATAATATAAAACAGATTCAATAAAATACAAGTATATGGAAATGTCTTATCACAACAAATTAACCAGGTCTTTTTAACACCAATGCCTTTACATTGGAAATGTTAGACGATGTGTTGTTGCCATTGACCAAATTAATTAGTACAAGTGCTACATAACCTACTAATTATGTCTGCTAATTGGAGCTTTCAATCAGTGGTTGAAAGTTGTGTCAAATGGTACGACTGGTCCAGTTAAACCCAACTGGTAACCCTGGAAATTGAAATGGGATAAATGAATTCAACTGGGAAAAATAGGAACCTATTTAAACAATATGAAGCCCATTTAAAACCACATTGGCCCATATGGGACCAGATCAAACCCACTTGGCCCATATGGATCCCATATAAAAACCCACTTATAGCCCATATCAGACCTTCATTTCTAAGGAGCGCGATCGCGCCGGCGCTCCTACAGCGCTCCTAAAAAATAATCAGGAGAGTTGTTTACAGCGCTCCTTGGTTTCAATGTTTTCCTTCAGTTAAAAATCCCAAGTGTTTGCCGTGAAAATGCGCCCATAAATTATTAGAACAGAAAAAATACACGAATGATTCGTAATGGGCGCATTTTCACGGAAACACATGCGCCTTATAAAAGCACTAAATACGAAGGTAGTAGAGAGCTCGCGCGGCAAACTGTTCGTGATTCGGGATCACGAACAGTTTTCCTCGCACGAGCTCTCTACTAGCTTTGTATTTAGTGCTTTAATAAGGCGCAAGTGTTTCGTGAAAATGCACCCTTATATAGGCTAGCGCACGTGCAGACCATGCGATCGCTAAAATGCTGTGGCGCACGCACGTACGTACATACTTTGTATCGAAGGATCAAGAAAACAAATCGTCAAATGGAGAAATAAACAAGCATTCAAATAGTCATTAGAGATCTGTCGAGGTTTGTTTGTAGATTATTATTTCATCTCAAATAGAATTTATAATTCTCTTATTGATAAGTTAAGAACACCTACGATGTTCTCGATCGTAGTTACTCTAATTTTGCTAGCAGCCGACCCAGCGTTGTTGTGGCAGAAAGCTAGCCGGCCAGCTTCCCATGACAAACCTTTCGAGTCCCGGTAAAATTGCGCGCGCTGCGACTCTCCGAAAGTGCGTTGGTCTTGTTGACAAACTCTAGCCCGCTAGGATCCCACGACGGACCATTCGTGGTATGGTGAGAGTGTGTGTGCGAGGTACGATTTTGGTTTCGAGAACGCACGTTACACAACTTTTTAGTACGAATATTTGGTCAGTTTTCTTCTTATTTCTTTGGTTATACAACAATTAAAAAGATAATTTTTTCAAATTTGCTCCTACTGCCGAGAGTGTGGCAGAAGGTTGGTGTGTCTATTCATTTGCTCATCAATATTTTTAGTTACTTTAAAAAAGTCTAGACCTAACAAGTTAGATCTAGAGTCTACTGTTTAATTACTCACCAGAAATTAGCTCCAACACCGGCGCCGGTGTTGGAGCTTCCTGGAGTTACTGTTTAATGTGCAAGTTGATGTTCTTAATCAATCTTTCCTGTTGATCTTGTTAAGATTAAAAAGTTATTAAATTGATCGTAGACCCTATTCACATTATGAAATTAACTACTTTGCACTTATTTAAGTTGTGTAATTAGTTGTCATCTGTTTTTGGAAAATTGCCCCTGGTTCTTAAGAAATTGCCCCTTGCTCTGGTAAATCCCCGCGGGCAAGGGGCAACTTTTAAAAATAAATTGCCCCTTGCTCCTGGCTGCTTAATCTAAGGCTTGGCTGTACCATATCACTCCCAGCACTGGAGTTTCCCGTGCGCGATTTAGTCCACTGCAAAATGGCAGCACTGCCCCGGGGGAATCAAGTGTCCCTTTCCACATTTTTTAAGTGGGATATACACACCTCATTTTCCCACGAAACTATTACTACTGAAGGTGGGAAAACTCTCGTCACGCACGCGAGCTGTAATTCCTGCTCTAAATATTATTATTTTATTACAGCATTTGAACCCACACACAATAACACAAGGTAAAAACATCAATTTTCAAATTGAGCTCCTTACTCTTTCCAGGAGAGTTATTTGAGGAGCTCAATTTGAGCTCCTTGGCAAAACAAGGAGTGGGATTAATAGAGCTCCACCAAATTCTAGAAATGAAGGTCTGCCATATGGGGCCCATATAGAACCCACTTGACCCATATATAGAATGTGGTAGGTCCCACATAAAGCCCACAAATGGCCCATCTGGCGCCCAATAGGTAACCCTTGTGTATATTGATGGGCCAATTGTGGGGTACATCTGGGTTTCACGTGGGCCTATCTGGGCCAAGTGGGTACAATCTGGGCCGCCCATCTGGGGCCCTTCTATAACCCGGGTGCAGATTGCTGGGCCCCACATGGGGCCTATCTGGGACCCATCTGGGCCAAATGGGCCAAGTGGGCAAGAGATGGGCTGGCCCATCTGGGCCAAGTGGGCCAGCCCAGTTTTAACCAGATAAAACCCAGATGGGCCCCACAACATTTTGCTATCTGGGAAGCCATATGAATGTTCACACTGTAATAAAGGGTTTTTTCAGAAAAAAAATCTCACCCAACATCTAACACACGCGGGAGAAAAGCCATATGAATGTTGCTTTTGTAAGAAAGGATTTTCACGGAAAAATGCACTCAATTGTCATATACTAACACATACAGGAGAAAAGCCATACATGTATGAATGTTGCTATTGTAAAAAAGGATTTTCTTTGAAAAATAATCTTAAACGTCATCTCCGAACACATACAGGAGAAAAGCCATATGAATGTTCACACTGTAATAAAGGGTTTCCTGAGAAAAGAAATCTCACCCAACACCTCGTAACACACACAGGAGAAAAGCCATATGAATGTTCACACTGTAATAAAGGGTTTTCTCAGAAAAAAAATCTCACCCAACATCTCCTAACACACGCGGGAGAAAAGCCATATGAATGTTGCTTTTGTAAGAAAGGATTTTCACGGAAAAATGCACTCAATCGTCATATACTAACACACACAGGAGAAAAGCCATATGAATGTTCACACTGTAATAAAGGGTTTTCACAAAAAAGAAGTCTCACCCAACACCTCCTAACACACACAGGAGAAAAAGATATATGAATGATGCTATTGTAAGAGAGGATTTTCACAGAAAATTATACTCAATCTTCATATACAGGAAAAATGCCATATGAATGTTGCTATTGTAAGAGAGCCTTTCCTCAGAAAAGTACACTCAATATTTACTAACATACACAGGAGAAAAACCATATGAATGTTCACACTGTAATAAAGGGTTTTCTGACAAAAGAATTCTCACCCAACACCTCGTAACACACACAGGAGAAAAGCCATATGAATGTTGCTATTGTAAGAAAGGATTCTTTCATAAAAATGTACTCAATCGTCATATACTAACACATACAGGAGAAATGTCATATGAATGTTGCTACTGTAAGAGAGGGTTTCCTCAGAAAAGTGCACTCAATATACATTTACTAACACACAAAGGAGTAAAGCCATATGAATGTTGCTATTGTAAGAAAGGATTCTCTCAGAAAAGTGCACTCACTCAACATAAACTAATACATACAGGAGAAAAGCCATATGAATGTTCACACTGTAATAAAGGATTTTCTGAGAAAAGAAATCTCACCCAACACCTCCTAACACACAGAGGAGAAAAGCCATATGAATGTTCACACTGTAATAAAGGGTTTTCTCAGAAAAAAAAATCTCACCCAACATCTCCTAACACACGCGGAAGAAAAGCCATATGAATGTTGCTATTGTAAGAAAGGATTTTTACGGAAAAATGCACTCAATCGTCATATACTAACACATACAGGAGAAAAGCCATATGAATGTTGCTATTGTAAAAAAGGATTTTCTTTGAAAAATAATCTTAAACGTCATCTCCGAACACATACAGGAGAAAAGCCATATGAATGTTCACACTGTAATAAAGGGTTTCCTGAGAAAAGAAATCTCACCCAACACCTCCTAACACACACAGGAGAAAAGCCATATGAATGTTCACACTGTAATAAAGGGTTTTCACAAAAAAGAAGTCTCACCAACACCTCCTAACACACAGGAGAAAACGATATATGAATGATGCTATTGTAAGAGAGGATTTTCACAGAAAAGTATACTCAATCGTCATATACAGGAAAAATGCCATATGAATGTTGCTATTGTAAGAGAGCGTTTCCACAGAAAAGTACACTCAATATTTACTAACATACACAGGAGAAAAACCATATGAATGTTCACACTGTAATAAAGGGTTTTCTGACAAAAGAATTCTCACCCAACACCTCGTAACACACACAGGAGAAAAGCCATATGAATGTTCACACTGTAATAAAGGGTTTTTTCAGAAAAAAAATCTCACCCAACATCTAACACACGCGGGAGAAAAGCCATATGAATGTTGCTTTTGTAAGAAAGGATTTTCACGGAAAAATGCACTCAATCGTCATATACTAACACATACAGGAGAAAAGCCATACATGTATGAATGTTGCTATTGTAAAAAAGGATTTTCTTTGAAAAATAATCTTAAACGTCATCTCCGAACACATACAGGAGAAAAGCCATATGAATGTTCACACTGTAATAAAGGGTTTCCTGAGAAAAGAAATCTCACCCAACACCTCGTAACACACACAGGAGAAAAGCCATATGAATGTTCACACTGTAATAAAGGGTTTTCTCAGAAAAAAATCTCACCCAACACCTCCTAACACACACAGGAGAAAAGCCATATGAATGTTCACACTGTAATAAAGGGTTTTCACAAAAAAGAAGTCTCACCCAACACCTCCTAACACACACAGGAGAAAAAGATATATGAATGATGCTATTGTAAGAGAGGATTTTTCACAGAAAAGTATACTCAATCGTCATATACAGGAGAAATGCCATATGAATGTTGCTATTGTAAGAGAGCGTTTCCTCAGAAAAGTACACTCAATATTTACTAACATACACAGGAGAAAAGCCATACGAATGTTCACACTGTAATAAAAGGGTTTTCTGACAAAAGAATTCTCACCCAACACCTCGTAACACACACAGGAGAAAAGCCATATGAATGTTCACATTGTAATAAAGGGTTTTCTGACAAAAGAATTCTCACCCAACACCTCGTAACACAGAGAGGAGAAAAGCCATATAAATGATGCTATTGTAAGAAGGGGTTTTCACAGAAAGGTGCACTCAATCGTCATATACTAACACATAGAGGAGAAATGCCATATAAATGTTCACACTGTAAGAAAAGATTTTCTCAGAAAAGCACTCTCACCCAACACCTAACACACAAAGGAGAAAAGCTATATGAATGATCACACTGTAAGAAAGGGTTTCCTTTGAAAATTGCACTCAATATTCATTTACTAACACATACAGGAGAAAAGCCATATGGATGTTGCTATTGTTAGAAAGGATTTTCTCAGAAAAATGTACTGAATCGTTACATACATATAAAGAGAAAAGCCACATGAATGTTGATATTGTATAAAGAAAGGATTTTCTCACAAAAGTGCCCTCAATCAACATATACTAATACATACAGGAGAAAAGCCATATGTATGTTGCTATCGTAAGAAAAGGATTTTCTCAGGAAAATGTACTCAATCGTCATATACACACAAGAGAAAAGCCATATGAATGTTGCTATTGTAAGAAAGGATTTTCTCAGAAACTCAATCGTCATATACATACAGGAGAAAAGCCATATGGATGTTGCTATTGTAAGAAAGGATTTTCTCAGAAAAATGTACTCAATCGTCATATACACACAAGAGAAAAGCCATATGAATGTTGATATTGTAAGAAAGGATTTTCTCACAAAAGTGAACTCAATTGTCATATATACTAACAAATAGAGGAAATAGCCATGTAAATGTTCCTATTTAAAGAAATGATCATCTCAGAAAAGTGTTCTCAATTGTCACATACTAACACATACAAGAGAAAAGCCATATGAATGTTCACACTGTAAGAAAAGTTTTTCTGTCAAATACAATTTTTCTAGGTGTAACCTTTTTTTTTTACTCACACGGTAGACTGTCGTGTTCTAAAAAACCTTAGGAAAACGGTTTTTGAAATTTCTATTTCCAATCATAAATATCTTCATTATCAGACAGGCGATCAGCTTGTATAAGTCATGGGGTCTGCGAAGGTGCCGCGTTAAAGGGTTAAAAAGGGTACTTTTTAGGGCTATTTTTCTAGACCCTGACTCCGACTTGCCAGTTGCCTACAGGTAAATTTGTACATGTGTTCCTCAGGTATTACCGGGGTATACATTTATATTTTGTTTTGAATAGTAGAATAGTAGCTGTTCATTGTATATTGTGTACTTTTTGTAAACACTACATTTACTGGTACGTATTTATGTAATATATATAGATCCAATTTGAAATGTAATTCTTTTTTTTCAAAGAAAGGACTTATGATGGGCTATGGCTGTGCATTGAACCCATTTGGAAGTGTACAGGTTGATATTATTGCTTCTCTATTGAAATACATTTTTATATTGTGAGTTTTACATAAAAAGCGCAATTTGATTTATTTTACATTAATTGTCAACAACTTAAATGGTAATCCCTATCGCACTTCAAAATGCTCACTCGAGAGGTTACAATTTTGCAATACTTGTTTAGGAGTAAATTTTTGTGAAAAACCTGTTAAGGGTGTGTATTTTGGCTTGAGAAGAAATCTTCGTTTAGAAGGTACGTGTCTGGAAAACCTGTGGTCATGCATGCTTACAGTATTTCTACATGACTGAGACCCCTGGGATAACATAAAACCCTGTGTATGGGATAACACTCTTTCATAAGATGTATAATAATTTACTGTTCATAGAAGATTTTAAAAATAATTAGCAATTTTCTAGGTGTAATTTTTTTTTGACTCACACGGTATAGGGCTCGCACTCAACCCGAGTTGTACTTGGGTTCCATGCGCGCCCTATTCTATGAGAGTGTACGTATATGTCTGTTTTAAAGGCCGTCTGTACTAGTTTGGCTAGGAGGGATTAAACCAACCAGGGAGGTCACTGCAGTGGCGGATCCAGGGGGGGGCCCCCCCCCCCCCTTGAGAAAAAAATCATGTAAAAATCACGTGATTTTTACGTTTTCGGGGGGGTTGGGCCTCAAGGGGGGGGTGCAAATTGAAAAATTTTCGAGGACCAAAAAAAAAAAAAAAGTGCTAACTACCCCCCCCCCCCCCCCCCCCCCCTGAGCGACTTTTCGACCGGCGCGATTTTCAAATTTTCGGGAGCAAAAAAAAAGAATAAAGTTGGGCCCCCTCCCCTAAGAAATCCTGGATCCGCGCCTGGGTCACTGACAGGTGGCTATGTCATCAACTCAGCTGTCAATTAACATAAGAAAAAGAGGATCATGGGGGACCAATGGTTACCGATTAGGCATTGTTTTCTATATAGAGGGAGCAAGTAGCTACAAGTATTACAGTGTTTTCTACTTGCACATTCAAGTTGCTTCAAGTTCTACTTATTTGTCCGTCACTGCACTTCCCTTGCACGTGTTCCTGTGACCGCGCACCTTTTTTCTGCACAAAGTACGACAATACTCTTTTAGAGGGATGTACTTCAATGGAAGAAGAAGAGTGGTGCTTTAAGCAATATTTATTTATTCATTCATGATTTTTATTTCAACAGGGTAATTTTATTCAGTTCCCCTGGAATATTGCTAGTGGACCTGCTTTTCAAGGAAGCCCTGCATAATTAACAGTATATAAACATAAGTATAATAATTAAATAATTAACAAAATTGTACATTCATGTGAAATATTGAATTAAACACATATCTTTTTAAAATAACACTATTTGAATCATACAATATTTACTATCAATTATTTAAAGAAATTAAAAATACTGAAACTAACAAAACCACGCTTAAAAAAACAAGTACAGGTAGTCTCCTCAACAAGACATTTTACTGTTCACTGAGAAAGCGTTTATATGTTGTAATATTAATTTTGGAAGCTCATAATTATTTGAAGAGAGTTTAGCCACATGGAACCCCTTGCGTCTAGATCAAAACATGTTTTGGTGATTGTTTTACTGTAAAGTAATCCTGTTTAGGTCTATTACTCGTATTGAAAGTCGGTGGAAATTTTCTATTAATTTTGATTCCTTAAAACCTTCACAAATGCATCTTTGAAGTTTGAACTTTGTAACAAAGTATTTAATTTCTCCTTTTCTGTTTTATAAAATAAATATCCTTTATTTTCATACTTTGTACAAATGTTGTAATGTGAGTTGGGGATAAGTTAGTCACACACAGAGAGAGGGAGAGAGAAGGTCAGGGGGAGGGGTGAATAGAGGGTGTACACAGAGAGAGAGAGAGAGAGGGGGGGGGTGAGTTAGGGAAAGAGAGCAAGGAGTGTGTTATTTAGGGAGGGAGAGAGAGACAGGGATCAAAAGAGTGAGAGAGGGGGATGGGTTAGGGAGGGAGAGAGAGAGATAGGCAGGGGCGTCGCCAAAGGGGGGGGGGGGGTGTGGGGGGGGGGGGGGTGCGACACCCCCACCTGTCAGGATATTGTCGGTAAAATTGCGCTGCCGTCGGGAAAATAAGAAAAGGGGGAGGGAAAAAAAGAGAGGGAAAAAAGAGGGAAAGGGAAAGAAAAGAAAAAAAGGAAAGGAAAAGAAAGGAAAAGAAAGGAAAGAAAAGAGAAGAAAGAAAGAGAAAAAAGAAAAAGAGGGAGGAGAGGAAAGAAAGGAAAAGAAAGAAAAGAAAGAAAAGGAAACTAGAAATGCAATCGTGTCACAACGATGTGCGTGCAATGACGCCATGTTTCTACGTGTCAAACGAAGAAGCTACTCTCGGACTATCCAGAGCAATATGTAAGAAGTCTGTAGCTTCTGTGATAGTGGAGATAGTTAGGGCGAAAGAAAGGTCATCAAAACGGCCCGAAACGGAAAAATGGTGCCTGGACGGTCACGCATGAAGGTTTCCGGAGAACGAAGAATTTAGTGACCTTGAAGGAATGCTAGAGACTACGCCTACGAATTTTGAAGGGAATTGGAGTGGAGGAAGGGATCTAGAAAGGGCTCGCAAGCACTGCGTGCAAAACCAATAGAACTTGGTGCATGATGAACATGTTGCGACGCGTGCTTTGGCACGAACGGCCGCCCATACTAACACAACCAAATAACAGTCTTAAAAAATGACGTCATGGCTTGAAACGTGTTATAATAGGGCGGAAACTCGGAGGAATTCGTATAGTGATCCTTGTTCAAATGCGATTTACTCACAATTTTCTGCGTGAACATACACCATACTTGGTATCATTCGAAAGGGCGCTTCAGTGCGGTCAGTTTAAAACCATTGTCATCTGCGCAAAACGTACTGCACGCATCAAACGCGCTAGTACGTAAAGCATAGTAAATTCATCATTTTTGGCGATAACTTGGCGAAGAGGGCATTACAATTTACTAAACTTAGCAGACAGTTGTCACGTATGTGGATACATGTGTCTACCAAGTTTCATTGATGTAGGTATAAAGATCGCCGGTTTAGAGCAAGTTGAAGTTATTTCTCAATTTTCTTGAAAATGGCAAATTTGGAGGGCAATTTTCTCAAATTTGGGCAGTGAAAGGGTATACAATTTTGTATATGGCTGGAAAGGGCATATCTTCAAGTATCTAAATCCAAAAAAGGGTACGGGTTTGCCAAGCCATTATGGAGATACGGCCACAGAAAGAAAGCCAATTCCCAGAACTTTAGAGGGCGCTATTTATGTTGTGCAAAGCCATTGGAGCGTGAAATTTTGCATGGCTATGTGCAATTATGAAATAAAGATACTGTGAGATTAAAATACAAAACGGAATTTATATGAGAAAGTTATGGTAGTTTTAGATTATTTAGGGGTCCATTTTTCAAGAATTTGAGAGATTTTTGACGGAGTCGGTTTTAGATTTGAATTTTGAGTATGAAGATGGCATTTTGAAGGGCAGGTTATACGTCGCAGATTAAAGAACATATCTTAGACTATCTAGAGGAATTGTTAGAAGTTTATAGGATCTAGGATAGTGGAGATAGAAAGGAAGATAGAAAGGCCTTAAAATGGACCAGAAACGGTCAAAATGGCGCCTGGACGTTTACGCATGAGTGATTTCAGAAAACGAAAAAGTAAGTGACCTAGATTGGATATCAGAGATTACGCCTACGAAGTTTGAAAGGAATCGGGCAAGAGAAAAGGACCTGGATAGGAATAACAAGCACTACGTGCAAAGCGAATGGGATTCCGGACGACAAGAAGAAGAAGAAGAACCAAGAATATTAATAAGAAGAATGTGAACGAAAACAAGGCAATGACGAAGGTTCGTCATTGCAATGACGAAGGTTCGTCATTGCAAAAAGAGTGAAAGGGAAACGAAAGAAAAGGGGGTTGTTGGGTGGAGTCGTCTCGTCGAGGGAGCGAGAAAGACACGGGTAAATATGTTGCTGTGTCGAGTCAGCTGTGTCGGTATTCTTGCTCGATCCTCGTGTACTATATCAATGCAGAAGTTTGAAGTCGGTGAGATGTATATCGTCGGTCGGCCGACAAGTTTTTTTCCCTACGAACTGTGACTTCTTATGACGACTTCGAAAGTGACTACAACAACAATACTTGTATTTTCTCGAAGTTTCACTTTCCTATAATATCAGCTAAAGAAAATTTTTCGGGGAAACTAAATTCAAACAAGGTTTAAGAGTCAACAACGGTACGACGAATCGTCTTCCTTTCTTTATATTGTGATGAAACGCCAAAAATTTCCAAAAACGTCATTTAGACGAGTCGAGACAAAACAACGAATCGTTTCTTTCTCTAAGAATTTAAGGAAACGTCAAAGCTTCGCGCGAGAGTGGGAAACTGAATTCGGACAAATAGGGCTTATTAAAAGTCGAAAACGGTACGACGTATCGTCTTCTTTCTCTAATAATTTAAGGAAACGTCAAAGCTTCCGCGCTTTGCGCGAGAGGGGGAAACTGAATTCAGACAAAATTAATAGGGCTTATTTAGAGTCGAAAACGGTACAACGAATCGTGTTCTTTCTCTAATGATATGAGGAAACGTCAAAGCTTTCGCGCTTCGCGCGAGAGGGGGGAAACTGAATTCATATGAATAGGGCTAGTCGAAAACGGTACAACGAATCGTGTTCTTTCTCTAATAATTTAAGGAAACGTCGCAGCTTCCGCGCTTCGCGCGAGAGGGGGAAACTGAATTCAGACAAAATAGGGCTTATTTAGAGTCGAAAACGGTGCAACGAATCGTGTTCTTTCTCAAAGGATATGAGGAAACGTCAAAGCTTCCGCGCTTCGCGCGAGAGGGGGAAACTGAGTTCAGACAAAATTTATAGGGCTTATTAAGAGTCGAAAACGGTACAACGAATCGTGTTCTTTCTCTAATAATTCAAGGAAACGTCAAAGCTTCCGCGCTTCGCGCGAGAGGGGGAAACTGAATTCAGACAAAATTAATAGGGCTAATTATTTAGAGTCGAAAACAGTACAACGAATCGTGTTCTTTCTCTAATAATTTGATGAAACGTCAAAGCTTTCGCGCTTCGCGCGAGAGGGGGAAACTGAATTCAGATGAATAAGGCTTAACTCTTTATGCGCCACTTAAAAAACCCCCCTGTGCCACATTCTTTTAGGGTCACACATTTCGAGGGAATCTTTATTGACTCTGCTGAATCAAGAGGCTATAACTCTTCACTGGATGATCATGATGAAAAATATTGTGCAGCAAAGTTGTAGACCGGAAAACGTGCTTTTCGATGAACCTACATTTGTTATATTTTGAATTATTATTTTTATAATAATCATAATTATATAATGTTTAATTTTTCTTATTTACAGCAGTTTTTTATCCCTCTAGAATTTCTTATTTACCAATGATAAGACATCTTCAAATTGAATCTATTAGAAAGGTGGACTTCTTACCTTTCTTTACATAGCTTGCTCAAGTATTCTAACAATTCAGAAGGTTAGTATTTAGGTTGTTGAAGAAAAGAAGTTCAATAGGGAGAGACTTGAAAGTACCCCGCTCAGCCACCCTTGACAATGGGCTAATCTGCCCATTGAAATCCCTATTATCCCAGGTTATTGTCAATGTCCGGGGCATGAAAAGGGACGTCGTGGGGATGTTTTTCTTTGTTGTGCCATGATAAGTCAATAAGAAATAAGAGAATGTTATTGATTTTGCCCACTGGTATGAGCATGTATACATGGTATAGGCATAATATATTATATGTGATATACATGACATAATCAGCATCTTATTGAAATGTCTCATTATGAATGTTCACTGCATCTGTTCTCTCACCTTCTTTACCCCTCAATAAAATTGATTTCAAGTACATTTATCACAGCCATAGATATACAAAGAAAGAAAGAATCAATCTTAAAATATAAACTATATTGCATTGTTTTCCATTTACTTTATTGTGAGAGAGCTTATTATCAGAAATGATTGACGAGTGGAGTATGCAATGAATAAAATATGGAGAACAGACGTGAGAGACATTATGAGAGAGAAATAGTGATATGAAATGAAAGGACTTTACTGTGAATAAAGATTATAAGAGAAAGAGATAAAGATGACGACAAGACAGGATACATAATTTATTGATACGAAAATAACAATAATAATGAGATAGAGATGTCGGAAAGAAAGAGAGTAAATACTGATAGCATAAGAATGAATAAAGATAATAAGAGAAAGATATAGAGATGACGGCAAGACATAGGGTACATATAGATAGGAAAATGATAATAATAATAAGATAGAGATGACGGAAAGAAAGAGAGTAAACACTGATAGCATAAGAATGAATAAAGATAATAAGAGAAAGATATAGAGATGACGGCAAGACATAGGGTACATATAGATAGGAAAATGATAATGATAATAAGATAGAGATGACGGAAAGAAAGAGAGTAAACACTGATAGCATAAGAATGAATAAAGATAATAAGAGAAATATATAGAGATGACGGCAAGACATAGGATACATATTGATAGGAAAATAACAATAATAATAAGATAGAGATGACGGCAAGAAAGAGAGTAAACACTGATAGCATAAGAATGAATAAAGATAATAAGAGAAAGATATAGAGATGACGGCAAGACATAGGGTACATATAGATAGGAAAATGATAATAATAATAAGATAGAGATGACGGAAAGAAAGAGAGTAAACACTGACAGCATAATAATGAATAAAGATAATAAGAGAAAGATAAACAGATGACGGCAAGACATAGGGTACATATAGATAGGAAAATGATAATAATAATAAGATAGAGATGACGGAAAGAAAGAGAGTAAACAGACAGCATAAGAATGAATAAAGATAATAAGAGAAAGATAAAGAGATGACGGCAAGACATAGGGTACATCATTATAGATAGGAAAATGATAATAATAATAAGATAGAGATGACGGAAAGAAAGAGAGTAAACACTGATAGCATAAGAATGAATAAAGATAATAAGAGAAATATATAGAGATGACGGCAAGACATGGGATACATATTGATAGGAAAATAATAATAATAATAAGATAGAGATGACGGCAAGAAAGAGAGTAAACACTGATAGCATAAGAGTGAATAAAGATAATAAGAGAAATATATAGAGATGACGGCAAGACATAGGATACATATTGATAGGAAAATGATAATAATAATAAGATAGAGATGACGGAAAGAAAGAGAGTAAACACTGACAGCATAAGAATGAATAAAGATAATAAGAGAAAGATAAAGAGATGACGGCAAGACATAGGATACATCATTATAGATAGGAAAATGATAATAATAATAAGATAGAGATGACGGAAAGAAAGAGAGTAAACACTGATAGCATAAGAATGAATAAAGATAATAAGAGAAAGATAAAGAGATGACGGCAAGACATAGGGTACATATAGATAGGAAAATGATAATAATAATAAGATAGAGATGACGGAAAGAAAGAGAGTAAACACTGATAGCATAAGAATGAATAAAGATAATAAGAGAAATATATAGAGATGACGGCAAGACATAGGATACATATTGATAGGAAAATAATAATAATAATAAGATAGAGATGACGGCAAGAAAGAGAGTAAACACTGATAGCATAAGAATGAATAAAGATAATAAGAGAAATATATAGAGATGACGGCAAAACATAGGATACATATTGATAGGAAAATAATAATAATAATAAGATAGAGATGACGGCAAGAAAGAGAGTAAACACTGATAGCATAAGAATGAATAAAGATAATAAGAGAAAGATATACAGATGTCGGCAAGACATAGGGTACATATAGATAGGAAAATGATAATAATAATAAGATAGAGATGACGGCAAGAAAGAGAGTAAACACTGACAGCATAATAATGAATAAAGATAATAAGAGAAAGATAAACAGATGACGGCAAGACATAGGGTACATATAGATAGGAAAATGATAATAATAATAAGATAGAGATGACGGAAAGAAAGAGAGTAAACAGACAGCATAAGAATGAATAAAGATAATAAGAGAAAGATAAAGAGATGACGGCAAGACATAGGGTACATCATTATAGATAGGAAAATGATAATAATAATAAGATAGAGATGACGGAAAGAAAGAGAGTAAACACTGATAGCATAAGAATGAATAAAGATAATAAGAGAAATATATAGAGATGACGGCAAGACATGGGATACATATTGATAGGAAAATAATAATAATAATAAGATAGAGATGACGGCAAGAAAGAGAGTAAACACTGATAGCATAAGAGTGAATAAAGATAATAAGAGAAATATATAGAGATGACGGCAAGACATAGGATACATATTGATAGGAAAATGATAATAATAATAAGATAGAGATGACGGAAAGAAAGAGAGTAAACACTGACAGCATAAGAATGAATAAAGATAATAAGAGAAAGATAAAGAGATGACGGCAAGACATAGGATACATCATTATAGATAGGAAAATGATAATAATAATAAGATAGAGATGACGGAAAGAAAGAGAGTAAACACTGATAGCATAAGAATGAATAAAGATAATAAGAGAAAGATAAAGAGATGACGGCAAGACATAGGGTACATATAGATAGGAAAATGATAATAATAATAAGATAGAGATGACGGAAAGAAAGAGAGTAAACACTGATAGCATAAGAATGAATAAAGATAATAAGAGAAATATATAGAGATGACGGCAAGACATAGGATACATATTGATAGGAAAATAATAATAATAAGATAGAGATGACGGCAAGAAAGAGAGTAAACACTGATAGCATAAGAATGAATAAAGATAATAAGAGAAATATATAGAGATGACGGCAAAACATAGGATACATATTGATAGGAAAATAATAATAATAATAAGATAGAGATGACGGCAAGAAAGAGAGTAAACACTGATAGCATAAGAATGAATAAAGATAATAAGAGAAATATATAGAGATGACGGCAAAACATAGGATACATATTGATAGGAAAATAATAATAATAATAAGATAGAGATGACGGCAAGAAAGAGAGTAAACACTGATAGCATAAGAATGAATAAAGATAATAAGAGAAAGATATACAGATGTCGGCAAGACATAGGGTACATATAGATAGGAAAATGATAATAATAATAAGATAGAGATGACGGAAAGAAAGAGAGTAAACACTGATAGCATAAGAATGAATAAAGATAATAAGAGAAAGATAAAGAGATGACGGCAAGACATAGGGTACATATAGATAGGAAAATGATAATAATAATAAGATAGAGATGACGGAAAGAAAGAGAGTAAACACTGATAGCATAAGAATGAATAAAGATAATAAGAGAAATATATAGAGATGACGGCAAGACATAGGATACATATTGATAGGAAAATAATAATAATAATAAGATAGAGATGACGGCAAGAAAGAGAGTAAACACTGATAGCATAAGAATGAATAAAGATAATAAGAGAAATATATAGAGATGACGGCAAGACATAGGATACATATTGATAGGAAAATAATAATAATAATAAGATAGAGATGACGGCAAGAAAGAGAGTAAACACTGATAGCATAAGAATGAATAAAGATAATAAGAGAAAGATATACAGATGTCGGCAAGACATAGGGTACATATAGATAGGAAAATGATAATAATAATAAGATAGAGATGACGGCAAGAAAGAGAGTAAACACTGATAGCATAAGAATGAATAAAGATAATAAGAGAAAGATATAGAGATGACGGCAAGACATAGGGTACATCATTATAGATAGGAAAATGATAATAATAATAAGATAGAGATGACGGAAAGAAAGAGAGTAAACACTGATAGCATAAGAATGAATAAAGATAATAAAAGAAAAATATAAAGATGACGGCAAGACAGGATACATCTTTCTTTCATTAGTTTTATTCATTCTTATTCTATCACTGTCTACTCTCTTTCTTGCTGTCATCTCTATCTCTTTCTTTCATTATTTTTATTCATTCTTATTCTATCACTGTCTACTCTCTTTCTTGCTGTCATCTCTAGCTCTTTCTTTCATTCATTTTTTTATTCATTCTTATTCTATCAGTCTACTCTCTTTCTTGCTGTCATCTCTATCTCTTTCATTAATTTGTATTCATTCTTATTCTATCAGTCTACTCTCTTTCTTGCTGTCATCTTCATCTCTTTCTTTCATTATTATAAGAAAACTGCTAAATACACGGTAATTTCGAATGTAACACTATGAAGAAAAACAGTTTACCAGAAAGCGTGCGATGTATACAATGTAAACAATAGTGAACGAAACGCGTGGCTACACACTGCACTGCGAGCGGTATCTGCTCGATTCGTCGGAATCAGAGTCCATGCTCCATGCTGCCATAGTAACAAGATCTCGAGCCTCCTGTACACTAAACACACGTTGACGTTTCCCAGCAGGTGCCATCGTAACATCAGTAAAAAAAATCCAAAGAAAACCGCTAAATACACGGTAATTTCGAATGTAACACTATGAAGAAAAACAGTTTACCAGAAAGCGTGCGATGTATACAATGTAAACAATAGTGAACGCAACGCGTGGCTACACACTGCGAGCGGTATTATTAATGTCTAATTGACTCGTATACATCTGTGCAAAAATGCGAAGTTGGCACGCCTACGTCCGTGCAAATCGGCGAACAAAGCAAACAAAGAGTTAATAAGAGTCGAAAACGGTACGATGAATTGTCTTCCTTTCTCAATATTGTGATGAATGCCAAAAATTCCGCGCTTCGCGCGGAAAGGGAAAACTTCATTTAGACTAGTCGAGAACGGTACAACGAATCGTCTTCTTTCTCTTATAATTTAAGGAAACGTCAAAGCTTCCGCGCTTTGCGCGAGAGGGGAAACTGAATTCAGACAAAATTAATATGGCTTATTAAGAGTCGAAAACGGTACGACGAATCGTCTTCTTTCTCTAATAATTTAATGAAACATCAAAACTTCCGCGCTTCGCGCGGGAGGGGGAAGATTCATTCAGATAAGGATTAAGAGTCGAGAATAGTACACCGAATCGTCTGCTTTTTCTCATAATTTAATGAAACGTCAAAGCTTCCGCGCTTTGCGCGGAAGGGGGAGAAACTGAATTCAGACAAGGATTACCAGTCGAAAACGGTACAATAATCGTCTTCTTTTTTTATAATAATTTAATGAAACGTCAAAGCTTTCGCGCTTCGCGCGGGAGGCCCATCACCCACACCCCCCCCCCCCTAATGAGCGCGCGGGAGGGGGGGGGAAACTTCATTCAGCCAAGGATTACCAGTCGAAAACGGTACAATTAATCGTCTTCTTTTCTTAATAAATTAAGGAAACGTCTAAGCTTCCGCGCTTCGCGCGGGAGGCCCATCACCCACACCCCCCCCTAATGAGCGCGCTTTTAGGTGATTTTCTTGCTCACTACCGCCCCTCCCTAAAATAAGATCCTAGCTCCGCTCCTGCATTAAAATAAAAAGCTATGATGCTGACTAAATTGAAGAAATATTTCGTATATTAATGTCGTCGAGAAAAATGACCATTTTGCGCATATGCAAGTACTATAGAACAATTTAGCCTTCGGCCCCAGGTTTATAGGGTTGAATTTGTAGATATTGGACATTTAATTTTGTCGGTACTTGGTGGCTAGTTTTGTCGGTAATCGTTGGCCTCTACACCCCCCCCCCCCCCCACTGAAAAAGGTCTAGCTACGCCCCTGGAGAGAGGGGGGGGGGGGGGGGAGAAAGGAGTGGGTTTGGGAGACAGAGGGATCGAGAGAGAGGGTGGGTTAGGGAAAGAGAGAGAAAGGTTGGTCAGGGAAAGAGAGAGAGAGGTGTGGGTTAGGAAGAGAGAAAGGAGTGGGTTTAATAGGGAGACAGGGGTCGAGAGAGATCGGGGGTGGGTTAATTAGAGAGAGAGAGAGAGAGAGGGGTGGGTTAGGAAAAGAAAGAGAGAGGGGTGGGTTAGGGAGAGAGAGCTAGTGGTTTAGAGAAAGAGACAGATTGTTGGAGGGGGGGGGGAGAGACTAATTACTTACTGGCTCTATATAGCTCTTCAGTCGATTCGACAACTAATAGTCGTTATTTTCTCACTTAAAGTTATTTTCAAGCTTCCCTTTTTTCAGAGAAGTTCTAAATTAGTATTATCTTTCAAATGCTGTTGGAATTTAACCTTTTCATTGTTTTGGCCTGCAAATGGGACATATATAGTACCTTTAAAGAAATCTCTGGGTGAAAAGTCAATTACACCCCCTATTTTACAATTCTCGGGCCGGACTTTGTCTCACGAAAAGTACCCCTTTACCGGACATTTTGGTAACACGCATGCGGTCATTGGTTTTGGGGGTCGGGGATTTCCTCTAGTTATACCGTCAGCCGAGACGTGCGAAATTCTCCTTTTCCTTTTCGATTGTACGATTTAGAGACACTATAGGACCCATTATTAGTGGTTATCCTCCTCTTATTGGTCGTGGGCTTAGTTAATGGTCGCCAGTTTTCAAGGAGCGATAAATACCGAGTTAAATTATCTCGGATCCGTAAACAACCTGAGAGGAGATCACATTCAAATGTTCCCAAATTAATTTGTTAAAGAATTTGATGGGAACCGCAATTTCCTCTATATTAAGCCCAAGAATGAATGTAAGTAGACATAGATTCTAAGCTAGTATGTAATTGTAACTCGGCGTCGGAGCTGACCTAGTTGGAGTTTGCTGGAGTGGATCTAAATCCAGGAAGCTCCTAGTCGTACGCCGATGCCGAAGTCGTCGGCGTCAGAGCTTCCTGGAGTTGGAGTGGATCTAGGGAGGCCAATACCAAAATCGAACTTTTTAAATACTGATTTATTTATAATAAAACCAATTTTATAAGAAAGTATTTTCTTTAGGCCTAAGTGCCCTAACTAGTAAGAGTAAGACAACTCGCCCATCTGCCGACTCCAGAAGTGCCATAAAATAGGAGATATCTACTCCAGCAAAGCATGGAGCCATCACATAGATCTAACTTTAGACCTCTAGAAAATCTAGTAATAGTATAGAGATCAATGCTAATGCGTTGGACATATCCAGCTCTAAAGTTGCTGGTTCCTTCTTAACTCCGGGAAGCTCCAACCCCGGCGCGCAGCGCGCCGGGGTTGGAGCTTCCCGGAGTTAGTTCCTTCTAGATCTACGCCAATCCGTCCGTAAGACTAAGTAAGAGCCTTGAAACGATCATATTTCATGTCGCAAAATTACGTTCATAATTAGACAGACCCGAGGGAATGGGCGTGTCATTATCCAGACAAAGTCCATGATGAAGTTTAAAACTTTGTGCGAAAGTACAATCACTCCACAGCGGCTAGCCTTGAATCGGTCGCACACACCAAACCAGGCAAGCCGCAATACAGGCTGAAGTTGAAATCGAGCCATCAATGTACGTACGACTAGACATCTACTAGAAGGGTGTCTGATCGCGCACTCAGTTTTGTGTGCTAAAATCCTACCCATAGAGATTGCACACATCCCTATGTAGTCCATGTGCATTGCACGCTCATGCAAACTTGGTCAGTGATTTTGTTACCAAAATGAGATTCAAACCAATATATCTCGTGATCCTGAAGGTGATACTCAATAAGTGAGGTGTCATATGAAAGAGCAAGTTTTTCTCCACATTCCCCAAAGGGACTCACCCCAAAAATTCTAAAAATATCTTGCTTAAAAGTTAAAACAGCGATTTAAACATTGTTTCCATGGTAACTCGGAGATATACCAATTTCATGAAGTACGTGAGCCCCCTAGGGATAAGTTAGGCCAGCTGTAAGGAATATATCCATGCGCTTATTTTTTCTCTAGTCCCAAGGGATCACGAGAAGTTTCAGTTTGAAAATGCCCTTACTCCACGTTTTGCATATCGTGCTGTACAACTTTTGAGCAAAAATTATAACTCGGCGTGAACCACTTTTTTGTCCATTCTGACCAAAATGCTATGAATATTGCAGAGTTTTTGAGGGGCTGTATCTTTTGATACTAAGAAACATTGGTGAGTCTTGAAATTTGAAATGTATTAATCTGATTACATTTTTTATTCAAATATCCAACAAAAATGGTGAAAAACAATACCAAATTGAAAATTGAAAAATCGTTCAGACACCCTCACTAGTAGGAGAAAAAAAGAAGGAAAGGGCTTCGATGATGTACTAGATCTAGATCTAATTCGTTAATATTTACCTTAGATTGTTATTCCAATATTCCAATGACTTGATTTCCTCATGAGTATTATGATTTCAGTCTACTGTCGTGTACAATCAACTAGAACGACCTCCAAAATCCAGGTCACAGCGAGATCGACACATTAATCCAAAATGATACTATGTACAATACTACATATGATATGCATGCATATCGCATCGCATAACGCATGCGTACCGTAAATCTCCGTGTATAAGGCGCACCCCTATTTTGGGGGCCAAAAAAAAAAAAAAAAAAAACACCCGGGGAAGGACCTTCATTCAATCGAGGTGCAGTTGAAGGCGCTGATTTGTGCTTGTGAACTTGTCACAAATAATAGTAACAATGTTGTTTTTAGAAGAATGTGTAAGATCATTAATGTAAATTACAATACAGTACCTAGGATAGGACCTTGTGGTACACCATTTGTTATAGAAAAAAAAATTGAGGAATTAATATTATAAACTACATATTGGGATCTATTAGAAAGATTACTTTCAAACCAAGATGACAGACAAATTTGAGTATTGTTGTAGTTTCCGAGTGGCGAGTCAACACTGATTACTGAGCTTGGGAGACATTGCCAGGCATAGCGCCATAAATCGAAACTTAAAAAAAAAAAAAAAAAACTTTTTTTCTGTACCTTGTGTATAAGACGCACCCCCGACTTTCAATTTTTTTCGGCTGCAAAAAAGTGCGCCTTATACACAGAGATTTACGGTACTTGGATCTCTCTCTCTCTCGTAATAATAACTAGTCTAGACCCTATGTATCATCCACTACATGTTGCAATCATGACCTTTCATCGACCCCTTTTTTTTTAAGTCTTAAAAATAGGGGTGCGCCTTATACACAGGTGCGCCTTATACACGGAGATTTACGGTAGTCAAATTGTATTTTTGTTATATTTTATTCAATAGATAATTTTTTTTTTTTTTCTTTCTGGCAATTTTCTGAATTGGACGACGAGCGCACAAATCCTAGGCGTAGAAGCGTTACGCCCGGGTATTTTCCTCCCTACTCCTGTATTAGTATGACGATCTATGCATGTGCTTATGTGCGTGTGCATTCCTGTCTGTCTGTTTGACTTCACATAAGCAACCTAAAAGTATGTTAAACGGATAGTTCTGCTTATCTCCACCTTTTTTTTTTAACACACCCTTTCGGCAAAACCGAGGGGGGGGGGGGGGGCTTTGGACGAATGGCTGCGTTCACGTCAACGCTACCCACCCTTTTGGCATAAGCCTTTCCAAAGGGGCGTCAATCATCTCGGAATTCTAAAAATATCGACGCTTGTTCTAGTGCTGTAGCCCGGAAGGCTTACCGGGTTCTAAATCGCCGGGTTGAGTGTTTCGGGCCGGACTACTTACGGGCTGAACTGTAGCCAGAATTATATCAATTTCGGACTGTGTTTGTGTGTTTGTGCAATGGCGAACGGACCCGCACATTGAATACAACGGAGATGGAGCTTATGATTGCGCTCAAGTAGCGCATGCAGCTAAGCAACACTTGCACACGTACACGTAATCTTGCACATCGCGCGATGCAGCTGTTTAGCTATAATTAGTAAAACAAAATAACTCTGCTTGTACGTCTTTTTTGTCGATTCTGAGAGAAATTGGATGAATATTATCTAGATTTTGGGGGTCTGTTTCTTTTGATAGAAACATCAGTGAGTCTTGAAATTTGAAATGTATAATTCTGAGTACCGGTAAATGTTTTTTCAATTATCCAACAATAATGGTGAAAAACGATCGCAAAGGTAAAATTGAAAAATCGTTCAGACACCCTACAGTAGTAGTATTTTAACCAAACGAAATTTTAATTTAATGACATATATAAGAAAAGAATACAATTATACACTCCACAACATACCTGTATTATCATGGATCTGTTACCGTCTATCACCATTTGTGGACGATCTTGCAGATTTTGACAGATTTGAATCAAATAATTGTCGTAGCGGAAGAACATGACGCGCACACAGGACCGACTATGACAAGTACGGTGAATGGTCACTAAAATCCTTCTTATTGGCAAAAGGTAGACCCTAAAAATATGGGATCCAACTTGCAGTCAAAGAACTTTTGATAGTGATTAACATGTCAGATGTCGAACAATGCCACTTTTAACAACTAGAAAATATAAACAAAAAAGATGATATCTTTTTTAATACAGACTTTTACAAAATTGACATTAGAATGTAGATATTCAATGTTTATGTCATTCTTGTGTTGATTTAAGCCCCATAGCTACAGCCATCTCAAAATAAGAGGGAAAACTGTGAAAGATGACGTCATTTTAAAGCCAAGACTTATAATGACAAACATTCAAAATTGTGCAATCGAAATATGAATATGTATGAGTTGTAGACGAGAATAGGCGGGCTGCATCAGGTAGCGTAGTCTCACACCTAGTCCCTTATTCTCACAGCACTAGACACGGTGTCCAGCTTGTGCAGTAAATCATGTATGAATCATTTATGAGAAGTGTTTGAATAGATATTTCAGTAACAGTGACCGGATAACAGTCTATACTCCAATTGATAAATGGGAAGGAAAAACATGTCCTGCTTTGAAGATGTGTTACATATAGAGAGAGAGAGAGAGATAAAAGTATGTACACAGATATAGATTCAGGATTGAGTTTTGAGCGCTGCAAGAGGATCTCGTTCTAGTGTATTGTACAGTAGAATGAAATCATTACTCATTAGGAAATAAAGTTAAATTTAAGGAAAGGTAAAATTAGGCCTGTAACAGATGATCGGATCGGAGGCCGATCTTGAGCCGATCAGCGGTGATCGGATAATAATTTCCGATCGACGATCAATAAAAATGATTGGAAAAAAATCAACATAATTTTTGACCATTTGATAGCCAAAAACTTGAAAATTTTTGTCATTAAAAAAAAAAAAATATTGGCCAATTTTTTGGGGTCGATCTTACGATCCGATACCGATCAAGGGTGCGAGGGTGTCGCTCCGATCTTCCGATCCGATCAGAGCCATAACTTACAGGGGTGGTAAAATCTAGGATTCAAATACATGATTCCTTAGCCTATATTATGGGATAGATGGCAGTACTAAATAGGCATGTAAAAAGGACAAATGGGATAAGATAAGAGGGAGGTTGTACATTATGAATAAGATCTAGCCACATTCCGGAGCTTACAATGGCCGTTATGGCTAGATGAAGATATGACGCTCTTTCTTCCCCGCATTTCACTTGTACACAAATTCACATATAAACTTTTTTTTCTATAATAAATATCAAGTTGATGCTTAAATATTAATGGAGTCTTTAATTATGAAAAACTTAAATTGAACGTTTGTAGCTGATCAAAATTCTCAATTTATCTGTAGAAAGTAGTTTCTGGCTGTAAATACTTTGTTTGGTCCGTACGTGTTCAGCACAGAATCACAGTAATCACAACAGTGGTTGAGGGCGAGTAGCAAGGCTCACACTTTTTATAGCTCACCTTTACTGCCATATTTTGATTGATTCTACAATTCTACATGTGAAGAAAATGTTTCCAATATTGGAATACAACTCTAATCTACGGTAATTCTTAATCAATTAGTTCTTTCCTGCCAATCTTTTATTTTTGATGAATTTTAAAGATTGCATTTTTTTTTTTCAACTACAATCATCGTTGGCTCGTACGACGTACCCTCATTTATGGCTTGATTTCAGATTTTGGCGCGGCTCGTCTCACATCCCTATTCTACTTCTACGACGATACTCAGCAGGATCCATAAGTCAGGATGTAGTCCTGAGGAACAAACTATCTAGTTCTTCTACTAGATACCCATATTTCTATTTCTATTAGTATTCTATTAGAAATACTGTGTCAGTGTTCGTGACCAATTCAAGTCTAGCCGCTGATGAGTGACTGTACTATCGCGCGGAATTAAAATGTCATTTTGGACTTTGTTCCGGCAATGACACGCATATCCTCGGGCCTGTCTAATTCTCAACGTAAATTATTGACCATGAAATGTAAGTGTTTCAAGGCTCTTACGGACGGATTAGCGTAGAAGGAATCCCCACTTTTGGAGCTAAATATCTCCTATTTTATGACATTTCAGGAGTCGGCAGATGGGTGAGTTGTCTTAGTTAAGATAATTGCTTTCTTTAAAAACTAGTTCTAACATTCAGAAATGCCTAATTAAGATTTTAGATTTTGGTATTGGCCTCCCTACTTCATTTTTCGTTTTCCTAACAGTATGTATAACACTAACGTCTACTGGGGGAAATGGGTATGGTAAAACCGGTCACTCAAAGGTTTTAATTTCTTGAGGCACTTCATGATCATTTTTGAAGCGCAATTTTTGTTAGGGTTTCAATATTACACCCTATCACAGACACTGATAACAGGTAAGGCCATCAATCTCAAATTTAACATTGTTAAAGGCGAAATTAAAAAAAAAAATCACAAATATGTCAACTAATGTATAACTAGAAACTGGTAAGCTAACAGATGACCATCGTACAAGTTTTAGGTCAACTACATATCGGTGATTTATACAAATACAAATACAACCACCTCCATAGCAGCTGGTACATGTATATACGAGAGATTCGCCGGAAAAAATAATGATGTTTTAATGACGTATATGGACCAATACTGCCCAAGCAGACGACATCCCATAAAGAATGAACATAATCGCAAAGCTATTATTTGTCAATTATAATGAGTTTAGTGTATATAAATGTAATGGCATGTCAAATCATTCAAAAGGGAATATGACCCGATTTTGATAACTAAAATCTTTTGCTTGTAAATACACAGGATAGGGGTTAATTAACAATCAAAGAAACCAGACTTTCAAATTGAAAACCCCCCGGAATGATACTAAGGACGGCATTTGTTTCCTCTTGGAACGCCGAACATACCGCGGTGTGTGCAGCTGAATATACAATGGCGTTTTATTTTGTTTACCGGTACAAGCGACAGATTCCTTTATTTTTGTATCGCTGCATTTGTCATCAAAATAAATCCATGCGCGGGGTTTAGAGTGAGGCAATAGATTATACATTTAGCCTGACGGTAGTGAAGTAAGAGAAAGAACTTAAGAGAAGATGAAAACACAGGCACTGAAAATGTGTAAGATGTCATGGGACATCGTCTGCTTGTGCAAATCATGTCCATACTGTGATCTCACACATCTCAGCAGCGTTCGGAGAGCTCTTCAGGTGCTATGCCGGGGCTGTTTTTAAGCGTTTTGTAATTTATAATAATCATTACTTCGAATGTTTCCAAGCATTGAATTTTGATAACCTTGTCGAATCAAAGTTTCAACTTTGCAATAATGAACATAAAATAAGTTATTAAATTCAATGAATATCTACTTTAAACGATGCCTTTAAGTTACTTTTTGAAATCAAACAACTATCCAGATAAAGTCACTGAAGGTAGACATGGTAAACCTCATTATTGTTGACCGGAAGGTCTTAGATGCTATCTGAAGTCGCTGGTACAATCTGAGTTTTATTTGAAACATTTTCAAATAAGAGTCATGACTAATACATGTCGAGGGGTCAGTGGCACAAAGACGTAACTCCATTTTGGCCACTTTGAGAAAAAGTGGTTTATGTGTCACTGAGCACTTGGGATAAAATTCGGATAAATTTTGATAAGGCCAAGTAAAAAAAATATTCATGTTTAGCATCCTTGCCTGCTTCCTTTTTGGGGGCCGCCTCCTTTAAACAAATATTTTTTAAATAATTTAAATTTTTTAATTTTTTAAATTTAAAAAAAAGAAGAAAATAAACATGACAAACACTGCAAAATGATCTATTTCTGAATTTTAAAATTTTTTTTATAAATGCCGTCGGACATTTTGAGCGGCCATTTTGAAAAGAAAAAAAAGGGCCTCCTTCCTATTTTTCAAAAAGGCAGGACGCTAATCGTGTTTATTTTTTATTTGGCCTAAGGCGCTGATTTCCAAATCGGGGATTTTTAACTTGGTCATTTTAAAACTAAAACATGTTCCATGTTAAATTTCCTTGTTGACAACCCTGTTTGCATGGCATGTTAACAAGGCTTCATTGATCTGACGGTAGGTATAATGCTTTTTTTTAGACAGGTCACAGATGATGCCAACATGATCACTATCAAAGAAGAAGTAAAGGAGGAGGTGTCACACTCTGATGGATTTAGAGATGGAAGTTGGAAGTCAAATGATGAAGGTATTATAACTTAAGTTCCAAAAGAATATTGAAACCATTGAGGACAAAATATATGCTATGATTGCTATCGATCCAACATTAAATGGATGTTTGACATTTGCTCCGGCAACAACTGAACTTATTTCATCAAACATATAGGAAGGGTTGCAATTGGGTCTTACAATGTAGCTTTAATAGGTTTGGGGTTAGTTATCATATAGTCTTGGTTCAAGTGTTGAAGTTTGGAATTTTGATAGTGTAGGAAATTACTTTGGAGCAATAGACCAGTTCGTAGTTAGCACATGGGTCATATGACCCCAAATTATCCACATATCTTTTAAACATAGATAAATCTGACTTTGTGCCTCTTGGAAAAATCACAGCTAAAGTCATGGAGGTGATTCTTTGTTTGCCCTCTTGAAAAGATTACTTCCACCTGTGTTCAATGGAATGCATCACAGGTGCATACATGAATAATGATTACATAACTTTCGTGAGCATGTATCCACTTATTAGTCTCAGTGGGTTTTACAATTTTGTTCAAGTGACCTTTATCTGCGCATGCGCAGATCAATCCGCGCATGCTCAGATTGTATCTACGAACTGGTATATTGTCACAGGAGGCTGAGAATCTTAACCCATATATCTTTGATGAAATAATGCAGTCAGAAATGTTTAACAACCATACATTCAACAACATACCAACTGACTTCGTACCTGCAAGTGTGTTTACATGCAAGAGTGGGGCAAATGGGGTGTGTAGGTGTGTAGTAGCCTGCTTGTTTTCGAACAGGAATGTGGTTTCCTCTATTAAATCTATAATCATTCACTGTATATGCATCAGGGTTTTCAAGGAGGCATGGTGGCTTAGACGTTGGCTTAGTCGGTACAGCGTCTGTAAGTTAAAGGGATAGTTGAGTTCTGTTGCAGAGAGGGCTACACAAAAATAATTTCTTTGTGAGATAATGAAAAACTGAGTGTCAAATTTGAAAGAACATACAATTTAAATAACAAAATCATCTTTGTTTGATCAAAATCGGATCAGAGACCATTGCAATATCCATAATTATAACGATTTCTAATACTTGTGTACCACCACAAATATTAGATAATTTGAACAAGCCGTTGAAAAAACGAAAGAGCGCCGTTTACGTCGTAAATCAGTCAATGCCGATGTTGGCTTTTTTGGGGACATGTTCGTGTTGGTTATATTACGCACCACCGACCGGCTCATGTATTGTTATTTTTAATTAAATAATAAATTAACGGTCACCGTTAATTTGTTGAAAGTGGAGCTGCATTGGTATGAGCGTCTTGGCTAAATTTTACACATTTTGGGGTCTAAAATTACCTTCATAGCAATTTTAGGTTCTTAAAGGGCACTAGAAATGTCATATATATGAATAAAAGCAATAATCATGCACTTTGAAGGCATTTGCGGTCTGAAAACAGAACTCGACTATCCCTTTAAACCAAAGATTTTTGGGTTAGAATCCAACCTACAGTATGTGGAATTGTGGATGATGTGATATTGCGGTTTTATATTACATGTTCTTGTACAAAGTCAGGACATCCAACTTTATGTATGTTGTGTATTTTATGTATTTTATCATCATTTTATGTTAACATCCACTGAAACTGGGACAGAAGGCTTTATGCCACAGTTAATACATAACTATGTAGAATAACTTAATGTCCCTGGCATTCCAGTGGTTGAATTATCTTCATCTTTACATGTTTATTGTCTTTTTCTGATTCTTTATGTATTCGCTTTAATGCCGTGTAAAACACTACTACTACTACTACTACCACTATTACCACCACTATTACTACTACTACTACTTCTACTTCTACTACAACTACTACTACTACTACCAATATTACTACTGTAAGGTTTTAATTTTACTGATCCAAGTGGTTACTTGTTTATTTTACACTGTACATTTAGTTTTCCACTCCGATATGCTTCAGCGCACTCCTGACCTACATTCATTCTCTCATGTCTGCTAGCTCTTGGCTTCTATTGTTCTGTCCCTATTCATTCATCCTCATGCACATTACCTGCTATAGCACCACACACACACACACTCTTCCTATCTCTTAGCTAATCAACCCAGCACACATGGCACTCTACCTTTACAAGCTTTTCTATTGGTTACTTACTTATTGTCCAATCTTGTGATTGGTGATTATTGTTTCATGGACTGCATGTAAGCCATCTTGGCAGCCGTTTTGTGGTTGTAATAAAATCTAGCAGTGCAGCTCAAGTCATCAAACATATAAGACCACTTTTGTCTTGTGTGGGTCCTTACACTACCACTACTACTGCTACTACTACTACTACTTCTACTACTACTACTACTACTACTACTACTACTACTTCTATTACTAATTGTACTACTACTACTACTACTACTTCTACTACTTCTACTACTACTACTACTACTACTACTACTACTAATTGTACTACTACTACTTCTACTACTTCTTCCACTACTTCTTCCACTACGTTCTACTACTATACATTTTCAATATATTGGTAGTGCTCAGAGTATGATTGATTTCTCACAAGAAAGCTTTGCTTAATTATCTCCATATGTTGTTCCCTTTGCAAGAATATGCTGTAAAACACCTTTGTTTTCTCGCTATTTTTAGGGAATGTAGGCTTAAAGCAAGAAGCAGATGTGAGGACTTTGAATTCAGTGCAGCTTGCATATCTGAGAGCAGCAGAGACTGTCCAGTCATTCCCAGAAATCAAGCAAGAAATGGAGAGAGGGACACTTGATCATCACCAGACCACATATAGGAGTGTAGCAGAAAGTGTCCATTTAGTCCCAGAAGATATGATGAAGCAAGTAGCAGAGAGAGGGGCATCAAATCCTCTCAGAACAATGGATTGGAGTGCTGCAGAAGGTGTCCAGTTAGTCCCAGAAGATAATGTCAAGCAAGAAGTTCAGAGTAGGACCTTGAGTTCACTGCGTTATACAGATATGTGCATAGAAACAGCCCTAGGACATACTAACGGGCAAGAAATGGAAGGTAAGACCTCCAACTCTCTGCGACATACTGAACAGAGTGTAGATGAAACTGCCCCATCAGTCCCAGAAGACATTAAGCAAAAAGCAGAGAGTTGGACCTTACATACTTTGCCAACTTCAACTAGGAGCTCAACAGAAACTATTCAATTTGTTGAAGGAGTTCTCATCAAGCAAGAGGTTGATAGCAATGCTGTTCATTACCTGTCACCCATGAATGAATTCATTCCATCAGTCATAGAAATTCTCATCAAGAAAGAAGCAGAGGCCTTTCCAACCACATGTGGGAGTGGAGAGGAAAACAATCAGTTAGCCCTCAAAACCAACATCAAGCAAGAACTTACAGGAGAATGTGTAGAGGAAGGTGTTCCATCAAGTCTAGAAGGTATTAGTTGAATTGATATTCCAGTGAAACCTGTATACAAAGTATGCCTGAGTCATTAAGGTTTCTTTTGCTAAACGTTTAATTATTATATATGGGCGGTTTCGTTTATTTGTTTTGATGAAGACATACGTAATCATGTTCATGAAAAGAGACTTAAAACAGAACTCCAAAAACACGGACACACACACTCAAAAACAATCTGTCATGATTTAAAATTAATGGGATTGAACATGTCTCCGAACTCGAGCTTTTGCCAAACAAATCTTGCACTCGCGATCGCTCAATGATCAGTACAGTGACAGATACTAGATACCAAGTTCGTCTATGCATGTCACGCCACGCTCAGCTAGCTTGCCCCTCGTCAATGGACACAGCGCTATGAATGTTTCACGAATTCATGCCGCGCCTGCGTACAAGAATAGCTGAGGTGAAGATGTGGGATCGTGTGAAACGCTGCAAAATGCATGATGCATGAAGTAGCGTGAATCATGGCAAGGGCGTGGCTCTGCGGCTCACGTGATAAATGGCTTGCGCATTAGCTCGTGCGCAAGGTACTTCAGACTCTACAAACCACAATACCATATGTCCGTCATTTGTAGGACATGACCGTGCAAGGCCCCTTGGGCTATCTTGATTGGAATTTACCTTATGATACAGTCAATGTGAATAATTCATATTCACTTGTCCTGGTTTTCCAACACAAATCTTCTAGCAGTCTCTAGTCCCTTGACATTTAAGTGGTATACAGTATCTACATTATAAGCTATTTAACACAAAGTGATTGTGCATTGCAGATCATTGGAATGAAGAATACTAAAGATACCTAATAAATCGCCTCAACAGCAATTTTAAACTTACCGGTACTAATTCTTTTCCAATGAATGTGATCTCCTTGTACACGTACAGATGGAACTTGAAGGATTGCACTAACATTTAATAAAGAAAGACTGATTTTAAATGATCCGACACTAATGATTTATTTCAGGTAAAATCAATCATGAAGTGGATAGTACAACCCATAATCCTGTGTCAAGTACTGATGGAGACAAGGAATCTGAACATCCTACATCAGAAGGTAGGTTTAATCTATAGTACAATGAGGTTTTTTAAGGCCTGGTCAGACCACATCCATAATGATAACGAATAAACGATAAAGTATATGTGCATATTCCAAGATGTATTTAGTGGTAAGACCTCACCAATTTTCACCAGAAAAATGTTAGTTGTGTCAGTCAAACACTGTTGTCACTGCGTCACTTCAAAGAAGTGCAATTATTAGGTTACAGATGTTATCGTTTCTGCTTGCTCCAATAAAAATCATTGGCCGAGCAATCCCAATAGCAAGATAAAATAGTCGAGGCAGACTCATTAGCATATAACGTCAATATCTGACTTACATCTGCAACAAATTTCACATACATTTTCCACTTTCATAACAGAACGATTTGTGAGCATTTTATCGCAGTAGTTGTTACGATATGCGAATATCCGGTATCCGTTGTAGTTAAATAAACATGTCTACCATCATAACAAACCAGACTGCCGACTCGTATATTATCACGAGTATCTACTAAGCCTGAGTCATTACGTTTTTTGTGCTAAATGTTTAACCGTTAAAAGTATACCGGCGGTTTCGTTTAACCGTTTAATAATAATCTGAAAAAGTGAAAATACAGTATTTGTAATAGCGCTGTAGCTCGGAACGCCTGCTGGTCTTCAGACTGTCGGGCTGAGCATTCCGAGCCGGATTATGGCACAAATTGGGTCATCCTGATAAACAGAGACCAGTAATAAACAACATAAAAAATGTCTTATTATTCCTCATCTGAAACTGATATCATGATTAACCTTGCAAAGTTACGCTGTAAAGATAGCTTGATCTCTGACGTTTTAATATATGCCTTTGCAATGCAATGTTTGCATGTGGTCAGGGAGAGAGCTCCCTGCATGTATCATTGCCATATGAAATTATGTGGAAGTGTGTAACACTCACACCCAAGACACACCCTGCAATGAGCTGATCCAAGTTAGTGACCAATCAGGAAGGTTCTCTAGCTATGTGGGTGGAGTTTGATACCAGCATAAATTATAGTTTGGTGACCGCGGTGCTTTCACAGTACCCAGTTCAGTGGGAGGTCAAGTACCACATGTGTGCATGTGACAACCATGAGCTCTCCATCTGTGTGTATGTACAGTGTATTTGAGCGCCGGAGGTTTGTGTGTACGTGTGTGTGTGACAGAGAGAGCATGCGTGGACCAGGCAGGGACATGAGAGAGTGAAGAAGTAAGACGAGTGAGACTAGATAGAAAGGGTGGCTGTGTTAATCGGCTGAATTGAAGAATGATCAAAAACTTAAATTACTCACAATGTCCAAGACTTTGTTGATTGATATTTCTAAAACTTCAATTATTATTGTTATCATTATTTTTGTATTTTATTTATATATAAACATTATTTTAGGGGGGCGAGTCAGCAAGGGATGGATATTAATATTGAGAGAGAGAGACAGAGACTCGGGGAGAAGGGATGTGAGAGGAAGTGACCATCGAATGTGTAAACATTTAGAACTTTGCTTGTCTGAGAGTGCAGTTATAAGAAAAGGTACATGAGCGATGAACACATTGCAGAGAGAAGGGAATAAAGAGGGTGAGAAAAGAGAGAAGGGGGCATGGTTGTTTTATTGTTTACAAATTTATTCATGGAGATTACTGCTGCCAGAAAGCTGGCACGCAGCGGCCAGGGTGTAACATTACACTGCGGTTTCTTTGATTATCTTTATCATCAACTATTAGCACATTCCAAAATGTATGCAAATAACGGTTAAACGGAGCGAGAAACGCCGGTTTTGATGAATGAGGTTGGATAACCGTCGGTTAAACGGTTTGACTCAGGCCCAGTATCTACCAATTCTAAGACCCTCAAACTCATCATGGTGGCAGCTGCTGGGATCCTTGAAATCAATTTTGATTGTTAACACCACAATTGATCCAGTTCATGACAGTTGGGAAGTATAATTAGCAAAATTAGCGTCGTTAAATCATGTCGCACTTAGCGTATGCAATGCATAGTGCGAGCACCGCACAGCTGACCGTACTGCGACACTGTGACGAATGCTGTATTCTCCCGATGATGTTGTGTGTATGAGCATATAAAGGCTCATAAAGCCTGCTCAGAATAGCCTAATCAAGTTATAACTGCTCAATCACTGACACAGGGGTCTGCATAATAACTCAACTAAAGTTTAAATCTAAAATTAAACTAAATCAGAGGTGTGAACATTAAACCTGTTTTCAGATAATATTAACAAATATCTGGTGTGTGAGAAATTGTCACTGTCAGACATTGAGTGAGAGTGATCAACATTTTCATTGCATGAGACACCTAATGACATTCACACAGGTGCGAGAGCGTACACAGGTATACATAAGTGTACAAACCTTATCAACACCAGCCGGTTAGGACCTGTTCACTCTAAGATTAACAACACAAAGATCTACCCTCATTCGTATAATCTGTCTTAACCAATATGCACACGTGAACATACAAAATGAGTACCATGAAGTATCCAGAGATGAACTGGGAGGCTACAGACCTACCCGAAGAGATCAAAATATTCAAGCAAAGAATGGAACTTGTGTTGGCAGACCAAGATGTAACTGATAACAAGAAAAAGGCTATCAAAATCAAAAATCGCTGTAGGCAATGAAGGTTTGCGCCAAATCAATACGTCGGGGCTATCAGAGGCTGACCAAGAAAACCCAAAGAACTGTGGAAATTGTTTGAAACACAGATAAAGGTAAACCTTAATTTTCGGGTCCATCGTCTCGAGCTGATGCGATTTTGGCAGAGACAAGATGAGAGCATTGACGCATTCGTTACTCGATGTAGAGACAAAGCAAACACTTGCTAGCAGAGGAATGCCAAGCCGTGACCACCTTCAGAACACCATTTAGAAATTGTTTCCAACGATTACTCTTCGGCTTATGCACAAGCTAATACATCTTCCAGCAGCACATGGATAGGATCGTCCAGAATGTGCCTGGCTGCGTATGTATCGCAGACGACATTGCCATTGTCGGGAAAACAGAGGAGGAACACGACAAGAATCTCCACTTACTCATGGAGAGAGCAAAACAGGAAGGACTCGTGTTCCGCAGTTCCAAGTGTACTATCAAGAAGGAAGCTATCAGCTACTTTGGATCCATGTACACAAGATCTGGAATCTTCCCACATCCAAGCAAGGTTGAAGCTATCAATACAATGCCTTCACCCAAGGACAAGGAAGATGTTCAGAGATGCCTAGGACTGTTCACATACCTAGCACCATACATACCTAATCTATCAGAGAAGTCAGCACCACTTCGTGAACTCCTTCACAAGGAAATTCCATTCGTCTGGGACGAGGATCACAAACATGCCTTAAACAGCCTGAAAAGCGCAGTCTCATCGGGTGCATGCCTGCAGTTCTTTGACCCAAAGAAAGAGACAACCGTTGAGGTAGATGCATCGATGAAAGGGCTGGGAGCATGCCTGCTCCAAGATGGCAAACCTGTAGCTTTTGCATCCAAAAGTCTCTCCAATGTACAATCCAACTACTCGAACATAGAGAGGGAATCTTAGCCCTAGTGTTTGGTATCACCCGATTCCATACTTACCTATTCGGGAAGGAATTCACTGTGATAACCGATCACAGGCCATTGGAGACAATTTGGAAGAAATAAGAAGTGCACCACCTCGTCTACAGAGACTATTGATCAAGGTACAAGGATACAGATGCCAAGTCAAGTACCGACCTGTGAAAGAAATGATTCTTTCAGATACCTTGAGCCGTCTTCCTAACCCCAAGGAAGCACGCGATGTTCCGCTAGACATCAGAGTGGAATCAATCTGCTCCGAAGTAGAAGACACTCATCAAATCGACTTGATCTTCTTCAGACAACAAAAGAGAACAGAACTCCAGAGGGAAACATCCAATGACCCTGTTCTTAGGTCACTGTGGCAGACAGTCACACAGGGTTGGCCTGAAACTCTTCAAGAGCTGCCGACATCCCTAAGAGAATTCTGGTCTTACAGAGATGAGATTGGAGTGTCACAAGGAGTACTCTTCAAAGGAAGTCGAGTGATCATACCAAAGACACTTCGGGAAGATATCCATAGACAACTTCATCTTGGACACATGGGAATCGAGAGCACGACTAGCTCGTGAGACAGTGTTCTGGCCACACATCACCAAGGACATTGAACAGCTCGTAAAGCAATGTGCTGCATGCCAGGAACACCAGGCAAGGCAACAGAAAGAGCCGTTGTTTCCCCATGATGTACTTTCAGCACCTTGGACTAGACTAGGGACAGACTTGTTCATGCTCAACAGACAAGAGTATTTACTCGTCACTAACTATTACTCCAAGTATCCGATAGTCTACAAGCTGACTGACACATCAAGTGCTGCAGTAGCTAACGTGATGAGTGGAATCTTCAGTCTATTTGGTCCACCAGAGGAGATCGTATCGTACAACGGTCCACAATTTGTCGGGAAGCACTTCAAGGAAATGTGCCAGAAGTGGTCAATCACACATACAACCTCTTCATCGCACTATCCTAGATCCAACGGACTAGCTGAGAGAATGGTTCGTACCGTCAAGAATCTGTTGGAAAAGTGTTCACAGACTGGCCAAGACACTCAACTGGCTATGTCACACCTAAGAGCAACACCTGTTGACAGTCACATGAGATCACCTGCGGAGATGTTGTTTGGAAGACCCATCAGAACAACACTGCCAAGTCATTATCTTTCAAGAGAATCTACCACCACTGATCATCTCTTGAATCGACAAAGCAAGATGAAAGAAACGCATGATCGACATGGAGGTCCAGATCTTCCACCACTCCACGTAGGACAACCAGTCAGAGTCCTACATCCCAAAGATCATACTTGGATACCAGCCAGAGTCTGTGACGAGCCTAGGTCGTATGAAGTATCAACACCCAACGGAGGAATCCTGAGACGAAACCGATCTCACTTGAGGGAGATTCCATAGTCGACCAACCCATCTCCAAAGCGTGTTAGGTTCGACGAAGACTACACTTCATCTACTCAAGTAGAAACACCACAAAAGAATGGCAACAACCATCAAGCAACTCCAACTCCAGAGACTCAGAACATTCAATTTAAAGAACTAACAACAAACTCGCAAACCACAACTAGATATGGACGCAACATCCGTACCCAAGCGAGATACATGTTTGAAGATTGAAACTGAACTCTTAAATATCTTCAAAGAAGAGAGAAGATAAAGAAGAACACAGAAGACGCTTAGTTTAATGTAGTCTAAGAAGTTTATTGTTCATATGCATGTATAATAATTGTACAGTATTTTTGGTATGACAAGCATAATCTTTACAACTCAAGAAACAGATACTAGCCCAAACACATTTTGTTTGGAAATTCATTTTTATAAAGGAATCAAGTTATGTCAAAACTACGTTCAATCTCGCAGATAACTGTGAAGTTGAAAGTGGAACGATGATAATATATACAGTTATACTCATTCGTTAATACAATACAAAAGAAACGTATTGAAAACAAATCAATATTTTATGTTATATAACCCGATTGAAAAAGTTCAGTAGGAAGCAAATAACCAAAACTTGCGTACTACCAAAAGTATTGTTATCAAAGCAATATGTTATTAATCATCGATCAGTGATGTTCACTGATTCCCAATCTTTCCAGAGGAAGGGGGATGTTACGATGTGCGATATCCGAATATCCGCTATCCGTCGTAGTTGAATAAACATGTCTTCCATCATAACAAACCAGACTGCCGACTCGTATATTATCATGAGTATCTACCAATTCTAAGACCCTCGAACTCATCAGTAGTTAATGTAGCGTATAACTAACCAATCAGACTGACAGCACATTGATAAAGAGCGACAATTTTAAGCTTGTAGTGATACCGTTAACAAAAGGCGGTTCAACCTGAAATTTAATCAGAATTAAACAATCATAAATAATATGTCGATTTTAAACTGTGTTTACAAACAATCTTGCATCAAATTAGTTGTATGATTAATGCATGTTTAGTCGTTTACTGAAATTACATATCGTCGGTGGGGACGTGGGGTTACAAAACCTCGTATCTCAAAAATCATGAATTTTCAGGAGAGCGAAAATACCTTTCCTGTCTCAATAGATTTAGTGCTGTGACACCATCCTTTGTGTGGAATTTGTGAAAAAACCGAGACAGGAGGCGTTCCATGGATTTATCAGGTGGTGTCGTAGGCCATTAGGTACAAAATTATGCAAAAAAATCAAAATCTCAAAAAATTGAGATACAAGGTTTTGTCACCCCACCGACGATATTACACTGTTCTAAAATGAAATATCAACGCCCTCTAAAGACTATGTTATATTTCCTTAGCATCATAATAAATGAATAGAATATTTATGATACCCTGAAACTATGGCTACTTGAATTTCCTTAGTTCACTATTGTATTTGGCTCTACACAAATTACCCTAAATTCCTCTTTATATACATGTCTACAGTTACCAGAATTTATCTTCATTCTGTCACTTTATACAACTGCCTCTTATATATAAATGATATTAAACTAACACAACACGGTCTGTAAAACAGACTCTCCCCATAGCACTACACACATGCACCTTATTATGTAACTGCACGTGTAATGCATCATACAAAGTTACTGTGCGTACGTATCACTTTCATAACAAATTTGATACACCAAATTATCTGAAAACTATGAACAGTATATAAAACCAACACCCAACTCAAACTGACAGCTTGTTATTAATTATTATCATCATATGTTCAAATTATACTCACAACATTGGGCTTGTCTGGAATGCTAAATTATCGATTGCATATCAGAAAGATGACTTTCCCAAATAGAGAATCATGTGCAGCTAAATTGTTACGCCCCCACTCGGCAGACCTAAAATTCAACCAAAAAACCATCGCTTCTGACGTCATACCTCGATCGTCAACTGAAACAAAAAATGTCCTTTCAAAACAGAGATTAGTATCTTACAGTTATCATTATCTTTATCAATGAGTTCTAATCAGGACCTATCACCGTAATCTGCTTCCTTTGATATAATTCAGTTCATGCAGATTTTAACTCATTCATTGTCAGACTTAAGTTCAGGCATCTTTATAGCTTAAGCTATGGTCACAAATCAGAGCGGCGACCGACCGATTAGTAGCCTGCTCGGTCGCCGCTGGAATTTAGGAATTTGGCGAAGTCGAGCAGGCTGTAGAATCCCAGCGATGCCTGGGCAGTGCCCTGTTGATTTCCCGTCGATCGCTGGTCGATTTTAGGCCAAGACTGAGCGAAATCGGGGAGCTTCTCCGGACGGCGTCCCGTCACTGACCGATTGATGACCCACCGATTCCCGAGCGGTCTCCCACCGGCCGCCGGCTGATTTTAAAGATATTGGCCGGCGGCCGGCCGGTAATCAGCGGGGCACCAAAATATGCTCGGTGCCGGGCCGTTCGCTAGCTAGCTAGATCAAAGGATGCCGAGTGCTGACCAATTTTGGACTCGCCGCTCAGTGACCGACTGATCTCCCAGTGGCGACCGGGCGTTGACTGCTTGACAGCCTTTGACTTAAAGGGACTGGATCGGCAGTTTCCATGTGCATAACTCTACACATCTACACTTTTGGGCAATGCTGCCCTCATTGTTTCATCTTTTATATGTTCAAAGGTCAAATGTCTTTTATGTGCACTAACTGCCACATTTCTTGACGGATTTCTCTCAAATGTTGTATGGAGGTGTGTCTTTGTGCACAATCTACAAATCTTTAGTGTTTGTTGATGCTGCCACCTGTGTTTCGTCTGTTATGGGGTCAAAGGTAATATTGCGGTGGTTGTCTTTTGTGCGCTCTAACTGCCACATTTCTTGACCGATTTCTTTTAAATTTTCTACAGAGATGCATTATACTATAATCTACACACATATTATTTTGGTGATGCTGCTCCGAATCTTGACCATAGTCCGAGCCACTTGTGGTGATCTCTACGTCATCCTTTTGTTTCAGGGAGTGGAGAGGGGATCTTTGCCTCTCCTTCGAACATAAGGATGACACGAAATCGCTGTCACTGCCGGGGGATACATTCGCATTGAGCGCCAATACAGATTGCGATATTTCTAGTTTATGTGGTATACTGGTAGTGGCAACCAACTCATAAAACCAAGCATAAGATTTGACTTTGGCCCTCCACTTATTACTCAAAAAGGTGAGTAGTAGGCAATTACATGTGATCTGTTTCTAGCATAATTATACATGTAGATGGAACCAGATGGTACTCCAAGAATTTGATGGGAACTTTTTTTGCAGGGTAGGCATGGTTGGAAACAAAGATGCATGGTCATGTGGTGTCATTTGACCAATTAGATGGCCTACATGCTTGAACCCATTGAATCCATTTTGGCATATACATTTTTCTCTCAGAAGTTCAGAACATAATCCAAAAACTTCTGTCTCAATTTTGAAGTGACAGGACACTCATGTACTTTCTTACACTGTATCTGAGGTTTCGATGACATGAGCTTTCTCTTTCTCGCCACCAGGTGATATTGTTGACAACGGACAAGAGACGGTAGATCGTGGAATGTCAATCAACAGGGGAGGTAAATCTCATCTTTGTTCACATTGCAGCAAGGTGTTTTCCACAACAGATCAATCTGACATTCATGTGAGGATACATTCTGGAGAAAAGCTACATCAGTGTCCATATTGCAGTAAGAGATCATGTCAGGCCAGTCATCCCCTTCTCCACTTGAGATCACATGCAGGAGAAAAGCCATATGAATGTTGCTATTGTAAGAAAGGATTTTTACAGGAAAATGATTTCAATCGTCATATACTAACACATACAGGAGAAAAGCCATATGAATGTTGCTATTGTAAGAAAGGATTTTCTCAGAAGAGCGTACTGAATCGTCATCTCCGAACACACACAGGAGAAAAGCCATATGAATGTTCACACTGTAATAAAAGGTTTTCTCAGAAAAAAAATCTCACCAAACATCTCCTAAGACACACAGGAGACAAGCCATATGAATGTTGCTATTGTAAGAAAGGATTTTCTCAGAAAAGTGCACTCAATCTTCATCTCCGAACACACACAGGAGAAAAACCATATGAATGTTCACACTGTAATAAATGGTTTTCTCAGAAAATAAGTCTCACCCAACACCTCCTAACACACACAGGAGAAAAGCCATATGAATGTTGCTATTGTAAGAAAGGATTTTCTCTGAAAAATTATCTTAAACGTCATCTCCGAACACATACAGGAGAAAAGCCATATGAATGTTCACACTGTAATAAAGGGTTTTCTGAGAAAAGAAATCTCACCCAACACCTCCTAACACACACAGGAGAAAAGCCATATGAATGTTCACACTGTAATAAAGGATTTTCTCAGAAAAGAATTCTCACTCAGCACCTCCTAACACACACAGGAGAAAAGCCATATGAATGTTCTTACTGTAAGAAAGGATTCTCTCAGAAAAGCCTCCTCAATTGTCATCTACTAACACATACAGGAGAAAAGCCATATGAATGTTGCTATTGTAAGAAAGGATTCTCTCAGAAAAGCCTCCTCAATCGTCATTTACTAACACACACAGGAGAAAAGCCATATGAATGTAGCTATTGTAAGAAAGGATTCTCTCAGAAAAGCCTCCTCAATCGTCATTTACTAACACACACAGGAGAAAAGCCATATGAATGTTGCTATTGTAAGAAAGGATTTTCCCGGAAAGGTGCACTTAATCGTCATTTACTAACACACACAGGCCAAAAGCCATATGAATGTTCACACTGTAAGAAAGGATTTTTTGAGAAAAGAAGTCTCACCCAACACCTCCTAACACACACAGGAGAAAAGCCATATGAATGTTGCTATTGTAAGAAAGGATTTTCTCGGAAAAGTGCACTCAATCGTCATATACTAATACACACAGGAGTAAAGCCATATGAATGTTAATATCATAATCAAGGATTTTCTCAGAAAAGTAAACTCAATCGTCACGTACTAACACACACAGGAGAAAAGCTATATAAATACACCCAATGTGAGAAAAGATTTTATCAGAAAAATTAATTCTCATCTCACTATGACTGCACACAGAGCCAGAAAAACCATATGAATGTTCACACTGTAAGAAAACATTTTCTATGAAAAGTGTACTCAATTGTCATATATAGTAACACATAAAGTAGAAAAGCCATATAAATGCACCCAATGGGAGAAAAGATATTATCAGAAAAGCAATCTCATTGAGCACGTACAAAGACACAGTTCACACTGTAAGAAAGGGTTTCTCTGAAAAGCGTTCTTAAAGGCATCGTTCAACAATGTTAAATCTGAGATGCATGGCCCTAAGCGTTATCAGTGTCTGTGATATGATGTGAAATTGATGCCCTAAGAAAATTGTGCTTCAAAGTGATCGAGAAGTGCCTCAAAAAAGTAATCATCTTTGAGTGACCAGTTTTACCATACCGGTACTCATATTCCCCAATAGACTGTAGTGTTATAAAAAACGTTAGGAAAACGGTTTTTGAAATTTAGATTTCCAATCATAAATGTCTTGATAATCAGACAGGCGATCGGCTTGTGTAAGTCATTGGGTCTGCGCGGTGCCGCGTTAAGGGGTTTAAAAATGTCCATTTTCAAGAAAAAGAGTACTTTTTCAAAATCCTGCTGTACGTGTTTAGGGCTATTTTTCTAGACCCCGACTCCGACTTGCCACTTGCCTACCGTTAACTTTGTACAGTGTGTCTCTAAAAAAAGTAAACCCAACTTCAACGGCAAATTTTCAGAAAACTATAAAATATTTACACATTATTTTTTATGGTTAGATAGTCCAATAAGTCCTCTGTCCAATGATACCACGTAGGTTATGTAACTCTCATGCATGACTGAGCATGATTCAACTTAGTGAATGGGTGTGAAATCATCACTGTGGCAAGTTAGAATTGCACTGGAAGTTCATCAATCAAATGACATAGGAAATGTCTGATTTCTTACAAGCATAGCTTAGGGATGTGTACCCTCGACATGACCGCCATTCCTTTCCATGCAAAGCTCGCAACGCCTCCTCATGTCCCTGACAGCACGCCTGATCATTCCCTGATCTTGTCGTAATCGGTTCACTTCACCTGTTATCTGTTGCCTCAGCTCCTGAATTGTGGCCGGTGGGGTTTGGAACACTTTTCCTTTAAGATACCCCCAAAGAAAGAAATCGCATGGTGTCAGATCTGGTGAACGTGCAGGCCACTCAACTGGGAAATGAAGAGCAATGATGCGATTGCCAAAGAGTTCAGTCAAACGATTCCTCACAGCAATAAGTCTGTGGGCTGGGGCCCCATCCTGAGCCCACCAGGCCCTGCGGAATGCTCCACGTCGTTGTCGGGGGAAGATCTGTTCCATCTCAGGCACAATAAAATTGTTCAGCATGTCAAGGTACGCCCTGCCATTGATGTTGCCTTCAAAAAAGTAAGGTCCCACCAATGAACCATTGCCACAAAGACCAATCCAGACACTCACTTTCTCCCTGCTCATGTTCTTATTAAAAGCATATCCCGGTGGATGATGGAGTTCAGCATACTCGTGCTCATTGTGGGTGTTTACCATTCCATCCATGGAAAACGTTGCTTCATCCCCGATGGTAAAAAACTGGAGGAACTGTCGATCTCGGTTGCACCGGTTCACAAACCATTGTGAAAATTGAAGTCGTCTGGGAAAATCAGCTGGTAGAAGTTGGTGCTGAACATGAACATGATATGGATGGAGATGCAAATCCAGTCTTGCTATTCTGTTAAAAGTTGCGCGTGGTATTCCAGTATCATTTCTCCTGGTGCTTATGCGTGGGTTGGCTTGGATGGCCTCTCTTACCACTTGGATGTTTTCAGCAGACCTCCCAGTTCGTCTGTGGCCAGAGTGTCCTTTATTCCTGTTCAAACTGGTTCCGTGATCAGCATACTTTCTCACATTGTACCAGATGGCTCTTTTTGTTGGAGGCTGCCTCTCGGGGAACTGCACCCGAAAAGCATCTTGAACTTCCACGAAACTTCTTGTTTCCTGGTATCGAGTTACCAGGAATACTCTCTGCTCAATTGTCAACTGTACCATGTTTGGAAAGCATGTGAAGTGTGCCTGTGTTAGGAACAACCTTTGCTGAAGTTGTTATGTAATCATAGGCCTAACATGTGACAAAAATTTAACTTCAAATAGGCCCTGAATGCATGACAATAGCAAGAAATAACTTGCCACAGTGATGATTTGACACCAGTTCACTAAGTTGAATCATGCTCAGTCATGCATGAGCGTCAGATAACCTAAGTGATATAATTGGACAGAGGACTTATTGGACTATCTAACCATGAAAAAATAATGTGTAAATATTTTATAGTTTTCTGAAAATTTGCCGTTGAAGTTGGGTTTACTTTTTTTAGAGACACACTGTACATGTACATGTGTTCCTCAGGTATTACCGGGCTATACATTTATATTTTGTTTTGAATAGTAGAATAGTAGCTGACTAGCTGTTCATTGTATATTGTGTACTTTTTGTATACACTACATGTATGTATTTAATATAATATACAAACCCATGTAGATCAAATTTGAAATGTACTTCTTTTTTTCAAACAAAGGACTTATGATGGGCTGATGGCTGTGCATTAAACCCATTTGGAAGTGTACAGGTTGATGTTATTGCTTCTCTATTGAAACACATTTAAATATTGTGAATTTTAGATGAAAAGTGCAGTTTGATTTATTTTACATGATTGTCAACAACTTAAATGGTAATCCCTATCGCACTCCAAAATGCTCAATGGAAGGGTTACAATTTTGCAATACTTGTTTAGGAGTAAACTTTTGTGAAAAACCTGTTAAGGGTGTGTATTTTGGCTTGAGAAAAAAATCCTTGTTTAGGAGGTATGTGTCCGTAAAACCTGTCACGCTTGCTTACAGTATTTCTACATGACTGAGACCCCTGGGATAACATAAAACCCTGTGTATATAGGGCTCGCACTAAACCCAAGTGTACTTGGGTACCATGTGCCCCCTTTTCTTTGAGAAATTTTAAAGAAATTAAAAATACTGACACTAACAAAACCACGCCTATTGGTAGTCTCCTCAACAAGACATTTTAATGTTCACTGAGAACGCATTTATGTTGTAATATTAATTTTGGGAGCTCACATATTTGAAGAGAGTTTAGCCACATGGATTCCTTGCGTGAAGATCAAAACATGTTTTGGTGATTGTTTTACTATAAAGTTATCCTGTTTAGGTTTATTATTCTTATTGAAAGTCGGTGTTAAATTTTCTATTGATTTTGATTCCTTAAAACCTTCAAAAATGCATCTTTGAACTTTGTAACAAAGTATTTCACTGCTTCTTCTCTGTTTTATGAAATAAATATCCTTTATTTTTACACTACCGGTATGTACAAATGTAAATTGTGAGTTGGGGAAAAGTAAGTCACAGAGACAGAGAGAGGGGGGGGGGGGGGGGTAGGAGGGGAGTGGTGAAGAGAGGGGGTACAGAGAGAGACAGAGGGAGAGACAGAGGTGGGTTTGGGAAAGAGAGAGATAGGGATGAGTTAGGGAGAGGGAGAGAGAGAGAGAGGGTGGGTAAGGGAGAGAGAGAAAGGAGTGGGTTAACCGTTAGGGAGAGAGAGAGCGAGAGAGAGAGAGAGAGGGTGGGTTAGGGAGAGAGCGAGGGGTGGTTTGGGGAAAGAGACAGATTGTGTGAGGGGGAGAGACAGGTGTTCGGAAGAGAGACAGGAATAGAAGATAAAGGGAGCAATATGACCTGTACTTTGACAGGACTGCTCCTTTTCTTTTTGTTAATGTGTTTTGTTAATTATCCATTTCGATACTAGTGTCCCTTTTCCTCTCATCATTAAACAATGCCAATTTACAGCGACTAAAAACAATGCCAATTTACAGCGACTAAAAACAATTTTCCCCAAGCTCGCTTGCTCGCATTCATGGATGATATAGTTATGTCATTTGTCATTCGTTTCTTTATGGGAATGGCTAAAATCAAGACTGCAATTTCGACCAATCGATTGGCTGGATTTCTTAAGTGAGGTATATAATATTAAGTTTCCCAAATTATTTTCAGTAACAATGTTGGATTTTTTTTTTTTTTTTTTTTTTTGGGGGGGGGGGAAGTTTTTAATATTTTGTTGGAGGGGGAGGGTTTTAAAAAAAAAGATTAGTGGAGGGGGGAAGGTTCTTTTTCTTTTTCTTTTTGATTTGGTAATAATAATTTATTAAATATTTTGTATTGTCATGTTCTGTATGTATAGTATTATCATTATCGTATCATTATTATCAATATGATATGATTTCAGTCATCGCTTATTATATTCATCATGTAGTCTATATCTTATTCTGAAGTTTGATATAATATTCATTTGTATATGTATTCAAATATGTTATTCAGAGATTTATTTTCAATAAGATCCCAAAATTGAAGAAAAAAAAAACTTTTTCTTTTCTATCAGTTACAAAAGCACTTAAAAACATGTATAGATCTAGTATAGCTATGTTACTTATGTAAGTGCATACATCTTTGAATGCGGTCATTCTTTTCCCGTTCAGTCCAATTTCATATTAGATTGAGAGAAGGAGAAAGAGAGAGAGGGAGGGGGGGGGGGGCTTGTGTTGGATGTCACCTATTCAAAGCTCAAACCCATTGATTCATCTCTTTTGCCTTGTACAACAAATACATTTCCTAATTATGAGTAGCACGGCTCAGTCAACAATCGTGTCTAATGTTTACATGAACTTGTTTTTCCATTTTGATCGGTAAATTGATATTTAAATTTATTAATACATGTATTTAGGAGCATCTGCTATCATGGCTTCAAGAAGTCGTGACACCCAGGTTGCAGGACGTGGACCCTGCTCCTGTGCAACCCACAAATGATCATGTTGGCGATTCAATGCCAACTTGGCCAATCATTGCCAATGAATCACACAAAGAGTTAATAGCTTGAATATTGATAATAATCAGTGGTAGATGTGAACCTGTTAAAGAGACTGCGTAAATGGCTCATTGCTAGTCCAAGCCGATGAGATCTCGTCCAGTGGACTATGATTTTCATTTTGCTGATGCTAATTATAACACTGGCCAAGACTGCATTCCCTGAGCTGGCGAGGCACGCACCGCTGAACTTTGCATGACCCAAATCATGTTGCCATACGCATAGCTACAGGTTCGATTTACCCACAATCAACTTTTTCTGGTATTTTTGGATAGCTTAACAAATTAACCGAATAATGTTCAAAAACCCGAGCAGAAGAGCAAAGCTCTCGCCCAAAAGTCAAAGTACGGTCATCAGCATTGCGCATTAGCTCTCTGCGCTGTTTGACCCCGCCAATTCAAATTCGAAATAAAAGCCGCTAGTGCAATCAGCTAACGAGAGCCGTAGAATTTGTACAGCGCTCAATGCGCAAAGCTCTTCGTGAGGAGTACATTCAGGTAGACTGTTAACATACAGTACATTGAAAATAAAAGGGGAATAAGAATTGAACCTTGCAGCACACCCTCTTCACCCTCTACGGTTTTGGTAAGCCTGATTGCAGAGGTTCTTTTCTCGTTATTTTTTAGGGGTAGAGCCCTTTCCACGTTTCGTGGATACCGCTCGGGCCTTCGCCGCCTTTTTTGTCGGGTTTCCGGACGGCTCCGGAGTTTCTAACTCCCATTTCCTATCCGAGTTGCTGTTTTTTACAAAGACCAGCTAACCCTAACCTGTCTCCTGTTTTGAGCCTGCCTTAGGTTTTAGAGGCGTTTTCTCCCTTTGGAACGCTGTTTAAAGCTTTTCTCCTGAGTCAAGATTTCTCCTTGCCCTGTGTTCTCCCCGGCCTTATCCGATGGTGTGTGTGTGTGTGTATTCGGTTTTTACAGACGTATATCAATCAGATATGATTATTTACGTCTGGGGACCAACCTTTAAACGTCACCACCCGAAAGACGTGACTCGGTTTCGAACCTGCGTCCTCGTCTGAATCAGTTTGTACATCCACTGTTAGCTGGATTACAGACGCACGCCACAACGCCTAGTGGGAGAGAAGGGGCATTAGTCTTGTACCCAGGCGCTCCTTTTTTGGCTAAGAGCCAGTCGATTTCCTCCGTGCCTAGGTAGGTTTTCCTCAACCCGCTCTTTGAAGTCTCCTGGGTCTAGGAGAGCTAAGTCTGGTGCCCGGTGAGGTCATTTAAATGGTACTTGGTCAGGACCAAGGGTTTTTTGTGAGGGCGTCTGCCTCTTCCTTGTTGCATGGGGACCTTTCTCCCCTTCGTCCAAGGTTCCGTTTCTGGATGAATTGTTGGAGCCATCCGTGCTGCTGGCCTTGCCCTCCCGAAGGGGTAACCCGACACATGCTCCGCCGACGATTGCTCCGCCGACATTTACTCCGCAAAACGCGACAATTGCTCCGCGACATTTGCTCCGACGTCAAATGCTCCGCCGACAGGTGCTCCGCCGACAGTTGCTCCGCCGACAGTTGCTCCGCCGATAATTGCTCCGCCGACAGATGCTCCGCCGACAATTGCTCCTCCGACAATTGCTCCGCCGACAATTGCTCCGCCGTCAATTGCTCCGCAAAACGCGACAATTGCTCCGCCGACATTTGCTCCGCCTGAAGCGACACTTGCTCCGCCGACATTTGCTCCGCCGACAATTGCTCCGCCGACAATTGCTCCGCCTGAAGCGACAATTGCTCCGCCGACATTTGCTCCGCCTGAAGCGACACTTGCTCCGCCGACATTTGCTCCGCCGACAATTGCTCCGCCTGAAGCGACAATTGCTCCGCCGACATTTGCTCCGCCGACATTTGCTCCGCCGACATTTGCTCCGCCGACAATTGCTCCGCCTGAAGCGACAATTGCTCCGCCGACATTTGCTCCGACGACATTTGCTCCGCCCAAAAAGTGTCCCATAAACTACAAATGCTACTAGTACTACGACAAATGCTTCGCCGACAATATTTTCTTTACATCTATTTTTTTCGTTTCTTTTTTTCTTCTTCATTTTCTGAATGCATTTCTTGAAATAATGTAGATGAAATGAAATGAATGAATGTTGATGAAGTGGGAGGAAAAAGGAGTTACCTAAAAGTCATTTCGAATATACTGAAATAACTTTCCATCTATCACTGTACGTCCCATATAATGTATACTAAACACTCATTACATGTCGTGGGAAGTTTTTTTAAAAAAGTAGAGCAGCAAGCCACATTCCCCAATACGCGCATACCTCCTAGTTAATTTCAAGTAGCTCATCAATATGTAATACCTGAAATTACCTCGATCAATGCATCTTACTAGGTAAAGCATTATACAATGTAATAGGTCATCATGGAAGTTTAGGGGGATTTACCAAGTGTTGATCTTTTTAAGAGTTTTATAAAGAACAAATAGATATTGAATATTTCTCAGCGAAAAAAAGGAACAAGCTTGTTTCGCATTTTAAGAAATGGCGATTTGACTTATGATACTCATGTTGATTTAACTTTTATTCCTGTGCCCCCTCACTCCCCTTTATGCACTGGAGTTCAAACTATGATTTATATGTGTACAGTGTATTTTTTTTTACTATAATGTTTTTTTTTTATAACTTTCTTGTCCTTTCATTATTGTTAGTTGTTCTTATACATATTGGTTTTTTTGTTTGTCTAATTTTTACCAATGACTTGTAAATATGTAATTTTTATATGATTGAAAATTTAATAAACACACAAATATAAAAAAAAAAGTTTAGAAAATAAGGGCACTTATATACGTAAGGAAGAGAACCCATTCAGACGGGAAATGAGATGGCAGCCTTTCTGCTTATTCACATTTATACAAATCATTTTGTTGCAGTTTGATGTTAGTTTTTCATGATAAGCCAATTGCTCTTCTTCCGGTGGCTTCGTGAGTCCCTTAAATTATTTAGTGAAAACAAAGTACTCGAATGAAACGGAGTGTTTTGCACACTAACATATATATATTAAAGCTACATACACTTAACTAAAGGAAAGAAACCTTTAGAAAATGGACTGGATATTATTGAAAATATTATTCTAAACAAGAATGTACTACATGATTGTATTACTTTACGTTTCAATTTCACGAGAGAAATAGAACTCGAGAGGGGGAGCAGAGAAGAAGTGATGGAAATGAAAGAAGACTAATAGCATGAGAGGAAAGAAAAGAGCAAAGAAGACAAGAAAACGGTGTAAACAGGAAAAGGAGGAGCATGGGAGAGAGAGAAAGAGAGAGAGAGAGATAGCCTAGAGCTTTAGATCAGCTAATGAGTAATACATGAAACAGATTTTGAGCGGAGTAATTATCTTTCGCCGGAGAACTTGCGTAAGGAGCTATAATTTTATTTTTATTTTTTTTAAATCAAACATTATGGGGAATAGCAAAAAACGGTTGTCTTTTTTGCTCTTTTCTTTCCTCTCATGTTATTAGTCTTCTTTCATTGAGGTAATTTCAGGTCTTACATATTGATGAGCTGTTTGAAATTAACTAGGAGGTATGCGCGTATTGGGGAATGTGGCTTGCTGCTCTACTTTAAAAAAAAAAAAATTCCCATGACATGTAATGAGTGTTTAGTGTACATTATGTGGGACGTACAGTGATAGATGGAAAGTTATTTCAGTATATTCGAAATGACTTTTAGGCAACTGCTTTTTCCTCCCACATTATCAACATTCATTCATTTCATTTCATTTACATAATTTCATGAAATGCATTCAGAAAATGAAGAAAATAAGAAAGAAACAAAAACAACCCGTGAAAAAAAAATATTGTCGGCGAAGCATTTGTCGTAGTACTAGTAGCATTTGTATTTAATGGGACACTTTTTGGGCGGAGCAAATGTCGTCGGAGCAAATGTCACCGGAGCAAGTGTCGCTTCATGCGGAGCAAATGTCGTCGGAGCAATTGTCGGCGGAGCAAATGTCACCGGAGCAATTGTCGCTTCAGGCAGAGCAATTGTCGGCGGAGCAATTGTCGACGGAGCAATTGTCACCGGAGCAATTGTCGCCGGAGCAATTGACGGCGGAGCAAATGTCGGCGGAGCAAATGTCGGCGGAGCAATTGTCGCTTCAGGCGGAGCAAATGTCGGCGGAGCAATTGTCGCGTTTTGCGGAGCAATTGACGGCGGAGCAATTGTCGGCGGAGCAATTGTCGGAGGAGCAATTGTCGGCGGAGCATCTGTCGGCGGAGCAAATGTCACCGGAGCAAGTGTCGCTTCGTGCGGAGCAAATGTCGGCAGAGCAAATGTCGGCGGAGCAATTGTCGCGTTTTGCGGAGCAATTGACGGCGGAGCAATTGTCGGCGGAGCAATTGTCGGAGGAGCAATTGTCGGCGGAGCATCTGTCGGCGGAGCAATTGTCGGCGGAGCAACTGTCGGCGGAGCAACTGTCGGCGGAGCACCTGTCGGCGGAGCATTTGACGTCGGAGCAAATGTCGCGGAGCAAATGTCGCGGAGCAATTGTCGCGTTTTGCGGAGTAAATGTCGGCGGAGCAATCGTCGGCGGAGCATGTGTCATGGAACCCCCGAAGGGCGAGGTCTGAGCCCACGATACTAGGAGCATGGGCTCTTTTTCAAGGTATTGGTCTAAATATTCTTTATGGAGCAGCTTTTTGGCGGTCTCCCATTTCTTTACCGGTACTTCTTTTATCTCAGGGATGTTCCTTCGTGGGGAGGGACTGTTCGCGTCTTCGTCACTGAGAGTGGCTTTGTCTAAAAAAAAATCAAGGATTACTTTCAAATTTTGTATGGAGGTGTATCTTGATGAAGTCAACACATCTTTAGTGTTTTGTGATGCTGCCACCAGTGTTCGTCTATTATAGGGTCAAAGGTCATATTTTGGTGGGTGTCTAGTGTGTGCTCTGCAGGTCATATTTCATGATGAATTTCTTTCAAATTTGTATGGAGATGTATCTTGGTACAATCTACACATCTACACTTTTGGGCGATGCTGCCTTCATTGTTTTGTCTTTTATATGGTCAAAGATCATATGTCTTTGATGGGCTCTAACTGCCACATTTCTCGACAGATTTCTTTCAAATGTTATATGGAGGTGTGTCTTAGTACAATCTACACATGTTTAGTGTTTGGTGATGCTGCCACCTGTGTTCCGTCTGTTACAGGGTCAAAGGTCATATTTTGGTGGCTGTCTTTTGTGCGCTCTAACTGACACATTTCTAGACAGTTTTGTTTCAAATTTTCTACAGAGATGCATTATTCTCTAATCTACACACATATTGTTTTGGTGATCTCTACGTCATCCTCTCGTTTCAGGGAGAGGAGAGGGGATCTTTGTCCCTCCTTCGACTATATGGATGACACAACATCACTGCCATGGGTGTCGATCTGTAACTGATACCTATTCATCAGGGGGGGATGATCTATTCATTCATCCCCCCCTGATGAATAGGTATTACGTAAGGATCGACACCCATGATCACTGCCACTGCCGGGGGATACATTCGCATTGCGCGGCAATACAGATTGCGATATTTCTAGTTTCACATTGATTTAGCTCATTTACTAATAAGGATTCAAACTACATGTATATAGCTGTTCGATATTTATTGGTGATTCGTTGCAATATTTGAATGTAAGAATCTATAATGTAAACACATAGTAAATACATACCATGTTGACAGCACGTAAACACATGTGACGAAGCAACCGATGGCGATAGCCTCTTCATACAATGACATCTTCAAGTCATCTTCTTTTTTTTTGGTGAGATTATTTCCAGGTTTTGATGCTTGTGAATTCAAGCTTTCAAACAATTGTTTCTCCTCTGCATGACACTTTGTGAGCGAATAATAGCAATTACTGTATTCTATGGCTCATAAGCTTCAGTTTGATATTTGGTTTATCCATTTCATTTTTCAGTCCGGATATGGTCTTTAATCTGTCCCTGGCATTCCAGTGGTAGCATTATCTGTGGTTGCATTATCTACATGTATACATGTTTAATTGTCGTTTTCTTATTCCTTATGTATTTTTTTTTAATGCCAAATAAAATACTACTACCAGTACAACTACTACTACTACTACTACTACTACTTATTCTACTACTACTTCTATTTCTACTTCTACTACTATTCATCTTCAATAAATTGGTAGTACTCAGAATATGATTGATTTTCCACAAGAAGGCTTCATTCAATTTCCTCCCTATGGTGTTCCCTTTGCAAGAAAATATAGTACTATTTGTGATATCCTGTAAAACACCTTTGTTTTCTCACTATTTCCAGGGAATGTAGGTCTAAAGCAAGAAGCAGATGTGAGGAATTTGAATTCAGTGCGGCCTGCAGATCTGAGGTCAGCAGAGACTGTTCAGTCATTCCCAGAAGTCAAGCAAGAAATGGAGAGAGGGACACTTGATCATCACCAAACCACATATAGAAGTGTAGCAGAAAGTGCCCATTTAGTCCCAGAAGATATGATGAAGCAAGTAGCAGAGAGAGGGGCATCAAATCCTCTCAGAACAACGGATAGGAGTGCAGCAGAAGGTGTTCAATCAGTCCCAGAAGATATGATCGAGCAAGTAGCAGAGAGAGGGACATCTAATCCTCTCATAACGGATAGGAGTGCAGCAGAAGGTGTTCAGTCAGTCCCAGAAGATAATATCAAGCAAGAAGTTCAGAGTAGGACCTTGAGTTCAGTGCATTCTACAGATATGTGCATAGAAACAGCCCTAGGACATACTAACAAGCAAGAAATGGAAAGTAAGACCTCCAAATCTTTGCGATATACTGAATATAGTGTAGATGAAACTGCCCCATCAGTCCCAGAACACATTATGCAAAAAGCAGAGAGTTGGACCTTACATACTTCGCCAACTCCAAATAGGAGCTCAACAGAAACTATTCAATTTGTTGAAGGAGTTCTCATCGAGCAAGAGGTTGATAGCAATGCCGTACATTACCTGTCACCCATGAATGAATTCATTCCATCAGTCATAGAAATTCTCATCAAGAAAGAAGCAGAGGCCTTTTCAACCGTTGGAGAGGAAATTAATCAGTTAGCCCTCAAAACCAACATCAAGCAAGAACTTACAGGAGAAAGTGAAGAGGAAGGTGTTCCATCAAGTCTAGAAGGTATTTCTTGAATTGATATTCCAGTGAAACTGTGTACAAATTGTTACCTAAATGTTAACTTTATATGGGTGGTTTCGTTTAATGATGAAGACATATGTAATCATGTTCATGAAAAGAGGCTTAAAACACACACTCAAAAACAATCTGTCATGATTTAAAATTAATGGGAAAATGAACATGTCTCTGAACTCGAACTTTTGCCAAACAAATCTTGCACTCACGATCGCTCAATGATCAGTACAGTGAAAAATACTAGATATGAAGTTCGTCTATGCATGTCACGCCACCCTTAGCTAGCTTGCCCCTCGTCAATGGACACAGCGCTATGAATGTTTAACGAATTCATGCTACGCCTTCGTACAATATGAATGGCTGAGGTGAAGATGTGGGATCGTGTAAAACGCTGCAAAATGCATGATGCATGAAGAAGCATGAATCATGGCGAGGGCGTGGCTCTGCGGCTCACGTGATAAATGGCTCGAGCATTACCTAGTGCGTAAGGTTCTTCAGACTCTACAAACCACAATACCATATGTCCGTCATTTGTAGGACATGACCGTGCAAGGCCCCTTGGGCTATCTTGAAGCAATCTGTCAAGTGATGCTAAAAATGATGGGAATTTACCTGATGATATGTACCGGTAACAAGATACAGTCAATGTGAATAATTCATATTCACTTGTCCTGGTTTTCCAACACAAATCTTCTAGCAGTCTCTAGACTCTTGACATTTAAGTGGTATACAGTATCTACAGTATCAGCTATTAAACACAAAGTGATTGTGCATTGCTGATCATCAGATTGAAGAATACTAAAGATACCTACCAGTAATAAATCGCCTCAACAGAAATTTCAAACTTACTAATTATTTTCCATTGAGGGTATGGTATGGTATGGTATATTTTATTTATTCACTGTTAAAAACATAATACAATTGTGCCCGCATTCAGCAAAAGCTGCTTTTCAGCGAGGCCGTGATTACATATAATAACAGAATATAAAACAATGAAACTACAATTTACAAACAAATATGCAAGTTATAATAAGTGAACATATTTACAGAAATTTACAGGGTGTGACTGCTGTATTTGTAAGTGTAGAAAATGGCCCAATGAATGTGACCTTATCCCTGTACACGTACTTCAAACAAAGGCAGATCAAACAGATCAAAGGACTGCACTGACATTGAAGAATGACTGGTTTTAAATAATCCGTCAATAATGATTTATTTCAGGTAAAATCAATCATGAAGTTGTAAGTACAACCCATAATCCTGTGTCAAGTACTGATGGAGACAAGGAATCTGAACAACCTACATCAGAAGGTAGGTAATCTGTAGTACAATGAGGTTTTTTAAGACCTGGTCAGACCACACCGATAATGATAACGAATATGTGCATATTGCAAGATGTATTTAGTAGTAAGACCTCACCAATTTTCACATACAAATTGTTAGTTGTGTCGGTTAAACACTGTTGTCACTGCGTCACTTCAAAGAAGTGCAATTATTGGGTTACAGATTTTATCGTTTCTGCTTCCTCCAAAAAAATCATTGGCAGAGCAATCCCAATAGCAAGATAAAATAGTCAAGGCAGGCTCATTAGCATATATCGGCAATGTCTGACTTACATCTGCAACAAATTTCAAATACATTTTCCACTTTCATAACAGAACGATTTGGGAGCAATTTATCGCAGTAGTTATCATTATCTTTATCAATGAGTTCTGATCAGGACCTATCACAGTAATCTGCTTCCTTTGATATAATTCAGTTCATGCAGATTTTAACTCATTCATTGTCAGACATCAGGCAACTTATAGCTTAAGCTATGGTCACAAATCAGAGCGGCGACCGACCGATTAGTAGCCTGCTCGGTCGCCGCTGGAATTTAGGCCAAGACTGAGCGAAATCGGGGAGCTTGTCTGGGCGGCGTCCCGTAACTGACCGACTGATGATCCACCGATTCCCGAGCGGTACTCTCCCACCGGCTGATTTTAAAGATATTAGCCGGTGGCCGGCTGGTGATTGGTGCCTGGCCGTTCGCCGGCCGGGTACCGACCTAATCGAGCATTCACCGTTGAGCGATTTAGGTCAAAAATCAAAGCCGCTAGATCAAAGGCTGCCAAGTGCAGACCAATTTTGGACTCGCCACCCAGTGACCGACTGATCTCCCAGCGGCGACCGGGCGGTGACTGCTCGACAGCATTTGACTTAAATCGCTTGACGGCGAACGCTAGATTAGGTCGGCGCGAGGCCACCATGCATAGTTTAGGCAGCAAGTGAAAGTGAGCAGGGACCGCCCAAATTTTAACTCTGGGCATAAACTTCAGCAGCGACCGAGCGATGCCCTAAAAACAAGGGGTGCCCTGGCGGTCGCCGCTCGGTGCCCTGGCGAAATTGGCTGAAAACTTGCCCCCGGCCGCCGAGCAGGCTACTTTTTGGTGTTGTGACCATAGCTCAAGCTTGTAGCATGTCCTTTAGCCCACTCTTTGCAAACAAGTACCAGTAATAAGAAAAAAAGTGCATCTTGCCAAACATCATTTGTCTTTTGTCTATTTTGCATCCACCTACCGTAATGGATTTAGGGGTGACCACCACAAATAAAATAAAAAATATTGTGTATTATTATAAAATCTTTTGAATAAACAAAGTGTGCTTAGTTTTATCCCTGGCAGTATGCCGGTGGGGTCCTTTGGATTCAGCAGCGTTACGCCGCCGCCGCCACATTCGCCCCGTCATATTCTTCTGTGCGCTCTATAGGCCACATTTCTCAAGGAATTTTTTTCAAATTTCAATGAAGGTGTATCTTGGTATAATCTACAAGCCTTTAAATTTTGGTGATGCTGCTTCCAGTGTTCCCTCTTTGATAGGGTCAAAGGTCATATTTTGATAGATGTCTTGTGTGCGCTCTCTTGCGTGAGGTCTAACTGCATCATTTCCTGACAGATTTGAGTATGAAAGTGTATGTTGGTAAACTCTATGCCCCTATACTATTTTTGGTGATGCTGCCACCAGTTTTTTTAAATGTTTTATAGGGTCAAAAGTTATATTTTGGTGGGTGTCTAGTGTGTGCTCTGTGGGTCATATTTCATGACGGATTTCTTTCAAATTTTGTATGGAGGTGTTTCTTACTACAGTCTACACACCTATCACTTTTGGGCGATGCTGCCCTCATTGTTCCGTCTTTTATATGGTCAATGGTCAATGGTCATATCTTTTATGCGCTCTAACTGCCAGATTTCTTTAAAATTTGCTACAGAGATGCATTATACTCTAATCTCACACATATTATTTTGGTGATGCTGCTCCTAGTCTTGACCATAGTCCGAGCCACTTGTGGTGATCTCTACGTCATCCTTTTGTTTCAGGGAGTGGAGAGGGGATCTTTACCCCTCCTTCGAACATAGGGATGACACAAAATTGCTGTCACTGCCGGGGTATACATTCGCATTGTGCGCCAATACAGATTGCGATATTTCTAGTTCATGTGGTATACTGGTAGTGGCAACCAGCTCAAAAAACCAAGTATGATATTTGACTTTGGCCCTCCACTTATTACTAAAAAAGGTGAGTAGTAGGCAATAACATGTGATCTGTTTCTGGCATAATTATACATGTAGATGGAACCAGATGGTAGTCCAAGAATTTGATGGGAACTTTTTTTGCAGGGTAGGCATGGTTGGAAACGAAGATGCATTGTCATGTGGTGTCATTTGACCAATTAGACGTCCTACATGCTTGAACCCATTAAATCCATTTAGGCATATTCATCTGTCTCTCAGAAGTTCAGAACATAATCCAAAAACTTCTGTCTCAATTTGAAGTGACAGGACACTCATGTACTTTTTTACACTGTATCTCAGGTGTCGACATGAATTATCTCTATTTCTCCACCAGGTGATATTGTTGACAACGGACAAGAGACGGTAGAAAGTGGAATGCCAATCAACAGTGGAGGTAAATCTCATCTTTGCTCACATTGCGGCAAGGTGTTTTCCACAACAGATCAATTTGACATTCACCTGAGGATACATTCTGGAGAAAAGCTACATCAGTGTCCATGTTGCAGTAAGAGATCATGTCAGGCCAGCCATCCCCTTCTCCACTTGAGATCACATACAGGAGAAAAGCCATATGAATGTTGCTATTGTAAGAAAGGATTTTCACGGAAAAGTGCTCTTAATCTTCATGTCCGAACACACACAGGAGTAAAGCCATATGAATGTTCACACTGTAATAAAGGGTTTTCTCGGAAAAGAAATCTCACCCAACACGTCCTAACACACACAGGAGAAAAGCCATATGACTGTTCACATTGTAAGAAAGGGTTTCCTCAGAAAAGTGCACTCAATATTCATTTACTAACACACACAGGAGAAAAGCCTTATGAATGTTCCTTTTGTAAGAAAGGATTTTCACAGAAAAGTGCACTCCATTGTCATCTCCGAACACACACAGGAGAAAAGCCATATGATTGTTCGCACTGTAATAAAGGGTTTTCTGACAAAAGAAATCTCATCCAACACGTCCTAACACACACAGGAGAAAAGCCATATGAATGTTGCTATTGTAAGAAAGGATTTACTCGGAAAGGTACTCTTCACCGTCATCTCCGAACACACACAGGAGAAAAGCCATATGAATGTTCACACTGCAAGAAAAGGTTTTCTCAGAAAAACACTCTCACCAAACACCTCCGAACACACACAGGAGAAAAGCCATATGAATGTTCGCACTGTAATAAAGGGTTTTCTCAGAAAAACAATCTCACCCAACACCTACAAACACACACAAGAGAAAAGCCATATGGATGTTGCTATTGTAAGAAAGGATTTTCTCAGAAAAATGCTCAATCGTCACATACTAACACACACAAGTGAAAAGCCATATGAATGTTGATATTGTAAGAAAGGATTTTCTCAGAAAAGTGCACCCAATCGTCACGTACTAACAGTAACACACACAAGAGAAAAGCCATATGAATATTGCTATTTTAATAAAGGATTTTCTCAGAAAAGTGCACTCAATCATCACATACTAACAGTAACACACACAAGAGAAAAACCATATGAATATTGATTTTGTAAGAAAGGATTTTCTCAGAAAAGTGCACTCAATCGTCACGTACTAACAGTAACACACACAAGAGAAAAGCCATATGAATGTTGCTATTGTAATAAAGGATTTTCTCAGAAAAGTGAGCTCAATCGTCACGTACTAACACACACAAGAGAAAAGCCATATGAATGTTCACACTGTAAGAAAAGTTTTATAACAAATGCAATCTTACCCAACCCTACTACCCTACTACCCTACTAACACACACAGGAGAAAAGCCATATAAATGTTGCTATGTAAGAGAGGATTTTCTCAGAAAAATGCACTAAATTGTCATATATTCTAACATATACAGGAAAAAAAAGCCATGTAAATGTTCCTATTTAAAGAAATGATCATCTCAGAAAAGCGTACTCAATTGTCATCTACTAACACATACAGGAGAAAAGCCATATGAATGTTCACACTGTAATAAAGGGTTTTCTCAGAAAAGCAATGTCACCAAACACCTCCTTACACACACTGGAGAAAAGCCATATGAATTTTCACACTGAAAGAAAGGTTTTCTCAGAAAAACACTCTCACCCAACACCTAACACACAGAGGAGAAAAGCCACATAAATGTTGCTATGTAAGAGACGATTTTCTCAAAAAATTGCACTCAATTGTCATATATACTAACATATACAGGAAAAAAGCCATGTAAATGTTCCTATTTAAAGAAATGGTCATCTCAGAAAAGTGTACTCAATCGTCACATACTAACACATACAAGAGAAAAGCCATATGAATATTCACACTGTAAGGAAATTTTTTCTCTCAAATGCAATCGTACCCAACACCTACACATGTACTCATAGATAAGCTAGAGAAAAGCCATATGAATGTTGCTATTGTAAGAGAGGATTTTCTCAGAAAAGTTAATTATCATCTCACTATGACTACACACAGAGGAGAAAAGCCATATGAATGTTCACACGGTAAGAAAGTTTTTTTTCTGAAAAGCGTTCTTAAAGGCATATCGTTTAACAATGTTAAATCTGAGATGCATGGCCCTATACTCATAATGCGAAATGAGGGTCGCTATTCATAATACGAAATAAGGGTCGCTATTCATAATAGGAGTAGAGTTTCGCTGTTCATAATACAGAATGAGAGTCGCTATTCATAATAGGAAATGAAGGTCACTATTCATAATATAGAGTTAGGGTCGCTATTCATAATGCAAAATTAGGTTAGCTATTCTAGTTTGGATGATGTTTGAAGGTTTGCATGGTGGTATGAATAATCACGGAAGAGGTTTACGGTACACCATGTGTAAAGTCCTCGAGGGACTGGGGAAAGTAGATAGAAAATAGAGGTGAGATGGAAGGCGAGAAAGTGGAGGTTAGAAGGAAGAGTATCTTTCGGAAGTGAGTTTAGTCCTGAAAAGGACTGTAAACCAGAAAATATTGGTTTGAGTAGAAGACTGGATTGAGTTGGAGAGTTGAGTAGGCGAGTAGAATTGCAGAGCAGGAGCAGGAGAGTAGACTCGACGTTTCGGACAGGTTGACTGTCCGTCTTCAGGAGTGAGTGTTCGCTAGGCGTGCGGCGGTTCTTATGGCATGGATGCGGACTTGGGGGAAAGCAATGAGCCGGCGGGCTCGGCAGGTTGGCAGGCAGCTGTCGGTGGTGGCGCGCGGTTGCGTGAATTGGCGGGAAACGAGTGGGCGGCGGTTATGCGGACGTCGTGTGGAAGGTGTCGGCGGGGTAGCGGGGGGGGGGGGGGGGGGGTTATCTATAGGATAGATATTAGATATTAGTGGTGTTGGTCGGCGGTTTCGGCGTTGGCGTAGGTTGTAGCGAGGTGTGGGTGTGGGCGGTGCTTGTGTGGGTGAAGAGGCTAGTTGAGAACGTGTAGTGCTTGGTTGAGTGGGTGTGGTTGGGTGGTTGTAGGTGGTGTCCGGGCTAACGGATGGCTGGATTGGTGAAGTGTTGGTGGTTGGCGTGTTGGTTGTGGAGTTGGTTGAAGATTGGTCGGAAGTAGGATGGTGAGGGAGGATTGGGTGCCAGATACTGTTGATGTGAAGGCCTGGGTCTTGGGGTACGGTGTTGTGTTGGTGGATCTCGATGGCTTCTCGGATCCTTCGGGTGTGCCAATGTCGGATGGGGGTGATGAGGTGACTTTTATCCCAGTGAATGTGGTGGAGCTCTTGTTGTGCGTGCTTGACGATGGCTGACTTGTCCCATTCGCTGCGTCGGTGGTGGGTCTTGTGTTCTTTTAGTCGGGTGTCGAAATCGCGGCCGGTTTCTCCAATGTAGACTTTGCCGCAATCGCAGGGAATCTTGTAGACGCCTGGTTGTTTGTTGGATGGGTGCTTGTCCTTGTGAGAGTGAAGAGTGGAGTAAAGCTTGTGGTTGGATTGGTGTCTGACGAGGATGTTAGCTGAGCGGAGGATGCGTTGTAGTCGGTGTGATGTCTTGCCGATGTAGGGAATACGATGGTGGCGGTGGGCTTGGTATCAGGTTGGGTTCCGGTGGTGATGTTGTTGGTCTTGTGGTAGGGAGTTCGGGTGTTGATTTTCCTTCTTGGGTACTGGTTGATGGAAGTAAGTGCGTGCGTGATGTGCTTGAGTTCTTGCTGGAGATGTGCTTTATCACTAAGTTGGTGGGCTCGTCTGATGAGTGAGTTGGAGACTGATTGGTGGACTGATGGATGGTGGTGAGATCGGAAGTTGAGGTAGCGGTCTGTGTGGGTTGGTTTCCGGTATACTTGGTGCGCGGGGAATCCTGATGGTGTCTTAGTGATGAGTACGTCTAGGAAAGGGATTGAGTTGTCGTGTTCGGTCTCCATGGTGAACTTGATGCTGGGGTGTTGGTTGTTGATGTGGTCGAGGAACTGGTGGAGGTCTGGTGTGCTGTGTGGCCAGATGACGAAGGTGTCGTCGACGTAGCGTAGCCAGAGTGAAGGAGACTTGTCGGCGGACTTGAGTGCTTGGTGCTCGAGGTGTTCCATGAAGATGTTGGCGATGATTGGTGAGAGTGGAGATCCCATGGCTGCTCCTTGAAGTTGTTTATAGAAGTTGCTGCGCCACTTGAAAGAGTTGGAGTGGAGGCAGGTGAGAAGGAGGTCGTGGATCTGGTCAGGTGTGAGCTTGGTCCTAGATTCGAGGTCTGGGTCTGAGATGAGGCGTTGTTTGATGATGTCGCATGCTTGGTCTACAGGAACGTTGGTAAATAGAGAGGTGACATCGAAGCTGACGAGTGTGTCGGATGGCTGGATCTTGGTTTTGGAGAGGATGTCGATGAAGTGCTTAGAGTTGGTGACGTGGTGCTGGGTTTGGCCTACGAGTGGTTGTAGAATGTTGGCGAGATGACGTGCAGTGTTGTAGCAGGATGATCCTCGGGTAGAGATGATAGGGCGGAGAGGGATAAGCGGCTTATGAATCTTGGGCTGTCCGAAGAGGATGGGTGACTTAGCTGAAGAGGATCTGAGTTGAAAGTAGAGTGCCTTGGGTAGTAGTAGTATTCTAGTTTAACAAGAATTAATTCCTTATTTTTGCTTCAAAAGAGAGCGATTCGCATGATCACTAACTCACATTATATATCACACACGGAACCTTTATTTCAGCGTTTAAAAACATTAAAAATACAAGATATTCACATTTTTCAGACATGCATTTTTATGTATAAATATTCTCATAATCAACTACCATCCCTATTTCACAATATTTACAGTTTGAACTCAAACATTCACACATACCCCACACGTTGTTCAACAAATTATCACTTAGAAAATCCTAAAATACTTTTAGCACAAAAATCAGTAAGACATCATGGACCAGATGTTTGGAACTCCTTACCAAATTCAATAAAGCATTGTTCATCTCTCTATTCTTTTAAAGCATCTCTCAAAAAAATCTTTTATCGAAGTATCTACATAACTGATTTCAACATCCAGTAGGCAATTGTCAAATTTTGGTCACATTGCAACTCAGTTTTGCAAATTTTGTTTTCTATTTCGTATTCTTAGTTTCCTTTATTGTAAAGGCTCTATGTGTTTCCACTCCACTATACCACACAGAGCTACGTGCACTTCCACTATTCGTTACAAACACATACAAACTCGCACGCTCACGTGCTCACGCACACACACACGCACACACACACACACACATACTTGTATAGGCCTTAAAACGCGGACATGTATTTCTTACTGTACAATCGTGGACATCTTTATTCAATGGCGCATGCGGACCAGATGCTAGATTATAGTTACATTTGGTACGACCATTACGAAAACACCAAGAAAGAAACTCTGCGGGCCTTCTGGAGAGATATGTTTTCCACATCCAAACTGTGGACGTACATGTATGCACATACCCTTATAGCCATCATATCCAAATGTGGACCCTGACTCCTAACAAAACACGGACCTAAGAAGACCATACTAACGTGGACACATTTTGAAAATTCAGGCAATTATGCATAATTCAAACGAATGTGACTTAAGTATGCGTTTCGGACGATGATGGAAAACAATAATAGATGTTTATGTGATAATAATAATGAGAAAACAATATAAAAAAATAATTATGAGAAAAAAAATAATAACAATAATAATCATAATACATGTAATAATGTTACTACTAATAATAATGGCAATAGTAACAATAAGGATAATAATAATGGTAATGGTAATAACAATAATAATAATAATAATAATAATAATAATAATAATAATAATAATAATAATAATATTTATAAGGCGCTTTGTACGGGTGTTTCAAAGCGCACATGTGGTCTGTCTAATCATAATACCGTTAAAAAAATCAATACATAATTAATAATAAACAAACTACTTAATTATAAACTAACTTGGTGTGCACCTCCAACAATATACTACAAAATTAAATTATAGCTGCTTAAATAGGTGGGTCTTGAGAAGGGATTTAAATGATTCAACAGATTGGGCATTTTGGATGTGAGGTGGAAGTTTATTCCAGAGGGTAGGGGCAATGGGGGAGAAGGCAGTCCCCATATCGGGTTTTCGTACGTGGGCCGAGAGTGAATTGTAAGGAGGACGATGAACGGAGGGATAATACATAATAATACATAATAATTACATTAATAGGGCACTTTAACCACGGTGGTATAATCAGTCGCATAGGGGTCCACGGTTGTAGGTTTGTAAAGAATAGGTGTGTACTGCCAAGCCTTAAGTCCACGGTAGCATAGTCTTAAAATACAGGGGTCAACTGTAGCCTAACGGCTAATGTGCAAGGGGTAATAATAGCAGGGCCCTCTAGGATAACAGTTCGAAGAACTGAAGAGGCAACCCTGGGTATAAAAACACTATTATTACTATTATTATTATTATTATTATTATTGATATAATAGTCTGTAAATAGAGGTCCACAGTTGCAGGTTTGTAAAGAAGGTGTGTGTACTGCCACTGTCAGGTCTAACGTCCACGGTGACATGGTCTGTAAATAGAGGTCCACTGTTGCAGGTTTGGAAAGAAGAGGTGTGTATTGCCAGGTCTAACGTCCACGGTGACATGGTCTGTAAATAGAGGTCCACTGTTGCAGGTTTGGAAAGAAGAGTTGTGTATTGCCAGGTCTAACGTCCACGGTGACATGGTCTGTAAATAGAGGTCCACTGTTGCAGGTTTGGAAAGAAGAGTTGTGTATTGCCAGGTCTAACGTCCACGGTGACATGGTCTGTAAATAGAGGTCCACTGTTGCAGGTTTGGAAAGAAGAGTTGTGTATTGCCAGGTCTAACGTCCACGGTGACATGGTCTGTAAATAGAGGTCCACTGTTGCAGGTTTGGAAAGAAGAGTTGTGTATGCCCAGGTCTAACGTCCACGGTGACATGGTCTGTAAATAGAGGTCCACTGTTGCAGGTTTGTAAAGAAGAGGTGTGTATTGCCAGGTCTAACGTCCACGGTGACATGGTCTGTAAATAGAGGTCCACTGTTGCAGGTTTGGAAAGAAGAGTTGTGTATTGCCAGGTATAACGTCCACGGTGACATGGTCTGTAAATAGAGGTCCACTGTTGCAGGTTTGGAAAGAAGAGTTGTGTATTGCCAGGTCTAACGTCCACGGTGACATGGTCTGTAAATAGAGGTCCACTGTTGCAGGTTTGTAAAGAAGAGGTGTGTATTGCCAGGTCTAACGTCCACGGTGACATGGTCTGTAAATAGAGGTCCACTGTTGCAGGTTTGGAAAGAAGAGGTGTGTATTGCCAGGTCTAACGTCCACGGTGACATGGTCTGTAAATAGGGTCCACTGTTGCAGGTTTTGTAGGTTTATGCATAATTCATCCGAAAAAAAATTACAAGCAGGAAAGAGGTGGGGGCCGGGGGGGGGGGGATTTCCAGCTTCATTTGCTCACTTATATAGAATAGAATATATAGAATATACAGGAAGGCCTAAACTCTGATTGAGTATTCACCCCCCCCCCCCACCATCGCTCCGCTTCCTTGGATTATCTCGAGAATATTACGCACGCACACACACAAGTCCATCAACATTATCTCATCATCATAGTGATCAGCATCATTATCACCTTCATCACCCTCATCGTCATCAACATCACATTATCATAATCACCATCATTACCGTCATCATAATCACCATCATTGTAATCGTCAACATCATCGTAATCATTATCACCATCATCATCACAACCATTATCATCATAAACATCATCATCGTCACCATCATCATAATCATCATCACAACCATCATAATCATCTTCATTATCATCATCATCATCATCATCACCACAACCATTATCATCATCGTCATCAACCGTATCACGATCATCTTAATGATGATGCAGTATTCATTTTGTGAATTATATTTTTATGGATAAACTTTATTTCTTTGACAAAATCCAGTATGAGAGATGGCATAGCAAGGTCATTGAAGAATACAATATTTGACACAAGGTATACTGAAATGTTCCTGATGAGATGTATAGAGATTCATGGATTCCAGCTAATAAAGACAAATTCCAAATAAAGACAAATATAAATAATAAACACAGTCAAGTAAATATAACAAGTAAACATATAGCAGTGGCTTTCTGCTAAAAAGTAAACATATATTGTAACATTCATTCATTGTTTGTGTAGCTAAAATTTGTCATGTTGTCTATCAATAAAGACTAAAAATGAAAACAAGTAAACATACATGAAGCAGTGGCTTTCTGCTGAAAAAAAATAATAAAAAATAATAATAAACACTTGTAAAGAGCAGTGGCTTTCTGCTATAATAACACTGGTAAACATAGCAGTGCCTTTCTGCTGAAAAGAAAAATAAATAATATCACTAGTAAACATACCAGTGGCTTTCTGCTGAAAAGAAAAATAAATAATATCACTAGTAAACATAGCAGTTGCTTTCTGTTGAAGACAAATATGAAAAATAAATAATAAACACTAGACACAGCAGTGGCTTTCTGCTGAAAAGAAAAATAAAAAATATCACTAGTAAACATAGCAGTGGTTTTCTGCTGGAAACAAATATGAAAAATAAATAATAAACACTAGACATAGCAGTGGCTTTCTGCTGAAAAGAAAAATAAATAATATCACTAGTAAACATAGCAGTGGCTTTCTACTGAAAAGAATAATAAATAGGGCGAGTCCAAGGTAATGTCCCCTCAAATAACAAATTTTCAACTTAAAGTGGAAGAAATGTAACATACATCATCAAAAACCTAGTAATTTCAAGTTTCTGAATCAAAAAAGAAAATGTTGAAAATATGCAAATTGGTCTGTTTTCTAAAGTGTAATAACCTTTTCATTATTTTGATAGTAATCAACCACTTTCAAGATAACATTTTCTTCTACACCTGTATCTACATGTACATTAGTTAAGAAATAAATGAATCGATAAAAACTAACTTTTCTACGAAGAAAAATACTAAGGAGATGGCATGTGATAAGGAGCGACCCCAATTCAATCTCATGAGTGACCCCACTTGAACTGAGGCTGTGAAGACCACCCACCCCCCCCCCCAAAAAAAATGCACCAAGATCCCAGATGGACATACACATGCAAACAAAGAAGAAGATGATCTTAGGTCTGCTATTGAAAAACCAGTGGCAAAAATTAGGGTCTACAACTACCCCATTTTCCAAATTGGATTAAGCACTTAAAAATTTGACTTAAATGAATCCAGGTTGAAAAACTGAATCGTGTAATTTCAGCACAGTGATTTGAAGGTATACTTCTGCTTTGCTTAATAACTTTTATAGCAATATAAAAGATCAATGTATTAATAATTCTTCAACTCAAAACTTTTTATAACATATCCACTGAAACGAATTAGGAATTCTTCACTTCAATTCCACAAAGGTAAAAAGAAAACTCTTATTTTGGAGCAGGAAACATTTGGCTTTAGCCCTTTTGAAATCTAAGAAAAACAAACATAATCAGGACAGCCCCATCCCAAAGAATAACCGTAAACATAACACGTTGTCAGAAGTGCAAATGAGAAGTTTATAAGAGTTGAATTCAACTACTAATCAGCCTATTTGGGGAAGAAGGGGGGGGGGGGGGGGGTGCTCATCTAATTTTAAGGTTTTAGAGGCAATTTCGATTGGCTACAGGGGTTTTAAAATTTGGTTTAAAAGTGTGCACTGAAAAGCAAGAACCCTTTCCCTATACCTCTTTTGTCACCAGGAATTTTTTTACAAGTCAGAAGCCCTAAACATTCTACATGGTTTCCCCCCTCTAAATTTAACACTGGATTTGGCTGGAAGGCAGCCCTTCCCCCTCTACCACAACAGGGAAAAGATGCCTCTTCTTAAATCCCCAAATTCCACAGAGAGCAACAAGGGGAAGGATACCCACAGGGGGATCTGCCCCCCCTTCCCATGCCACTGCAAAAACAAAAAAAACAAAAAAAAATCCATTTGCCACCAGCTAAAACTTTTACACAACCTCAAAGTACATAAAATATGTTTGTTAAACCTTCAACATAAAGGTTTGCATCAGAGCAAAAACGTGTCTCAATTACTCCTAACTTGGAAAAGGACAACCCTTTAATACCCATATTTGTGTGTAGAACATGAACAGTTTTTGAAATAAAAAACATTCATAATTCACAATGTATTAAATTTTCGATTTTTTTTTTTCCAACAAAATTGTGGGTGTGTGTCAAACCACAAATTCGAAAATTGAAATTTATTTCACTTTCAAACCAATGGGTGAAAAATGAAGAAAAAAAAAATCAAAATTGTAAATCATTGAAAATTACGAATGGCCCGTAAAAAGGCATTTGCACTGATTTATATTTTCAATTACATCTTTGAAATCTTGTCTATGAATTGCAGAAGTACTGGCTTAAATTGGTAGAGAATTGTGAGCACATTTACTTTTTCAGGCAACAAACTAGAAAATTATTGTGTCCCTGGGCCACAGATGCCATTGCTTCATGCATTCCAAATAATCTAATGAACTTTGGCCATTGACAAATTTGAACTTAACAATAGCAATACCCCAAATATACAAAGATTTATGAAAGGTTATTCTATTTTTCAGTCGGAAACCATGTTTTTAAATAATTTTGCATAAATAACGGCGTTTTCTGCATATTTAATGAGCCTTGACCTTTGAACTTTAGACATACACACCCAATATTTGAACTTGACCCGTATTTTAATACTTTCAAGCAACATGCCAAATCTGATGAAAATTGGGCAAAGATTTTTGGAGTTATTGGATGGAAACCACAATTTCACATTAAATAATGTTTTCTGAATATTTAATGAGCCTTTACATTCAACCTTTTGACCTACGAACCCAATATTTGAACTTGACCTGTATTTCAATACTATCAACCCACCAAATTTGGTGAAAATTGGGAAAAGATTTATGGAGTTATTGGACGGAAACCACAATTTCACATAATTAGATTTTTTGCATATTTAATGAGCCTTGACCATTGACCTTTTGAACTGTGGACCCCATATTCGAACTTGACCTGTATTTTCAATAGCTTTCATCAACCCACCAAATTTGGTGAAAATTTGGCGTCGATTCTTTGAGTTATTGGATGGAAACCACAATTTTGCATAAATAATAAGGTTTTCCGCATATTTTATGAGCCTTGACATTTGACCTTTTGGCATACAGAGCCCATATTTGAACTTGACCTGTATTTACTTCCCATCGACACCAAATTTGGTGAAAATTGGGCAAAGATTTTTTGAGTTATTGGACAGAAACACAATTTTGCATAAATGATTTTTTTTGCATATTTAAAGAGCTGTGACCTACCTTTGACCAACAGACTCCATACAAAGTTGACCTGTATTTTATCATTCTGTAACTATATACCAAAAATTTTGAAATTCCAATCAGTATTTAAGTTACAGTGCAGAAAGCATTTGTAGCAAAATGTAGAACATTGGTTAAAAATCAAGGTCAAAGGTCAAAATTTGGGGCAAAAGTTTTGAAGATCTCACCTAGAGCCATCCCATAAAGAAAACAGAATCAAAATCTGGTGAGAAATGGCGAATAAGTAGCATTTTGATCAAACATGGACGGACAGACAGAAAGATGGACACACACAAAGGTACGGAGCCCATTTCGTAGTCCCCTGCTTGTTCGCCGGAGACAAAAAATATGTTAACATGTCATCAGAAATGTAAATGAGAAATTGGCTATTTACTGAGTTGAAGTCAACTACAAAGCTACAAAACAGCCTCTTTCGTTGAAAGGGGGGGGGGGGAACTTGGCTATTAATAAGGTTGAAGAGGTAATTTTGATAGGGTGCAGGGGCCTTTAACAATTTTGTATAAAAATGTGCTACTGACAAGCAAGGACTCTTTGTTTTTTTCACACTTTCCTCACAATGTAATTTTACAAGTCGTAAGCCTCAAACTTTGTACCTAGTTTTTCCCCTCTACATTTAACACTGGATTTGGCTGGAAGGTAGCCCTACCCCCAACACTACAAACTTTAAATTCAACACAGGACAACAAAGGGGATAGGTTCCCACAGGGGGATTGCCCCTCCCCCAATGCTACATACTGCAGAAAAGCCCGATTGCCAACAGCTCTAACTGTTACACAACTTTCAAAGTACTTAAAAGAAGAGTCCACCCAAAAATAATATCTTTTCAATAGAAGCAGAAAATTTTTGTGAGCAGAACAACAAAACAAGATTGAGTGAAATCGGACAATTAATAAGAAAGTTATGAATGTTTGAATATTTAGACAAATTGGCAATTGATGACATCATAGGTGCACAATTGACCATTTATCATATTGATATCAATGTTATAAAATGTAACTTTTTACCCCCAAATTATGATTTCCTCAAAACTCTAACTGTAGGATATCTTCTTGGTAGGTATGTGGCCCCCTTTTTTGCATGTTTGCATTAGTACAAGATTTGTATCTTTCTGTAAAAATGATGAATTTTGCACTGTGAATATATATGAATTGAATGGTGAGTTGTGCACCCATAACATCAACAAATTGGCAACATCCCTGAAAATTTTCAGTGATTTGCCCGTTTTTTCAAGTCATTAATCATAACTTTGTTATTAGTTGTCCAATATTCCGCAAACTCTTTTGTTTTGCTTGCCAATTTTTTCTGCTTCTTGTAAGAAATTATTTTTGATCGACTCTTCTTTCAAGATCATATTATATACCTGTACTTTTGAAACCCTCAGCATAACAGTTTGCATTTCAGGGTAAAGTTACTGTCTTTCAAACAAATGCCTTCATTCGTGAACTTAGTGAACTGCAGACAATGAAAAATTGCCAGACTGTACCTGCCAGCACATCAGTTCAGCATTAAAGCACAGCTTCCCCTACAAGCAATGCTCAACCAAGAACATACAAAGAACCTCATAATTGTGGTAACATGCCTGACTGTAACACCTCATTCATTTAAAATTTCTGAAGAAATCCTAAAGGGTCTCGTTTTCTAATTTGGTTTCTCACGAAATCCTTTATATTTGTCCATGTGCGACCCTTGAAGATGCGTGGATCAGCTTTCATCGCAGAGATGATTGGATCCTTTCCACAAAGTTTTCTTGTTCTTAAGAAAATCCCCAGATGCCTGTTGACAGCTTCCTTCTCAGCATCACTCCACATCTTCTTTGTCTGGCGTTTGCTGGTGCCTACTGTTTCAGCAACATCTGTATCACCTTAACAAAAGGATATAGAAGATGAAATTCATGAAATTCCTACACAAATTCTGTTGTAACTAGCACATCAATGATAAGATGCTCATCAGGCATCCAACAAAGAAATGGATGCAATTTGTACTTGCAACAGAGTAGAACAGTAAAAAGGATGGATAAAACTAAAAAAATAAATAAAAAATAGATGGATATTCGACCATATTCAACCAAAATATATGCCGCCGCCGAGTGCATGATCAATAAAAAAGAAAATTACTATACAATAACCATATACATGTAGCAGCAAGTTTGATGTCAAACTGCCACACGGTTCTTGAGATATCAACATAATTTTTTTTTTACAATATATTGACCTCCATGACCTTTGAACTTTAACCCATGACCCCAAAATATCAGCATAATTTTGTCTTGTCATACACAACCCTCAACACCGAGTCACAATTTTATATATAAGATATTGTTTTTTTTCTCCACTAAGTGACCTCTGTGGCCTTTGACCCTGTGACTCCAAAATGGAATCAAATTATTGTCCCCATAGGATATGCTCTCACTCCATACTTGAGGTCCAACCGCCACACGGTTCTTGATGTAGACAAAAAATCTTATTTTCTACAATAAATTATCCTTTGGCTCCTTGACCCCAATTTACTAGCCAAATTTTTTTCTTCTTATACTTTATCATCCCACCAAGTTACAAGTTCATATGTCAAATTGTGTGCAACATATTGTAAAAAACTGTCTTTTTCAAAAATTGACCTCTGTGACCTTTGACCCCATGACCCCCAAATCAAATCAAAGTATTGTCCTCCAAGGATATACCTGCAGATCTTGAGATATCAACAAGGTGGTTCGCGGACCATGAGTCTCGCCTGAATTTGCGATCAATATTAAAACATGTATAAGAACTTTCAAAGGCTCAAGGCCTTATATCACTTGGCCTTTTGACCCCTAGATGACCTTTAACCTCATTGTGATCACCCCACATCTGGTATTACCCGAGGATCATTTGAACTAAGTTTCAAAATAATTGAGAAATAGAGAACTGCAACCGAAGTAAAGAAAACCTATAACATTTTTTAAAACAGACTATTAATGTACTAACAAATTTGACCTTTTGACCCCTAGATGATCTTGGACATCATCATCACTCTTCATCTGGTATTACCCAAGGATCATTTGTACCAAGTAAAAAAAATAAAAGATGCGACGGGCTTCTACAGAAGCCCAATAATGAGGCTTTGGCAAATGAGGTTGGCTTTTCACCTCTAAATTACAGACTCTTAATTGGCGTTTTCAAGAAAAATATTTACATTATCCAAAGAAGTAAGGTATCATATTTCCTTGTACCTTGAATAAAAACCCAAACAAATAATTAAATGAGATTAATTAGCCTTCTCATTTAAGAATACTACCAGATTCATTGATACCAGCAGCACAGGCCAGCACTCAAAGGGTTAAGGAATAGAGAAATGAGTGCATCTAACATTTTTGTAACCACATAACCTTATTTCACTTGACCTTTTGACCAACAGATGACATTTGACTTCATCATAATCATCAATACGTCACATCTTGTATTACCCAAGGATCATTTGTATCAAGTTGTATCAAAAGTTGATTGAGAAATAGAGAAATGAGAGCTTCCTAAACAAAAACTTTAACGGCAGACCTTCGGTAGATTTCCCGCTTATTTTTAGTATGCGGCAAGTCTACCAAAGGTCTGCCGGAAGGTGTCCGCATACTTTGTACTTTCCTGGGGTGCCTTTGAAGTTTTGCCAGATTTTTTTTAATTAGCAGAGTTAGTTATTTGACTAACAGAAAGAATTAAGCATTAATATGACAAAAAAGGGCTATTTATAAATCATCATAGACAAATCAGAGTAATGAGTTGATGTACTTACTAAGAGGTCAGTCCCCTGATGAGTATCCTCCCCCCCCCACCCCACCCCATAAATGAAAAATAGGGGAAAAAATGAAAATGCACAAGAACTTATTCATATATTCCTAAACATAAACTAAAATAAGAAGAATGAGGAAGAGGAACAAGAGGACAAATAATGAAGTAAGAAAAAAATATATCATAAAACGAAAATGGGGATGCAGAACAATAGGAAGACGGGGAAGAGGATCAGACAGATGAAAAGCAGGTGAAGGCAAGGATGAATGAGAAGTTGAGGAGAAAGGAGGAGTAGGAGTAGGAGGAGGAGGAGGAGGAGGAGGAGAAGGGAATATATAAGTGCAAAGTGGAATAGAAGAATAGTGGATGGAAGAAGATGGAGAATGAGCAAAGGGAGGAGTAGGGGGGAGGGTGGATGCAGTGCATGGAGCTGAGGAAATGAAGAAAAAGCAAGATCACTTTCAACTGCCCTAAATGTATACATCAGATCATTGCTATGCATTCATGAACTAAGTTTTTTTTTTACATGGAAATTTTTGATGGGAATCTGCCAGCCAGCAGTGTTATCATAAAGCAAACAGAATTAAATTCGGTTAAGAAATGATAAAGAAGCAGCATTTTTTGTAATATTTGAAATATGCACATAAATTAGCATATTTAATGAGTTTCAAAATTCTATGTCGAAGTTTCGAAGCCCCCACCCAGTGCTATCATATTAAAGACTGACTCCACTCCAAAAAAAATTGTTTTTATTGAAAGCAGAAAAATCAGACAAACAGATCAAAAAAAGTTTGAAGCAAATCCAACCATAAATAAGAAAGTTATGATTTTTTTAATGAAATCTAAAAATTGATTTCAACAGTGATCTTTCATGCAAATTGGCAAACCTTGGTCATGTGTGATGACGTATATCATGCACTTCTCTGCAAGTAACTTATTATACCTTATTGTTTTATACCATCATTTGTTAACGCTTCAATGATAAACATAAGTCTCTTTCCGTCGATAAATGCACGGATTCATAAGCATGCAATAATTCATTTGTTCAAATATTGAAAAGCAATAATAATAAAAGCAATAATAATGGATTATGAATTTAATAAACAATAAACATAATAAAATTACATATTTCATGTTTTTTCTGCTTTCATTGATAAGTTTAGGTTGGCTACTCTTTTGAAATAACTTTATAAAATAAGCCTGGTATCCAAATATTTCTCATTGAAGATTTATATAATGACACAAATATCATAGAACAAAGAAATACATAACAATTAAAATAATTAATATAAAACATAAGAAATTGTAAAAACAAAGAAATACATACATGTAAGAATAAAAGTGAAAATCAATTTTTTTCTTCAAGATTGCAATCGTAAAATCAGTGGAAATATGTAAATAATAATAAGACATTATTTTATCATGTAATTATTAATAGATCAACAGTTAAAACAATATTTCTTATTATTTATTATAATTTATCTTAAATGTATTATATTAAATATTATAAATCCAAACATAATACCTTTTATTTTTCTACATGGAATTTATTAGCTAAAGTTACGTTCACTGATGGATTTGACCTTCATGAAGACGTCAATAAGAAAAGTGAGTTTGTGTTTAATAATTAAAACGGATTGCTAAAAGCAATGATGATGATAATAAGATACCATAAGCTAACATTCAAGTAGTGCATGATGTACGTCATCACACGTGACCAAAGGTTGCCAATTTGCGTGAGAAATCACTGTCAAAATAGATTTTTCAATATCATTAAAGGGGAAGTCTAGACGATTTCCTAAAAAATCTATTTTACGGCTTGAAAATCAAGGAGCATTCTGATACCACTTTCATCCACGGGCGTTACTTTTGTGATTTTTAAGCTCCAATTTTGTGATGGTAATTATTTCTAAAATAGTTCTCGCATTGCCGAAGTGCGATGGCCGTGTGACGTCATTGTGGCACTATAACTGCGCATGTGCGAACTTTCTCCATTGACTGGATGCAAGATATCGATGTGTCAAGTGTATAGCTGCACAAATTTTATCAGTTCTTGGGGAAAATGACCACTTTTCCAATTCTGAAGCCCTTGACACATAGGGCGATATATGCTCAATAGATTCTAGATATTTGAGCTGACAATTTTGATGTAAAAATGTAGAAATATTGGTGTTTGAACCTCAAGCCGTGGGATTTCTGACTGCTTGCTCAACAAAAGTGCGACACTGACGTCATGCGGACAGTGTAGCGAAATGCATTTCGGGTAAAACTGGCTCGTGCGAGCACTTTTGCTTATATCGCTTTTCCAGTGATTACTCGGTTATTCATGGGTCTACAGAGTCAAGTAAGACATTTTCTGAAAGCTTGATTTTTGTTCTATTTCAATTTTAAATTTAAAATTTTTTCAATTAAGAGGTGTGTATTGCCAGGTCTAACGTCCACGGTGACATAGTCTGTAAATAGAGGTCCACTGTTGCATGTGTGTATGGCCAGGTCTAACGTCCAGGGTGACATGGTCTGTAAATAGAAGTCCACTGTTGCAGGTTTGGAAAAAAGATGTGTGTACTGCCAGGTCTAACGTCCACGGTGACATAGTCTGTAAATAGAGGTCCACTGTTGCATGTGTGTATTGCCAGGTCTAACGTCCAGGGTGACATGATCTGTAAATAGAGGTCCACTGTTGCGGGTTTGTAAAGAAGAGGTGTGCATTGCCAGGTCTAACGTCCACGGGGACATGGTCTGTAAATAGAAGTCCACTGTTGCAGGTTTGGAAAAAAGAGGTGTGTATTGCCAGGTCCAACGTCCACGGTGACATAGTCTGTAAATAGAGGTCCACTGTTGCATGTGTGTATTGCCAGGTCTTACGTCCAGGGTGACATGGTCTGTAAATAGAGGTCCACTGTTGCAGGTTTGTAAAGAAGAGGTGTGTATTGCCAGGTCTAACGTCCATGGTGACATGGTCTGTAAATAGAGGTCCACTGTTGCAGGTTTGGAAAGAAGAGTTGTGTATTGCCAGGTCTAACGTCCACGGTGACATGGTCTGTAAATAGAGGTCCACTGTTGCAGGTTTGGAAAGAAGGTGTGTGTACTGCCAGGTCTAACGTCCACGGTGACATGGTCTGTAAATAGAGGTCCATTGTTGCAGGTTTGGAAAGAAGGTGTGTGTATTGCCAGGTCTAACATCCACGGTGACATGGTCTGTAAATAGAGGTCCACTGTTGCAGGTTTGAAAAGAAGAGGTGTGTATTGCCAGGTCTAACGTCCACGGTGACATGGTCTGTAAATAGAGGTCCACTGTTGCAGGTTTGTAAAGATGAGGTGTGTATTGCCAGGTCTAACGTCCACGGTGACATGGTCTGTAAATAGAGGTCCACTGTTGCAGGTTTGGAAAGAAGAGGTGTGTATTGCCAGGTCTAACGTCCACGGTGACATGGTCTGTAATAGAGATCCACTGTTGCAGGTTTGGAAAGAAGAGGTGTGTACTGCCAGGTCTAACGTTCACGGTGTCATAGTCTGTAAATAGAGGTCCACTGTTGCAATTTTGGAAAGAGGAGGTGTGTATTGCCAGGTATAACGTCCACGGTGACATAGTCTGTTTAATAGAAGTCCACTGTTGCAGGTTTGTAAAGAAGAGGTGTGTATTGCCAGGTCTAACGGTCACGGTGACATGGTCTGTAAATAGAGGTCCACTGTTGAAGGTTTGGAAAGAAGAGATGTGTACTGCCAGGTCTAACGTCCACGGTGACATAGTCTGTTGCCTCTTGACGTGGCCCACTACGGTTTTGAGTGTGCGAAGCACACCCTTTTTGGTGCGGAGCACCCCGGGTGCGAAGCACCTCAAGGGCCTTTTAACTAGTGATTCGCGCCATTTCTGTTGTCGGTTATGAATTATTCATCGTATAATGAATAAAACACATACTCATATATATTTATAAAGCACTCGATGTTGTCAAATGAAATTCTTCGTAGAGCCATTTGTTGATTAGTCTAAATATAATTCGCCTCCCTCATATATCTGTTCTTAGTTGAATACTTTTCTACTACCCGATCAATGAATTCAGTATAAAACGTCTGTTCTTGAAACAAACATTGGTTGATTAGCTGCGCTTGCACTCAGCTGTTTCGGAGCCTAGGCAGCGTGACGAAGATAATCTGTGCACAGCGGTAATGCATGAAATATGACACTTTTTCCGAATCCTGTGGGCAGATTCACAAAAACATCACAACCTTACAAGGCATATTTGAATGCTTTTACTCGCTTTTACTTGTGGATTCTTAAATCTTTCGATTTTCAAGAAAGTTGAGGTATACTTGATACCTTCTGAGACTGAGACGGCGGACGCCATTTTCGGATTTGTGAATCGTGCATATCATTAACGAAGGGGGCATATTGTCCATGTGATGTTATTAAGAAAATAAAATAGAAGATAATTAGACCCTACCATGTATTCTTGGTGGCGATAGGTGCGTACCTTTAAAAGACAATCAAACACTACAACAGCGCTCGAGAGGTCTTTGACTAGGCTAGATCTAAGTCTTTAGGATTTGTTCTAAAGAAATTTTCTTCATGATTTTTTTCTTCTCTTTTATTTTTAAGTAATCTCAAGAATTTTCTGCATCTAGTGTTACCAAGCACTGTGATTAAAATTATATTTTATAACATTTTATATTCAACAAGAAAAAAGGTGTGTACCCTGGCCTTGGAGTACTCCAGCCAGCATACAAAGTCTAACTTATGACTTATGTAGGCCTACCGCGGCCGCATCCGCCCCTGACAGACAGTCTCAAGTTCTTGCAGTTGCAATACATTAAACGGATTGTGCGACTTACATCGAATTTGTAATGAAGCTGAATTCTCTCAGCTCCAAAACGCACACAAGTTAAGCCCAAAATGTTGGGCTAGATGAATATCCTGTATTTGAAAAGAAAAATGATTAGAAACGTACCTGAAATTGAAGATTTATCACACCTCTTGCGAACTTGCGCGCCGTACTTGGTGCGGCTACATTGTCACGATCACGTTGGTATTTTGGTTGCGCGTGCACGGTATACGAGTTTTGGCGCTCGATATCGATCTAGATCTCTACACGTCACTCACTGCCGAAAGGGGGCGTTATTCATTTATGCGCGACGATTCCTGGAGAATTTTGTCACACGAACTGTGTATTCGTACACTCCTGATACTATTTATTACCTCTAACGTGGACTTCGTCAAATTTTCCAGATATTAAGAGAGCGCCCTCATTGGGCCACGTAAATGACGAAAATAATAGGCGTTCTAATCGTGGACGTCCACGATTCCTGTGTGTCCACGGTTTGAAGGTGTGTATTCTGGTGAAAGTCCACGATCGAAGGCATTTACACACGCACACACACACACACAATATATATATATATATATACACTTGCACAACACACTCACCAACTCATACACAAAGATCGTTTAAACACTTTTTCATTTTAAGTTTTTTTTGTTTTTGTTTTTTTGAGGCCGCCATCCTTGTCAAGCTTACTTGCTTATGATTGCGGCCTCCTGCACCCTCTCCAACAGAATAGTTCGGATAATACTTTAAATTTATGATAATATGTTATGGAAATAATAAGTTTCGTTATTATATGTACATATATTATGTACAAAAAAACATTTTGACATTATGAAATTATTGTTTGTTTATGTTGTATTATACCTTACATTTATATGTTCTTTGTTATTCAGTCATATTTTATTTGGAAAAAATGCAGAAATAAAATAAAATCAAAATCAAAATCATAATACGGGATAAGGGTTGCTATATATTCATATTTGTAGAAAACATTTATTGAAGACATATTGAAAACATTTCTGAACAAAAGAAAAGAAAAAGAAGTGCCCCCCCATCAGCTATACCCTCCCTGCAGTATTTCCGTGGTACAAGTACATATTATTACCGACGATTCTCGACCAATTAGTTCACGCACACACACACGCACACATTCTCACATCAGGGCCTTTGTGGGGCACCTGATTGTGGGGTATTTCTGTGCGTTCCAGATATACCTTGTGGTCCCCTACTAGTGGGGTATGTACAACCTGGCGATAACAACCCGGCGGTGTGCTTACGATGTTACCATAAAAAAGTGTGCAAGTTTTAGCACACGCTCACAAAATGTCATTTATGGGGTACCACTTCTAATGCCCCGCAGGGCATAGGACACCGAATATACAGTCATTTGAAAGACTTTACTCTGTGGGGTCCTGAACAAATACCCCACAAAGTAAAAATGCCTCACAAGGGATTTGTGAAGCGCACATAAAACCCCACAAGAATGCTGAGGTGAGAGCACACACGCACACACACACACACACATTCTCACATCAGGGCCTTTGTGGGGCACCTGATTGTGGGGTATTTCTGTGCGTTCCAGATATACCTAATTGTGGTCCCCTACTAGTGGGGTATGTACAACCTGGCGATAACAACCCGGCGGTGTGCTTACGATGTTACCATAAAAAAGTGTGCAAGTTTTAGCACACGCTCACAAAATGTCATTTATGGGGTACCACTTCTAATGCCCCGCAGGGCATAGGACACCGAATATACAGTCATTTGAAAGACTTTACTCTGTGGGGTCCTGAAAAAATACCCCACAAAGTAAAAATGCCTCACAAGGGGTATGTGAAGCGCACATAAAACCCCACAAGAATGCTGAGGTGAGAGCACACACACACACACACAATATATATATATATATATATATATACACTTGCACAACACACTCACCAACTCATACACAAAGATCGTTTAAACACTTTTTCATTTTAAGTTTTTCAGGTGGGCTGTATCTAATACAGACCACCTTATAATTTTGTTAAAATTGCCTTTATTTATCAGGTGGGCTGTATCTAATACAGACCACCTTATATTTTTGTTAAAATCGCCTTTATTATTTATTATTTATTTATTTATTTTTCTTATTTTGAACCACTTTTTTGTTAACAAGATAACTTTGAAATGGTTCAACCAAATATCTTGAAATTTGGCACACATATGTATAGGCATATGGACAAAACAAGGTAAGGTTTTGAACCTTGACCTTGACTGATGACGTCATCTAGGCGCCATTTTGTGAAATTTTCTGAAAATCAACTCATGATCATATCTTCATAACCAAAAGGTATTTCTCATTCATATTTATCATGATCAAGGTCAATATCAGTCCGGTCAATTTTATGTCCAAAAACACGCGCGTGCGCGTACGACCGCGCGTCAGTGCGCGCGCAAAATTTTTAAATGCTCAAAATCGTCTCAAATTTATTTTGCATACGTTTCAGGTCATTTTAAGCATTTTATAAAAAATCGCACACACACATGCGCGCGCGTTTTCGCGCGTAACACCATTAACAAACATAGAATCGCCATTTTTTTTTCTTTCATGATATTTCTCATATTTTTTCGAGGAATTTGATACCATGTTTATCTCTTTATGACCATTAATAACAAGATGAGCGTAATTCAAGATAAATGACCGTGCGCGCGAGCTCTTTTAATACATAGCATATATGGGCAAAAACATGCCTATACAAAACCCGTTATAGCTCTTTGGAATGCACCGGGATCCTCAATTTTTTTTCATATTAAGATAGAGTATGAGTCGGAAATATGATTCCATGTCTCATTTGGCCATTAAGTGTATCGTGACATCATCACAATGGCCTTGGAACTCAAAATACGAATTTGCATATTATGACGTCAGCATATTTATGGAAAATTGATTGTATGTCTGTAAAAATTGATCGATTTTCTTCTTAATGTCGATATGTTGTAGTTGAGATAATTCTCTACAAGCTCAATAATTACCATTTTTCATTTTGATGACGTCATGATAGTATGAATTTCGATTAAAGGCCTCATGTCAGAAATTTCATAATATGCGTGTTATGCCCATAAAAGGTGAATTTCGGTCACATAATGAATCTACACGATATTGTTTTTTAAGAATTTTTAAGCAGTATCTCGCTTATTTTTGCTCTATTTTGTCTCAAATTTTAGTTGCCAGCCCACCTATACTTGTTCCAAACAAGTATTATATGTCTAGTCAGGTGGGCTGTATCTAATACAGACCACCTTATATTTTTGTTAAAATTGCCTTTATTATTTATTATTATTTATCAGGTGGGCTGTATCTAATACAGACCACCTTATATTTTTGTTAAAATTGCCTTTATTATCAGGTGGGCTGTATCTAATACAGACCACCTTATATTTTTGTTAAAATCGCCTTTATTATTATTATTTATTTATTTTTTTTTTTTTTTTTGAACCACTTTTTTGTTAGCAAGATAACTTGACAATGGCTCAATCAAATAACTTGAAATTTGGCACACATATGTATAGGCATATAAACAAAGCAAGGTAAGGTTTTTAACCTTGACCTTGACTGATGACGTCATCTAGGCGCCATTTTGTGAAATTTTCTGAAAATCATCTCATGATCATATCTTCATAACCAAAAGGTATTTTTCATTCATATTTATCATGATTAAGGTCAATATCAGTCCGGTTAATTTCAGGTCAAAAAACAAGCGCGTGCGCGTACGTCCGCGCGTCAGTGCGCGCGCAAAATTTTTAAATGCTCAAAATCGTCTAAAATTTATTTTGCATACGTTTCAGGTCATATTAAGCATTTTTATAAAAAATCGCGCGTACGAGCATGCGCGCGCGTTTTCGCGCGTAACACCATTACAAAACATAGAATCGCCATTTTTTTTTCTTTTATGATATTTCTCATATTTTTTCAAGGAATTTGATACCATGTTTATATCTTTATGACCATTATTAACAAGATGAGCGTAAATTCAAGATAAATGTCAGTGCGCGCGAGCTCTTGTAATACATAACATACATGGGCAAAAAAATGCCTATACACAATCCATTATAGCTCTTTGGGATGCACCTGGACCCCAATTCTGTTTTAATATTTGAAAAGAGTATGAGTCAGAAATATGATTTCATGTCTCATTTGGCCATTAAGTGTATCGTGACATCATCACAATGGCCTTGGAACTCAAAATACGAATTTGCATATTATGACGTCAGCATATTTATGTAAAATTTATTGTATCTCTGTAAATATTGATCAATTTTCTTCAAAATTTCGATATGATGTAGCTAAGACAATTCTCTACAAGCGCAGTAATAACCATTTTTCATTTTGATGACGTCATCATAGTAAACATTTTGGTTAAAGGCCTCATGTCAAAAACTTCATAATTTGCGTGTTATGCCTATAGAAGGTGAATTTAGTTCACGTTATGAATCTACATGATATTGTCTTTTAAGAATTTGTAAGCAGTATGTCGCTTATTTTTGCTCTATTTTGTCTCAAATGTTAGTTGACCAGCCCACCTATACTTGTTCCAAACAAGTATTATATGTCTAGTCAGGTGGGCTGTATCTAATACAGACCACCTTATATTTTTGTTAAAATCGCCTTTATTATTTATTATTTATTTATCAGGTGGGCTGTATCTAATACAGACCACCTTATATTTTTGTTAAAATTGCCTTTATTTATTATTATTCTTTATTATTTATTTTTCTTATTTTGAACCACTTTTTTGTTAACAATATAACTTTGAAATGGTTCAACTAAATATCTTGAAATTTGGCACACATATGTATAGACATATGGACAAAACAAGGTAAGATTTTCAATCTTGACCTTGACTGATGACGTCATCTAGGCGCCATTTTGTGAATTTTTCTGAAAATCAACTCATGATCATATCTTCATAACCAAAAGTCATTTCTCATTCATATTTATCATGATAAAGGTCAAAATCAGTCCAGTCAATTTCAGGTCAAAAAACGCGCGCGTGCGCGTACGTCCGCGCGTCAGTGCGCGCGCAAAATTTTTAAATGCTCAAAATCGTCTCAAATTTATTTTGCATACGTTTCAGGTCATTTTAAGCATTTTATAAAAAATCGCGCGTACGAGCATGCGCGCGCGTTTTCGCGCGTAACACCATTACAAAACATAGAATCGCCATTTTTTTTCTTTCATGATATTTCTCATATTTTTTCAAGGAATTTGATACCATGTTTATCTCTTTATAACCATTATTAACAAGATGAGCGTAAATTCAAGATAAATGTCAGTGCGCGCGAGGTCTTTTAATACATAGCATATATGGGCAAAAACATGCCTATACAAAATCCGTTATAGCTCTTTGGAATGCACCGGGATCCTCAATTTTTTTTCATATTAAGATAGAGTATGAGTCGGAAATATGATTCCATGTCTCATTTGGCCATTAAGTGTATCGTGACATCATCACAATGGCCTTGGAACTCAAAATACGAATTTGCATATTATGACGTCAGCATATTTATGTAAAATTGATTGTATCTCTGTAAATATTGATCAATTTTCTTCAAAATTTTGATATGTTGTAGCTAAGACAATTCTCTACAAGCGCAGTAATAACCATTTTTCATTTTGATGACGTCATCATAGTGAAAATTTTGATTAAAGGCCTCATGTCAAAAACTTCATAATTTGCGTGTTATGCCTATAGAAGGTGAATTTAGTTCACGTTATGAATCTACATGATATTGTCTTTTAAGAATTTGTAAGCAGTATGTCGCTTATTTTTGCTCTATTTTGTCTCAAATGTTAGTTGACCAGCCCACCTATACTTGTTCCAAACAAGTATTATATGTCTAGTTTTGTTTTTGTTTTTTTGAGGCCGCCATCCTTGTCAAGCTTACTTGCTTATGATTGCGGTCTCCTGCACCCTCTCCAACAGAATAGTTCGGATAATACTTTAAATTTATGATAATATGTTATGGAAATAATAAGTTTCGTTATTATATGTACATATATTATGTACAAAAAAACATTTTGACATTATGAAATTATTGTTTGTTTATGTTGTATTATACCTTACATTTATATGTTCTTTGTTATTCAGTCATATTTTATTTGGAAAAAATGCAGAAATAAAATAAAATCAAAATCAAAATCATAATACGGGATAAGGGTTGCTATATTTTCATATTTGTAGAAAACATTTATTGAAGACATATTGAAAACATTTCTGAACAAAAGAAAAGAAAAAGAAGTGCCCCCCCCATCAGCTATACCCTCCCTGCAGTATTTCCGTGGTACAAGTACATATTATTACCGACGATTCTCGACCAATTAGTTCATAGATGGCGTAGCCTGTTTGTGTTTCACGACAAAAATAGCCACTAATTATATATTAACATATATATTAATGCCAATGTCCCAATGTCTACAAATTTAACCCTATAAATCCGGGGCCAGGAGCTAAATTATTTTCAAATCCCCCATCCCGCACAAAGCGCGGAAGCTTTGACGTGACATTCAAAAGAAGACGATTCGTTGTACCGTTCTCGACTCCTAATTCTTGTCTGAATTCAGTTTCCCCCCGGAAGCTTTGCCGCTTCATTAATTTATAAGACAAAGAAGGCGATTCTGACAATTCGTTGTACCGACTCTTAATCATTGTCCGAATTAAAAACAATGTTTCTTTATCCGATAAAAAGTCACACTTCGTGACTTCGACATAATACATCTCACCGACTTCAAACTTCTACATAAATATAGTATACGAGGATCCAGCAAGAATACCGACACAGCGGACCCGACACAGCAACACAATTATCTATGCGTATCTTTCTTGCTCCCTCGACGGGGCGACTCCACCAAACATACCCCTTCTCTCTCTTACTTCCACCCCTCTTCTCTCAGGCTCTTACTCCGCTCTCTCTTTCTCTCTTTCATCCCCTGTTTCTTTTGTTTCCTCTTCTCTTTTTTTTTTCTTTTTCTTTTGCTCCTTTTCTTCTTTTTCTTTCTTTTCCTTTCTTTCCTCTCCTTCCTCTTCGTCTTTTTTCTCTTTCTTCTCTTCTCTTTCCTTTCTTTTCCTTTTCTTTTCTTTCCCTTTCCTTCTCCTTTTTGGAGAGGGGGAGGGTGTCACACCCCCACACCCCCCTTTAGCGACACCTCTGGTTGTAGGGAGTTAGATTATATACAATATTCAAACTTTTCGTAAATATACAATATTGCACAATTTTTTTTCTTATAAGTAAGGAAGTAAGATTTTCAAGATTTTTAATCAAATAAGATACGATATTGCGACCGTAAAGCATTATGCAAACGGTGGCGTCCCCTACATTTTGTCTTTTTTTAAAGTAGGCCTATATTTTCTTTTAAGCTTTGATAATTATATAAAAATACATCCCCATAATCTTGCTCATATATTTCCCTCGCTCCAGTGGTGGCAAAAAAAGGGAAACATAACACACACATAATCCTATCGTAATTTGTCCCGCTTGTGCAAAATCTTCCTCTCCCCTCAACTGATAGTCGAACTTAAATTAATGTACTTTGGTGACAAGACCATATATTTTATAAGGAAACCACCTCAGCCCCCCTAAAATAAATAATTTTCGTTCTATTTGTTCCCTTTATTGTATTTTCTTTTTTATTATGGTTTGGTTATTTAAGGTAATTGATTATTTATATTTCGTGTGTGAACCTTTAAGCATGTATATATCGACTCGAATAACTATTACATGAATGTTCCGTGTTTGCTTTGAATTTACCATGTCTCGAATTAACTAATTTACATTCCGTATTTTTCCTGTGTTCTGTATTTATCATTATATCCGGCCCCCTTGTTACTACGAGGGCTAGATATCCCACCCCAAAATAAAAACGAAGACAAATTTCTCACGGCATTTTTTACTTTAATTGTGTTGCACTAAAAAGACCTTATCAGACTTCCTTACCCATCACCATCACCCTCACCCTAACAAAAAAAAAATAAATGCTTGATTCATATTCGGATTGTATTACCTCTTTGAACGATACATGACGCGAAAACCGTCAAGGTCCTAAAGTGTTCAAGCCCCCTATCCCCCAAAGTCTCAAACAAATCACAATTCTAAAGGGGCCCCCTCTCACCACTCTCCGGACAGAAAGTAGGCTCGTGTTCCGGCCCAACCTCGCTATATAATTTGTAGGTCCATAACAATGACAATTTGAAAATGGGCCTGCTTGGTCTATTTAATTTCGCATTGGCATAGCCTGGATAAAGACCAGTTGCGGGCAGGGTGGTGGGGCAAAATTTCCCACAAGGAAGTCAAATTACGATACAAATATATGTGTTCCTTTTTTTCCCCTTTTTTTCGTCACCATAAGGGCGGGAGATGTCTCTACACAATTGAAATATACGTACTTAAAAATAAGACAAATATTCAGGGCCATGTGTCGCTTTGGGGGTGTCCTCCGTCCAATATTTACCTTTGTTATGAGTATTTTGGATGTTGCTTAGGCCTATTTCATTTTATGAATAACAACCCTCATCCCGTATTATGAAAAGCGACCCTCGTTTCGTATTATGAATAGTGACCCTATTTATGAATAGCGAACCCCATTTCTCATTATGAATAGTGACCCTATTATGAATAGCAACCCTCTATTTCTATTATGAATAGCGAACCCCATTTCTCATTATGAATAGTGACCCTATTATGAATAGCGACCCTCTATTCCTATTATGAATAGCGACACTCATTTCGTATTATGAATAGCGACCCTCATTTTGTATTATGAATAGTGACCCTATTTATGAATAGCGACCCTCTCCTATTATGAATAGCGAACCCCATTTCATATTATGAATAGTGACCCTATTATGAATAGCGACCCTCATTTCGTATTATGAATAGCTACCCTCTATTCCTATTATGAATAGCGAAGCTCTACTCCTATTATGAATAGCGACCCTATTATGAATAGCGACCCTCTACTCCTATTATGAATAGCGAACCTCTACTCCTATTATGAATAGCGACCTCTACTCCTATTATGAATAGCGACCCTCTATTCGTATTATGAACAGCGACCCTCATTTTGTATTATGAATAGCGACCCTCATTTTGTATTATGAATAGTGACCCTATTTATGAATAGAGACCCTCTCCTATTATGAATCGCGAACCCCATTTCATATTATGAATAGTGACCCTATTATGAATAGCGACCCTCATTTCGTATTATGAATAGCGACCCTCTATTCCTATTATGAATAGCGAACCTCTACTCCTATTATGAATAGCGACCCTCTACTCCTATTATGAATAGCGACCCTCTACTCCTATTATGAATAGCGAACCTCTACTCCTATTATGAATAGCGACCTCTACTCCTATTATGAATAGCGACCCTCTATTCCTATTATGAATAGCGACCCTCATTTCGTATTATGTATAGCGAATCTCTACCCATATTATGAATAGCGACCCTTAACTCCTATTATGAATAGCGACCCTCTCCTATTATGAATAGCGAACCTCATTTCATATTATGAAAAGCGACCCTAATTTCGTATTATGAATAGCGACCCTTATTTCGTATTATAAATAGTGACCCTATTTATGAATAGCGACCCTCTACTCTTATTATGAATAGCGAACCCCATTTCTCATTATGAATAGTGACCCTATTATGAATAGTGACCCTCTATTCCTATTATGAATAGTGACCCTTATTTCGTATTATGAATAGCGACCCTCATTTCGTATTATGAATAGTGACCCTATTTATGAATAGCGACCCTCTACTCTTATTATGAATAGCGAACCCCATTTCTCATTGTGAATAGTGACCCTATTATGAATAGCGACCCTCATTTCCAATTATGAATAGCGACCCTCTATTCATATTATGAATAAGCGACCCCCTACTCCTATTATGAATAGCGACCCTCTACTCCTATTATGAATAGCGACCTTCTTGTCGTATTATGAATAGCGACCCTCTTGTCGTATTATGAATAACGACCCTCTCGTCGTATTATGAATAGCGAATGAATATTCGAGTATTCGCTTGTAAGCCTGGGAGTGTACTCGGGTACCTCATTACACTGTTGTGCACAGCCTTACCGGGTATACATTTATATTTTGTTTTGAATAGTAGAATAGTAGCTGTTAATTGTATATTGTGTACTTTTTGTAAACACTACATGTACCGATACGTATTTATATAATATAGACCCAATTTGAAATGTAATTCTTTTTTTCAAAGAAAGGACTTATGATGGGCTAGAAACCCATTTGGAAGTGTACAGGTTGATGTTATTGCTTCTCTATTGAAATACATTTTTAAATTGTGAATTAATCTTACATAAAAAGCGCAATTTTATTTATTTTACATTGTCAACAACTTAAATGGTAATCCCTATCGCACTTCAAAATGCATACTCGAGGGGTTAAAATTTTGCATAGTGACGTAATTAAGAGTAAACTTTTGTGAAAAACCTGTTAAGGGTGTGAATTTTGGGGAAAAACCATGTGAAATCGTCATTTTGACCCCCCCCCCCCCCCCTAAGATCTCAGCCGTTTCACTACCGATCGCCGCGAAAATTTGCATACATGTCAAGTGAAGTGTATAGAATACTATGGTCATTTTAATTTTTTGAAAAATTCACTCATTTGCATATTTATGGTAATTTATGCAAATAAGGTCATACAATTCACATTTTTGCCCATAAATCATACATTATTCATATTTAAGCATTCTTTTTCACTACATATATTTGTTAGACCATTTGGAATGATAATACAACACACAAAATTGGGAGAGCCAGGTTATTCCTTATGTTATCTCTTGTTTTGATAATTTCTTATGTATTTCATTGTTTTTTCTAACTTATGTATTTTATCGTTTTTGTTATTTTGGTGTTTCATTTCATTTATTACTACAATTCAACTATTTTGACCCCAAAACAAACGCCTAAACTTTAAACAAGACTAAATAACCAATATTATATCTCTTTTTAGGAAATATGACATTTCCATATGTTTGTACACAAATCACAAAAATGAGCGATTTTCGGGCTGACATGCGAAGACAAAAGGTCACGTGACTTTGTAACTATTTTTGAAAAAATTGTTTTAAAAGATGCGTAAGACTCAAAAGAAAAAAGTCGTGATAAGAAAATTTTATATCTGCCGCGGTTTCGGAGTAGTCGCGAAATTTCTACAGGGGGGGGGGTCAAATTGACCCCCCCCCCCCCCCCCCCAGTTAACGTAGGGTTAAGCTATGGTCACAAATCAGAGCGGCGACCGATCGATTAGTAGCCTACTCGGTCGCTGCTGGAATTTAGACATCGCCCAACAATCTTTGGAGAAGTCAAGCAGGCTGTAGAATCCCAGCGATGCCTGTGCGGTGCCCTGTCGATTTCCCGTCAATCGCTGGTCGATTGATGACCCACCAATTCCCGAGCAGTCTCCCGCTGGCTGATTTTAAAGATATTGGCTGGTGAGCGGCGGGGCACCAAAATATGCTCAGTGTCAGGCCGTTCGCCGGCCGGTTACCGACCTTATCGATCGTTCGCCGTTGATCGATTTAGGTGAAAAATAAAAGCCGCTAGATAAAAGGCTGTCGAGTGCCGACCAATTGTGGACTCGATGCCCAGTGACCGACTGATCTCCCAGTGGCGATCGGGCGGTGACTGCTCGACAGCCTTTGACCTAAATTGCTCGACGGCAAAAGGTCGATTAGGTCGGCGCCCAGCCACCAGGCGTAGTTAGGGCGGCGAGTGAAAGTGAGCAGGCGCCGCCCGAATTTTACCTCCGCGCTTAAACTTCAACAGCGACCGAGCAATGCCCCAAAATTGAGGGGTGCCCAGACGGTCGCCGCTCGATGTCTGGCAAAATTGGCTCAAAACTTGCCCCTCGGCCGCCTAGCAGGCTACTTTTTGGTGTTGTGACCATAGCTTAAGCTTGAAGCATGTCCTTTAGCCCTATCTTTGCAAACAAGTAATTAGAAAAAAAAGTGCATCTTGCCAATCACCATTTGTCTTTTGTCTCTTTTGCATCCACTTACCGTAATGGATTTAGGGGTGACCACTACAAATAAAAAAAAAAACACCTCTGAAATATTGTGTATTATTATAAAATCTTTTGAATAAACAAGGTGTGCTTAGTTGTATCCCCGGCAGTATGCCGTTGGGGTACTTCAGATTCAGCAGCGTTACGCCGCCGCCGCGTCCGCCCCGTCATATTGTGTGCGCTCTATAGGCCACATTTCTCAGGGATTTTTTTCAAATTTCAATGAAGGTGTATCTTGGTATAATCTACAAGCCTATAACTTTTGTTGATGCTGCCTCCAGTGTTCCGTCTTTGATAGGGTCAAAGGTCATATTTTGATAGATGTCTCGTGTGCGGTCTAACTGCATCATTTCTTGACAGATTTCTTTCAAATTGAGTATGAAGGTGTATGTTAGTAATTCTTTGCCCCTATACTATTTTTGGTGATGCTGACACCAGTGCTCCGTGTTTTATAGGGTAAAAGGTTATATTTTGGTGGGTGTCTAGTGTGCGCTCTGTAGGTCATATTTCATCAAAATCGCTGTCATTGTCGGGGATACATTTGCATTGAGCGCTAATACAGATTGCGAAATTTCTAGTTTATGTGGTATACTGGTAGTGGCAACCAGCTAAAAAAAAAAACAAGCATGATATTTGACTTTGGCCCTCCACTTATTACTCAAAAAGGTGAGTAGGAGGCAATAACATGTGATAAGTTTCTAGTATAATTATACATGTATATTGGAACCAGATGGTAGTCCAAGAATTTGATGGGAACTTTTTTTGCAGGGTAGGCATGGTTGGAAACAAAGATGCTTGGTCATGTGGTGTCATTTGACCAATTAGACGGCCTACATGCTTGAACCATTTTTGGATATTCAACTTTCTCTCAGAAGTTCAGAACATAATCCAAAAACTTCTGTCTCAATTTGAAGTGACAGGCCACTCATGTACTTTCTTACATTGAATCTGAGCTGTCGATGACATGAGCTTTCTCTTTCTCGCCACCAGGTGATATTGTTGACAACGGACAAGAGACGGTAGATCGTGGAATGTCAATCAACAGTGGAGGTAAATCTCATCTTTGCTCACATTGCGGCAAGGTGTTTTCCGCAAAAGATCAATCTGACATTCATCTGAGGATACATTCTGGAGAAAAGCTACATCAGTGTCCATGTTGCAGTAAGAGATCATGTCAGGCCAGTCATCCCCTTCTCCACTTGAGATCACATGCAGGAGAAAATCCATATGACTGTTGCTATTGTAAGAAAGGATTTTCACAGAAAAATGAACTCAATCGTCATATACTAACACACACAGGAGAAAAGCCATATGAATGTTGCTATTGTAATAAAGGGTTTTCACGGAGAAGTGCACTCAATCGTCATATACTAACACATACAGGAGAAAAGCCATATGAATGTTGCTATTGTAAGAAAGGATTCTCCCAGAAAAGTGTACTCAATCGTCATATACTAACACATACAGGAGAAAAGCCATATGAATGTTGCTATTGTAAGAGGGGGTTTGCTCAGAAAAGTGCTCTCAATATCCATTTACTTACACACACAGGAGAAAAGCCATATGAATGTTGCTATTGTAAGAGAGGGTTTCCTCAGAAAAGTGCACTCAATATTCATTTACTAACACACACAGGAGAAAAGCCATATGAATGTTCATACTGTAAGAAAGGATTTTCTCAGAAAAGTACTCTTCACCGTCATCTCCGAACACACACAGGAGAAAAGCCATATGAATGTTCACACTGTAAGAAAGGATTTTCTGAGAAAAGAAATCTCACCCAACACCTTGTAACACACACAGGAGAAAAGCCATATGAATGTTCACACTGCAAGAAAGGGTTTTCTGAGAAAAGAAATCTCACCCAACACCTCCTAAAACACACAGGAGAAAAGCCATATGAATGTTCACACTGTAAGAAAGGGTTTTCTGAGAAAAGAAATCTCACCCAACACCTCCTAAAACACACAGGAGAAAAGCCATATGAATGTTGTCATTGTAAGAAAAGATTTTCTCAGAAGAGCGTACTCAATTGTCATCTACTAACACATACAGGAGAAAAGCCATATAATTGTTCACACTGTAATAAAGGGTATTCTCAGAAAAGCTATCTCACCCAGCACCTCCTAAGACACACAGGAGAAAAGCTATATGAATGTTGCTATTGTAAGAAAGGATTTTCATGGAAAAATAATTTGAAACGTCATCTCCGAACGCACACAACAGAAAAGCTGTATGAATGTTCTCACTGTAAGAAAAGTTTTTCTCACAAAGGTAATTTCATCAAACACCTACAAACACATACAAGAGAAAAATCATATGAATGTTGCTATTGTAAGAGAGGATTTTCATGTAAAAGTGCACTCAGTCGTCATATACTAACACATACAGGAGAAAAGCCAAATAAATGTTGCTATTGTAAGAGAGGGTTTCCTCAGAAAAGTGCTCTCAATATTCATTTACTAACACATACAGGAGAAAAGCCATATGAATGTTGCTATTGTAAGAAAGGATTTTCTCGGAAATATGCACTCAATCGTCATTTACTAACACACACGGGAGAAAAGTCATATAAATGTTGCTATTGTAAGAAAGGATTTTCTCAGAAAAGTGCACTCAATCGTCATATACTAAGACACACAGGAGAAAAGCCTGATGAATGTTGATATCGTAATAAAGGATTTTCTCAGAAAAGTAAACTCAATCGTCACGTACTAACACACACAGGAGAAAAGCCATATGAATGTTGCTATTGTAAGAAAGGATTTTATCAGAAAAGTCAATTCTCATCTCACTATGACTACACACAGAGGAGAAAAACCATATGAATGTTCACACTGTAAGAAAACATTTTCTATGAAAAGTGTACTAAATTGTCATATATAGTAACATATACAGTAGAAAAGCCTTATAAATGCACCCTATGTGAGAAAAGATTTTATCAGAAAAGAAATCTCATTAAGGGTTTCTCTGAAAAGCGTTCTTAAAGGCATCGTTTAACCATGTTAAATCTGAGATGCATGGCCCTAAGCGTTATCAGTGTCTGTGATATGATGTGAAATTGATCATGCCCTAAAAAAAATTGGACTTCAAAGTGATCGAGAAGTGCCTCAAAAAAGTAATCATCTTTGAGTGACGGGTTTTACCATACTCATTCTTCCCAATAGACTGTTGTATTATAAAAAACGTTAGGAAAACGTTTTTTGAAACTTAGATTTCCAATCATTAATTTCTTGATAATCAGACGGGCGATCGGCTTGTATAAGTCATGGGGTCTGCAAGGTGCCGTGTTAAGGGGTTTAAAAATCCATTTTTAAGAAAAAGAGTACTCTTTTCAAATTCAGGGCTATTTTTCTAGACCCCAACTCCGACTTGCCGGTTGCCTACCGGTAAATTTGTACATTTGTTCCTCAGGTATTACCGGGCTATACATTTATATTTTGTTTTGAATAGTAGAATAGTAGCTGTTCATTATATATTGTGTAATTTTTGTAAACACTACATGTACGTATATATATAATATAGATCAAATTTGAAATGTACTTCTTTTTTTCCAAGAAAAGACTTGTGATGGGCTGATGGCTGTGCATTAAACCCATTTGGAAGTGTAGAGGTTGATGTTATTGCTTCTCTATTGAAATACATTTTTATATTGTGAATTTTACATAAAAAGTGCAGTTTGATTTATTTTACATGATTGTCAACAACTTAAATTGTAATCCCTATCGCACTTCAAAATGCTCACTCGAGGGGTTACAATTTTGCAATACTTGTTTAGGAGTAAACTTTTGTGAAAAACCTGTTAAGGGTGTGAATTTTGGGGAAAAACCATGTGATATCCTCATTTAGGGTGTATTTTGGCTTGAGAAGAAATCTTCGTTTAGGAGGTACGTGTCCGGAAAACCTGTGGTCATGCATGCTTACAGTATTTCTACATGTCTGAGACCCCGGGGATAATATAAAACCCTGTGTATATAGGGCCCACATGGAACCCAAGTTGTACTTGGGTACCATGTGCACCCTATTCTATTCTAGTTTGGCTAGGAGGGATTAAACCACCCAGGGTGGTCACTGACAGGTGGCTATCTCATCAACTCAGCTCTCAATTAACGTAAGAAAAGGAGGATCATGGGGGACCAATGGTCACCGATTAGGCATTGTTTTCTATATAGAGGGAGCAAGTAGCTACAAGTAGTACAGTGGGGCTTAAGTAATATTTATTTATTTATTTATTCATGATTTTTTTCAACAGGGTAATTTTATTCAGTTCCCCTGGAAGATTGCTAGTGGACCTGCTTTTCAAGGAAGCCCTGCATAATACAATAACAATATAAAAACATAAGTATAGTAATGAAATATTAACAAATTTTACATATATATGTGAAATATTGAATTTAACACATATCTTTTTAAAATAACACTATTTGAATCATACAATATTAATTACCAATTTTTTAAAGAAATTAAAAATAATGAAACTAACAAAACCACGCCTAAAAAAACAAGTACTTGTAGTCTCCTCAACATGACATTTTACTGTTCACTGAGAAATCATTTATGTTGTAATATTAATTTTGGAAGCTCATAATTATTTGAAGAGAGTGTAGCCACATGGAACCCCTGGCGTCAAGATCGAAACATTAATTTTGATTCCTTAAAACCTTCAGAAATGCATCTTTGAACTTTGTAACAAAGTATTTCATTGCTCCTTTTCTGTTTATAAAATATATATCCTTTATTTGTATACTTAGTACAAATGTTATTGAGTTGGGTTGAGAGACACGGAGAGAGACGGGGTTGGTTAGGGAAAGGGAGAGAGAGAAAGGAGTGTGTTATTAAGGGAGAGAGAGAGAGAAAAAAGAGCGAGAGAGAGAGAGAAAGGAGTGGGTTAGGGAAAGAGACAGATTGTGTGAGGGGGAGAGACAGGAAGAGAGGTTAGAGGGAGCAATATGACATGTACTTTGACATGACGTGCTCCTTTTCTTTTTGTTAATTCGTCTTATCCATTTCGATAAGTGTCCCCTTTTCCTCTCATCATTAAACAATGCTAATTTACAGCAACTAGAGAGGTGAAGTACCAGACCACCGTCTTTTTGAATAATGTGCAGCAACGAAGCATTTTATACAACGTCTCGCGATGTGACGGAAAGTTTTCGCTAACTTCTATAACCAATGAGAAAGCCTCGCTTTTTTCAAGGAAGTGCCGGTGGATATTAATGCACCAAATGTGGTTCTCAAATTGCAAAAGATCCCTACTCTTGGAGGGGGTAGGGGCAGGCACGTAGCAACGGGGGGCACGGGGGGGGGGGGGGGGCCGGGGGCACATGCCCCCCAAAAATTTCCAGGATCGATTGACAATTTTTAGACCCCTTTTTTTTTTACCTCGATCGATTACATGTATGTGCCCCCCCCCCCCCCCCCAAACATCAAATTCTGGCTACGTGCCTGGGTAGGAGAAATCAATGTTTCATCATATTTCTCCAGGAAGTGTCTGAAAATGCGCCTATAATGTGGTTCTAAAATTGCAAATGCTTCCTCCCAGAGGCTACAGGCTCGGATCCAGGATTTCTTAGGGGAGGGGGCCCAATTTTTTTTTTTTTTGCTCCTGAAAATTTGAAAATCGCACTGGTCGAAAAGTCGCTCAGTGGGGGGGGGGGGGGGGGGGGGTAGTGAGCACATTTTTTTTTTTTTGGTCCTCGAAAAAAAATTTCATTTGCACCCCCCCCCCCCCCTTTGAGCGCCAGGGGGGGGGGGGGGCCCAACCCCCCCAAAAAGGTAAAAATCATGTGATTTTACATGATTTTTTTCTCAAGGGGGGGGGGGGGGGGGCCGGGCCCCCCCCCTGGATCCGCCACTGGAGGCTACCCCCGCTTGGTCGCTCTGTCGCTAATTCGCTCCATCGTTTTTCATATATTTCACCCCAAGCGATATCTTAACATTTAGTTAAAATGTCATGAGATAGATTTAAAAACATGCAAATCTAATCTCTTACTAGTAAGAGATTATATTTCCTTTTGTTGTTATACCGTCAGCCTAGACGTGCAAAATTCTCCTTTTCCTTTTCGATTGTACGATTTAGAGACACTATAGTCTATAGTACCCATTATTGGTGGCTATCCTCTTCTTGTTGGTCGTGGGCTTTCAAGCCTCAAGGAGCGATAAATATTCGGATCCGTGAACAACCTGAGAGGAGATCACATTCAAATGTTCTCAAATTAATTTGTTAAAGAATTTGATGGGAACCGCCATTTCCTCCATATTAAGCCAAGAATGAACGTAAGTAGACATATATTCTATGTATCTCGGTGTCGGAGCTCCTTGGAAGTTGGAGTTAGCATTGACTCTATTAGACAGCAATAACCATCTGATTTGGGTCATTTCTTTAATAAAACTGACATTTGTTGTCATTCCCCAATACAGATGGCAACCCAGAGATCTCGTACCGTGGGGATGGCTATGTACATATTTTCGTCCACGACATTTTCTCCCCGATTTTCTTTATTTAGATCTAATTTTCTGATTTCTAAATCAGATGTAAATTAGGTCGGTATGTCATTTGTCCTAATTAAAGTTATCAAAATTTGATAACTTAATATTAAATACGTAATTTACGGACTTAGAGTAAAACCACCAAACTTCGGACACTTAAGACAAAACGGGGGAAAACATTAAATTCTTTTTTAATTATTGAAAGATCAAATATACTATTATTGTGCAAATACTGTTTATGTATGTCATGTAAAAGAAAATTAGTAAAGGAAATGGAAAACTAGAATTATTTACTTACCCGCCGAACCTGTTTTCATGCCAAGCTTCGGACGCACTTGCCAAACATCGGACGTTCATGCGTAGCGCACGTATATGGCACGTATAGCGCATAGCGCACGTTTATCGCACGTAAAGCGCGCGCGCTAAAGTGCGCATTCATCGGAGGTTTGGAAACCGGATCAAAATCATACGACGGGGGTAAGTTTGACTGCGTTGATTTCATGAAAAAAAGTATTATTTTCTCGTTTTGGGTAGATATATGTTAGGTAGAACTATCAGAAAGGTGTTTTTCACAACACTCGTACAATATTTTGGTGCTAAAATCTTACGAAAGCGCTATTTTTTCGTAGTCAAAATGACACTCAATGTTGCCTGTCCGAAGTTTAGAAGAGCGCCATCTTCTGGTAGGGGAATCTATCTAGTACCCCTAGGTCCGTGGTAACGGCCGCCATTAGAAAATTTTCGCGATAGAGTGAAAAAGTATCTCATAAGCTCCCATAATTTTGGCAGAAACCACCTGAAATATGCCAAGGATTTGTTTGTAATCGATATATTGGAGGCTCTACACCTTAACTCCCCTGTTAAGGAACTGTAAAAATCTGGGTAACCTGAAATCTGTCTCTGAATTCGATGTTTTTTGTGAGTTTTGCAGACGGCAACCTGCACTAACTTTTTGTACTAACGATATAGGTTAGTAGTAGTATCAAATGCATGCAAGTTACCCGGCTGAGCTAGGCTCATATTTTGCGTTCGAGCCGTTGAAGTCATTTTTGTCCGAAGTTTGGCAACGTCCGAAGTTTGGCGGTTTTACTCTACTTATATGAATTATCCAATTTGTATCTCAGATCCGCGAAGCAGTACGTTCATGCATTCGAAATATTACCCGGCGGCCGATATATTTCCGGGTCCACCTACCAAAACATAGCCAAATGGCCAATCAGAGCACTCGTTTCGTGGGAGTTCGTTGGTCAAGCTGGGCCGACTCGTAGCGTAGCTACGGTAGCTATTGGACGTTCGAAAAGAAAAAAATGAATATTCATCAACTAAAACCAAGACGGATAATGTTGACGACGAGACTTTCTCGGATTAATCATTAATTTAGGATCTAAATGAGCAAGCTATCGTAAGTCAAATAAGCTATATAGATCTAGATCTATATGTTATTTTTAATTTGTGTTGTAATTGCAGCAGTTATGAGGATGTAAAGAGTGAAAATCTTGTTGCATATCTCATTCATCGCGGTCCGGTCGAACCGAACCATTTGTTCCGAACAGTGCCTCACAGAAAGAGGTCCCCAGACTTCAGTCTCTATAATCGGAGGTCTAGTGGAGCCAGACGTAGTCTCAGTGGAACAACCGACGATTAGAGAGACTGAAGCTTTCGGTCTAAGTCTGTAGTGCCTGTGCCCTGTACTGAATATTATGCCTTGTACGTGTTGTCGATGTACTACTAGTCTTAGGCCAATGCCCGGGCGTAAGGCTTCTACGCCTACGATTTGTGCGCTCGTCGTCCAAGTCAGAAAATTACCAGAAGAAAAAAATAAAGAAAAAAAATATCTAGACCCCTCTATTGAATAAAATATAGACTCTAGGCCTAGATCTAGAGTAAAACCGCCAAATTTGACAACGGCTCGAACGCAAAATATGAGCCTAGCTCAGGCGGGTAACTTGCATGCATTTGATACTACTACTAACCTATATCGTTAGTACAAAAAGTTAGGGCAGGTTGCCGTCTGCAAAACTCACAAAAAACATCGAATTCAGAGACAGATTTCAGGTTACCTAGATTTTTACAGTTCCTTAACAGGGGAGTTAAAGATGAAGTTGAGTTCTGGTCATGCGATTGCATTGTGAAAGAAACGGTGTGGAACCGACCAGAAAAGGTTGATCATCTAGCATATAAGAATTTGTGTGTATTGCAAGGTTCTGGAATCATCAAAATGATAAAAAATTTGGCCAAGTCTTGGTAAAGTTACAAACACTCGCACAGAAAGATGTATATGGGACTACACGAACACGTGGCGTAAAAAGCCGGCCCCCCGATTTTTACGATGTTACATGCATATTTAGAATATGAAGGCATTTGAAGAGCCATGCTTTTCAGGAAACATGTCTTAACTGATGTTCTTCCACACTTGCATAAGAATGAGTAATGCTCACAAATTATTTTTCACCTCTTCCCAGAACTCAACCTTCTCTTTAAGGTGTAGAGCCTCCAATATATCGATTACAAATAAATCCTTGGCATATTTCAGGTGGTTTCTGCCAAAATTCTTTCGTAGGATTTTAGCACCAAAATATTGTACGAGTGTTGTGAAAAACACCTTTCTGATAGTTCTACCTAACTTAAATCTTCCCAAAACGAGAAAATAATACTTTTTTTCATGAAATCAATGCAGTCAAACTTACCCCCGTCGTACGATTTTGATCCGGTTTCCAAACCTCCGATGAATGCGCACTTTAGCGCGCGCGATGTACGTGCGCTACACATGAACGTCCGAAGCTTGGCATAAAAACAGGTTCGGCGGGTAAGTAAATAATTCTAGTTTTCCATTTCCTTTACTAATTTTCTTTTACATGATATACATAAACAGTATTTGCACAATAATAGTATATTTGATCTTTCAATAATTAAAAAAGAATTTAATGTTTTCCCCCGTTTTGTCTTAAGTGTCCGAAGTTTGGCGGTCTTACTCTATAACAAAAATACAATTGTACACTCCACAACATACCTATAAACCAGTGCTGTCAACCCTCCCGCATTTGGAGGGAGTCTCACGCCTCGACGCTCATTCTCCCGCCGTCCCAATAGCTCGTAGCGGGAGATTCCCGCCAGCACGCCTTTCCTCCCGCTCTCCCGCTTCGATGTAGAATCTCCCGGTTTATGAAAAAACCTCCCGCCACAACCGGGACAAAAAAAACAATGTGCTCTTACCCCCCCCCCCCCCCCCCCCCCACGCACGCACAACAGAAACTAGAGGGCGCGCAGGTTAGCTCACTAAAATCCTTCTCAATGACTGAAGGTAGAGCCTAAAAATATGGAATCAATTTAATATTAAAGAACTTATTAACATATCATAACATATCAGATGTGCACAAATGTCACTTTTAACAACTAGAAAATATAAAGAAAAAAGATTATATCTTTTTAATTACAGATTTTTACAAACTGCACATTCGAAGGTAGACAGAGTACGATGTTTCTGTCAATCTTGCGTTGGTTTGAGGCCGATAGCTACAGCCATCTCAAATTGAGAAGAAAAAATGTGAACAGTGATGCCATTGTTCAAGCTCAAAATAGAGGTATTGCGACATCATAATATGAATATGTATGAGCTCCGGTCAAGTCACGCGTCAGACATATCTCTCGTAGTCTCAGACAAGGTACCTTATTCTCAGCACTAGACACCAGTGTCGTGCAGTAATGTACCGTATTAGAAGTTTTAAAAAATGGCATTTCAGTAACAACAAAAAAGTCTACGTGAGCAGTCTATATTCCAATTGAGAAGTGTAATGAATGCCATGATTTGAACGTGTGTGTTTTAGTGTATGATATGGTTAGTGATATGGTTAGTAAGAGAGAGAGGGAGTACACGTCTATCATACATGTATGTCTGCTTACGTTGGATGCGTGCAGTCCTATTGACTAATTCGCTGCAAGTACAGTTGGATTTATCGATCGTTGATAATGCAGTGTCAGATTGATCTTTACTCGTGAGGAAATAGTAATTGGAATAAATTGGAATCTCAAAACTAAGGTAGGCCTTTTTATTTATTTCGATCACTTTCTTAGTTTACAATGAGTGGCTTTCGAGCTTTCTCTCTATTATGTTTTGACCCTCCATGCCATGGCTATTTCAGGATTTCAGGATTGCGGCTTGCATGCAATTACCGTACCTGGCCTGTAATACTGTGTCGGTGTGTGCGACCAATTCAAGGCTAGCCGGATGATGAATGTACTTTTGTGCGAAGTTTTGAACTTGTTGTTCGGGCAATGACACGCCCTATTCCCTCGGGCCTGTCTAATTCTCGACGTAATTTTCGGGGACATGAAATCGATTGTTTCAAGGCTCTTACGTACGGCCAGGCGTAGAAGGAAGGTCAAAGAAAATAGCTGGGTATCCAGAGCTGCCAACTAGTACAGATTTCCCGTAATTGGTACGGAAATTAACGACCATTACGGCAGTACGGAATGTTGTCTAAAAATTACGGATTTTTTTTTTTTTTTTTTTGCGCTTAGGGATCTATCGTAGCAAGTGCTGTACAGTATGGTGGCCATCCAGCACTCGCTGCATGAGAAAGATGGAAAATTATCAAGTATTCTCTTAATAGAAGCCAATTTTTCATTGAAAACTTATGTGTTGTGATGAACTGAAAATCAATATTTAACAACTTTGTGGGAGTAAAATCACAACAAATTTCAGATAATCATGCGCGCATGCGTCCCCTTGCCATTCTTTTAAGATTCATGGCGCCGCATAGGAAATTACTGATTTATTCCCCAAATTACTGATTTTGAGCCTTATGGTTACTGATTTTCTGTTAATGCTTTCTTTTAATGTTTGTTTTATTATAAACAAATTAGTAATTAAAAAGTTAGATTTGGGCATTGGCCTCCCTAGTACTCTGTGTCCTTGGTACGTGGCCGAGGGCATGTATATTATGTTCACGCTCTCTGTGCCATGCCCATGGTGTCGCATATAATATCATACTGCCGTCACTGTTTATTGCATAAGACATCCATTTTGTTTTCTTGTTTTCCTTAAGTAAGATGTCTTTCATCGTTTCCTTCTGTAGATCTACATGTTAATTACAATTCCCTTTATAATACACTGCACTGCTAGGTAGGCCTACTCGCACTCCGATTCGGTCTAGTCTAGACTCTTCGCGAGCGGTTTCATTGGAATTAATCAAGAAATTCCCCTCGCTGTCGTGTAAATAAAAAATACGCTGCTGGGGGATACATTCGCATTGCGCGGCAATACAGATTGCGATATTTCTAGTTTCTCTCTCTCTCTCGCTATACGTAACACACTCACTAACCATGTATCATACACTACTAGTGACACACGCCTTCAGATCATGGCTTTCAATTCCACTTCTCAATTGGAGTCGATAATTATAGACTGCTCATGAGACTTTTTTTTTAATGAAATATCTTTTTTAACACTTCTCATACATTACTGCACGACACTTGTGTTTAGTGCTGTGAGAATAAGGTACTATGTGTGAGACTACGCCACATTTGTTTTGTGCGCGATCTGACTGGAGCTCATACATATTCATATATGTCGCAATAACCTCAAATTTGGGCTCGAACAATGACATCACTGTTCACAGTTTTCCTTCTCATTTTGAGATGGATGCATGTAGCTATGGGGCCCAAACCAATGCAAGATTGACATAAACATCGTACTCTATCTACCTTCGAATGTGCAGTTTGTAAAAATCTGTATTTAAAAAGATATAATCTTTTTTCTCTATATTTTCTAGTTGTTAAAAGTGACATTTGTGCACATTGCATATGAAATGTCAATCTCTATCAAAAGTTCTTTGACTTAAATCGGATCCCATAATTTTAGGGTCTACCTTCTGCCAATGACAAGGATATTAGTGACCAAACCTCTGCGCCCTCTAGGTTTTCTTGTGTGTGCGTCATGTTCGTCTGCTACCACAATTATTGGACTCAAATATGTCAAAATCTGCAAGCTTGTCAACAAATGGTGAAAGACCGTTACAGATCCGTGATTAAAGGTATGTTGTTGTGTGTATAATTTAATTTATGTTACCGTATATATTTTATTCAATAGATATTTTTATTTTGTTTTTTGCTTTCTGGCAATTTTCTGAATTGGACGACGAGCGCACAAATCGTAGGCGTAGAAGCCTTGCGCCCGGGTATGGGCCTCCCTACTCCTGTATTAGTATGACGATCTATGCATGTGTAGGGACACTAATTTTCCGCGATCATGGAAAACGGACGGAATTCATGGAAATGACCATTTGAAACGGAAAATCGCAGAAAACCCCTTTAACCTCAAAACTTTTCATTTTTCAAGAAGAAAATCGTAAAACTTACACTATTTTTGTGACTCGTTATGCAGTGAAAAAATATTGGGCCTCAAATCATGGTTATTTAGCGATATTTGTCAGATTCTTAGGAGACAGGGCGCTGCCATTTTGTTTCGCTGGACTAATAGAGATCGTTAGGGGCGCTTTTAGGTAGACGTAATACTAGGCACACACACGCCAGCAGCGGCCGCTAGGTGCGGCGATATTGTACACACGCTGTTGTACAGTTCGAAAAAAGGGCTGGCATGTGCGCCTAAAATCGATCAATCGCAGATCGCTGACATGACCGCCAAGACTGAAATGTTTTTGTCGACGTCGGTAGTAATGTATCGTTCCGTCATGAATATGTCTTGTTCTGACACATTCCGCTAACTTTAGTCTGCTTGTGTAAGTTTGAATTTGAAGTTGGTAAATCTAAACATTTGATAATTTTTCGTAGGTCTATAGCCTAGACCCTAGGGGTCTATATTTTCACTAGTATTTTGCATCAAGTTAATCTAGTCACGTCCGTATGTTTTTGAGTGGTTATCAGTGGCTTGTCAAAGGTGTCGGATTTAATAGAACATTTGTACCCTACAAGTTCATGTTTTAATGAAAATCCTATGTAAACAGAATTTTATTTTTTTCATGTGTACAAAGTCTATGACAAAACAGAATTTCTGTTTTTTCAGCCCATCTGAAATGGAATTCCAGATTTTCTGAAACGGAAATCAGTGTCCCTACATGTGCTTATGTGCGTGTGCATTCGTGAGTGACCACGTTCGTGTCTGTCTGCTTGACTTCACATTTATAAGCAACCTAAAAGTATGTTAGCCAGATAGTTTTGCTTCTCCATCTTTTTTTTTGTCAACGCTACCCACCCTTTCGGCATTAGCCTTTCCAAAGGGGCGTTGATCATCTCGGAATTCTAAAAATATCGGCGCTTGTTCTAGTGCTGTAGCCCGGAAGGCTTACCGAGTTCTAAACCGCCGGGTTGAGTGTTTCGGGCTGGACTACTTACGGGCTGAACTGTAGCCAGAATTAGATCAACACGGTCCGAATTTGTTTGTGCAATGGCGAATACATCGGAGGTAGAGCTTGCGATTGCGTTCAAGTAGCGCATGCAGCTATTAAGCAACACATTCCCACGTACACGTACGCTTGCATATCGTGTGATGCAGCTGTTTAGCTATAATTAGTAAAACAAAATAACTCTGCGTGTACGTCTTTTTTGTCGATTCAGAGAGAATTTGGATGAATATCTAGATTTTGGGGGTCTGTATCTTTTGATAGAAACATCAGTGAGTCTTGAAATTTAAAATGTATAATTCTGAGTACCGGTAAATGTTTTTCAATTATCCAACAATAATGGTGAAAAACGATACCAAAGGGAAAATTGAAAAATCGTTCAGACACCCTACAGTATTAGTATTTTAACCAAAAGAAATATTAATTTAATGACATATATAAGAAAAGAATACAATTAAACACTCCACAACATACCTGTATTATCACGGATCTGTTACCGTCTATCACCATTTGTGGACGATCTTGCAGATTTTGACAGATTTGAATCAAATAATTGTCGTATCGGAAGAACATGACGCGCACACAGGACCGACTATGACAAGTACGGTGAATGGTCACTAAAACCCTTTTTATTGGCAAAAGGTAGACCCTAAAAATATGGGATCTAACTTCAGTCAAAGAACTTTTGATAGTGATTAACATGTCAGATGTTGAACATTGCCACTTTTAAAGGTATTACAAAGTTTTAGTATGGGGTCATGAATTCGGTTCAAATTAACATATTGGAAGCATATGCGTTCCTACATTATACATTGATCGTTGTCGCGGTTGAAATCGAGTCTAAAGTTATGATATTATAAATAATAAACTCTTTATGTTGTATAGCTCCCTCTCAAGGTTAAGATATTAATATAGCTATGAAACAATGTTTCTTGACTAAAATCAACCGATTAGCTATTCCCGTTTGGAAATTATATATCCCAACTACATATTCTGAGATTTTCATGGTCGCAGCTACCATTGTACGGCCATAGGCGCTATTTGAAATTTATCAAAATTTACCGGGAGCACCGGTAAATTTTTATATTCAATTTTTCTCGAAAACAGAAGTGTTTTAGGGGCTAATTTTTTTAGTGCTTATAATACATCCACAGGGGCATCCAAATATATCAAAATTGTAAAGATTCACTATCCACCCAATTTTCAAATTTTCCCAAAACTTTGTATTACCTTTAACAACTAGAAAATTTAAACAAAAAAGATGATATCTTTCTTGATACAGATTTTTCGAAATTGACATTAGAATATAGATAGAATTAGAAGACAATGTTTAGGTATGTCAATCTTGTGTTGATTTGAGCCCCATAGCTACAGCCATCTCAAAATAAGAGGGAAAACTGTGAAAGATGACATCATTTTAAAGCCAAGACTTAATGACAAACATTCAATTGTGCAATCAAAATATGAATATGTATGAGTTGCAGACGAGAATACGCGGGCTGCATCAGGTAGCGTAGTCTCACACCTAGTCCCTTATTCTCACAGCACTAGACACGGTGTCGAGCTTGTGCAGTAAACCATGTATGAGTCATTTATGAGAAGTGTTTAAAAAGATATTTCAGTAACAGTGACCGGATAACAGCCAATTGATAAATGGGAAGGAAAGACATGTCCTGCTTTGAAGATGTGTTACGTAATACGTATAGAGAGAGAGAGAGATAGAAGTACGTACGTACAGGTAGATATAGATTCGGGATTGAATTTTGAGCGCTGCAAGAGGATCTCGTTCTAGTCTATTGTACAGTAGACTGAAATCATTACTCATGAGGAAATAAAGTTAAATTTAAAGATAAACTTGAGTTCTGGTAAAAAAAGAAAATGAATTCTCACAGAATCTAACGAAACTTACATTGAATGTTCAAGATTACAAATAAATGTCATGTGCCAAACAATTTTGGAAGAAAATGTATACTGGCTGAGTAATGAGCATAGAAAGATAAGGAAATCGGGGTAGTACTAGCCCCGACACCATGTGTGTTGTCCCATATACATCTTTCTGTGTAAGTGATTGTTACTTTACCAAGACTCTACCAAATTTATGATGATTTTGATGACTCCAGAACCTTGCATTACACACCATTACTTACATGCTATATGATCAACTTTTCTGATCCATTCCACACCTTTTCTTTCACAATGCAATCACATTACCAGAACTCAAGTTTATCTTTAAGTAAAGGTAAAATCTAGGATTCAAATACATGATTCCTTAGCCTATATTATTGGATAGATGGCAGTACTAAATAGGTTGGTAAAAAGGACAAATGGGTTAAGGTAAGAGGGAGGTTGTACACTATGAATAAGAGCCACATTCTGGAGCTTATAATGGCCGTTATGGCTAGATATGAGATGAAGATATCACGCTCTTCCTTCACTCATACTTCCTCCCCGCATTTCAGTAGTACACAACTTCAACATATCAACTTCTTTTTCTATAATACATATCAAGTTAATGCTTATATAATAAGTAAGTCTTTAATTATGATAAAATTAAATTGAACGTTTGAAGTCGATCAAAATTCTCAATTTATCCGTAGAAAGTAGGTTCTGGCTGTAAATACTTTGTTTGGTCCGTACGTGTTCAGCACAGAATCATAGTAATCACAACAGTGGTTGAGGGCGAGTGGCAAGGCTAACACTTTTTAGAGCTCATCTTAACTGCCATATTTTTATTGATTCTACAATTCTACTTATGAAGAAAATGTTTCCAATATTGGAATACAACTCTAATCTACAGTAATTCTTTCCTGCCAATCTTTTATTTTTAATGAATTTTTAAAGATTTCATTTTTTTAATTTCAACTACAAATCACTGTTGGCTCGTATGCACATTGATGGCTTGATTTCAGGATTGTGGCGCGGCTCGTCTGACATTACTTTAAAAATACTGTGTCGGTATGTGCCACCGATTCAAGTCTAGCCGCTGACGAGTGACTGTACCCCTATACAAATTTCAGTACGCTTACACGCGAGCTCGTCAGCGTGCTCGCCAACGAGTTCGTTGACGAGCAAGCAGACGAACTCGCCAGCGAGCTCGTTTCGTTCCAAATATGCAAATTAGCTACGAGCTCGTTGGCATGCTCCAAATATACACGCTCGTCACTGGCCGATTAGCTCATTGGCGAGTTCGTCGGCGAGTTCGTGAACGAGTTCGTCGGCGAGTTCGTCGACAATCTCGTGGAATGGCTGCAAGCTTAATGGTAAACTGATTGATACTTCATAATCGATATTGGCAATATCGATATTACCAATTAGGTAATACCAATATATATCGATATTACCAATTAGGTATATTCTATTCTCAATTGTATTAACTCCATCACATAGATCATTTGAAGTGTATTCAAGAGTAAAATTTAAAGTGACTCAGGCTCGTACACATATATATATACTAAATATGTATATTGTTTCTTGGTTGGTAATCATATAATCAATATTAATCTATCAATCTATTGCTTAAACGTGAATGTAATTGTAAAATGATCAGACAAAAAAATCTATTGGTTAATATAATGGCAAAAGGAAAATAGAAATCGCAAAAATGATGTGCATTGTCTTAATTTGCTTAACAAATCATGATAAATGTATTTTTCTGTCACACGTGTAAAGTAATAATGAATATTCATGAGATGATTGGTTTCAATTGGCCCTATTAGACTTTAATGGGATTTCAATTGGACCAATCTGCCCCATTAGACTTTAAAAGGTTTTCAAATGGTTTCAATTGGACCAATTGAAGTCCAACTTCAGGCCAATTTGGGTCCCATTAAAGTATAATGGGGCATAGGCCAATGGGCCCAATTGGTCCAATAGGGACAATCTGGACCAATTGAAACCATCTGAAGTCCTATTAAATTCCCATTGAAACCTGTTAAAACCTATTGAGACCAATTGAAATCAATTGAAAATTAAATTGGTGTTCAATTAGTTTCAATTGGATTTTCGTCTTGGGTACCTAGTTACAACAAAAAAGTGAGTTAGTGGGGCTGAAGATAAGATCACATATCGCACAACAAAAAAGTTTGAAACAGTCCGTTAATTCCTCAGCCTCCTCTTATGTAATAAATTCCTCTTATGGTACCAGTTGAACTTGAAGCAAATTGTTTGGTTTGACAGAAGCTAAAAAGACAATTAACAGTGCTAATTAACACAGGAATTTACAAGGTCATGGGCTCAGCCTGCAACCTCATATGGTACTGCATGTCCTACAAAATGGCCGCCCATAGCCTTGCTTCAGACTGTATAATTTCCCACTTTTCTGTGGCAGACCTGCCGCAGACTGTTCCTGTGGCATACTGGTATGCGGCAAGTCTGGAGCAAACTTTCGCCCTGCCGCAGATCTGCCGCAGACTGTTCCTGTGGCGTACTAGCTGGTATGCAGCAAGTCTGGAGCAAAGTTTCGCCCTGCCGCAGACCGTTCCTGTGGCATACTAGTATGCGACAGGACTTTGTTCCGGCAATGACACGCATATCCTCGGGCCTGTCTAATTCTGAACGTAACTTATTGACCATGAAATGTAAGTGTTTCAAGGCTCTTACGGACGGATTAGCGTAGACGGAATTCCCAACTTTGGAGCTAAATATCTCTAAATATTTTATGACATTTCAGGAGTTGGCAGATGGGCGAGTTGTCTTACCGGGTAGTTAAGATAATTGCTTTCTTTAAAAACTAGTTCTAACATTCAGAAATGCCTAATTAAGATTTTAGATTTTGGTATTGGCCTCCCTACTTCATTTTTTGTTTTCCTAACAGCATGTTTAACACTTACGTCTATTGGGGGAAATGGGTATGATAAAACTGGTCACTCAAAGGTTTTTACTTTTTTGAGGCACTTGATGATCATTTTGAAGCGCAATTTTTGTTAGGGTTCAATATTACACCATATCACAAACACTGATAACAGGTAAGGCCATCAATCTCAAATTTAACATTGTTAAACGCTGCCTTTAAGCTACTTTTTGAAATCAAACAACTATCCAGATAACGTCACTGAAGGTAGACATGGTCAACTTCATTATTGTTGACCGGAAGGTCTTAGATGCTATCTGAAGTCGCTGGTACATTTTCAAATAAGAGTCGTGACTAATACATGTCGAGGGGTCAGTGGCACAAAGACGTAACTCCATTTTGGCCATTTTGAGAAAAAGTGGTTTATGTGTCACTGAGCACTTGGGCCTTAAGGAGTAAAGACTATGTTTCACTAGCCATTGACTTCAATGGGGTGTTGGGTGGAGTTAATTCTTTGTGTTTCCTGGAAAGCCCACATTTTTTTGAACATTTTGATATCAAATACCGGTAGTCATTTTGGCGAAATATGGAGTTACGTCTTTGTGTCACTGAACCCTCGATGTATTTTTAGATCGGTCATTTTAAACATAAAACATGTTCCATGTTAAATTACCTTGTTGACAACCCTGTTTGCATGTCATAAATGTTAACAAGGCTTCATTGATCTGACGGTAGCTATAATGCTTTTTTTCAGACAGGTTACAGATGATGCCAACATGATCACGATCAAACAAGAAGTAAAGGAGGAGGTGTCACACTCTAATGGATTTAGAGATGGAAGTTGGAAGTCAAATGATGAAGGTATTATAACCTAAGTTCCGAAAGAATATTGAAACCAAGAAAAATTAGCCCCTAAAACACTTGAAAAATTTCAAATAGCGCCTAAGGCCATACAAAGGTAGCTGTGACCATGAAAATCTCAGAATATGTAGTTGTGATATATAATTTCCAAACGGGAATAGCTAATTGGTTGATTTTAATCAAGAAACATGGTTTTATAGCTTAATTAATATCTTGACCTTGAGAGGGAGCTATATAACATAAAGAGTTTATTATTTACAATTTCATAACTTTAGACTCGATTTCAACCGCAACAACGATCCATGAATATTGTAGGATGCTTCCAATATGTTCATTTGAACCAAATTCATGACCCCATCCCAAAACTTTGTATTACCTTTAATGCCATGTAAAACACTACTACTACTACTACCACTATTACTACCACCACTACTACTACTACTACTACTACTACTACTACTTCTACTACTTCTTCCATTATGTTCTACTACTATACATTTTCAATATATTGGTAGTGCTCAGAGTATGATTGATTTCTCACAAAAAAGCTTTGCTTAATTATCTCCATATGTTGTTCCCTTTGCAAGAATATGCTGTAAAACACCTTTGTTTTCTCGCTATTTTTTAGGGAATGTAGGCTTAAAGCAAGAAGCAGATGTGAGGACTTTGAATTCAGTGCAGCCTGCAGATCTGAGGCCAGCAGAGACTGTTCAGTCATTCCCAGAAGTCAAGCAAGAAATGGAAAGTAAGACCTCCAACTCTCTGCGACATACTGAACAGAGTGTAGATGAAACTGCCCCAGTAGTCCCAGAACACATTATGCAAAAAGCAGAGAGTTGGACCTTACATACTTCGCCAACTCCAAATAGGAACTCAACGGAAACTATTCAATTTGTTGTAGGAGTTCTCATCAAGCAAGGAGTTGAGAGCAATGCTGTACATTACGTGCCACCTACGAATGAATTCATTCCATCAGTCATAGAAGTTCTCATCAAGAAAGAAGCAGAGGCCTTTCCAACCACATGTGGGAGTGGAGAGGAAATCGATCAGTTAGCCCTCAAAACCAACATCAAGCAAGAACTTACAGGAGAAAGTGTAGGGGAAGGTGTTCCATCAAGTCTAGAAGGTAATACTTGATTTGATATTCCAGTGAAACCTGTATACAAAGACTGCTCAAGGGAGGCAAGAAAACTGGTCTTAATAGACAAATGGTAATTTAAATACAGACGTTTAGAATTAGGCCATGACGTTGCAAGGCCCCTTGGCATATATCTTGAAGCAATCTGAAGTTTTCAAGCTGTGCCAAAACTGTGGTAGTAGGTGTCAGGTGATGCTAAAAATGATGATATAGTCAATGTGAGCAATTCATATTCACTTGTCCTAGTTTTCCACCACAAATCCTCTAGCAGTCTCTAGTCCCTTGACATTTAAGTGGTATACAGTATCTACATTATCAGCTATTTAACACAAAGTGATTGTGTATTGCAGATCATCAGAATGAAGAATACTAAAGATACCTAATAAATCACCTCAACAGCAATTTCAAACTTACTACCGGTAATGTTTTTCCATCAAGGGCAGGGCTCAAATTATTTTTTTGTCCACTGGGGCTCTTCCCCCCCCCCCCAAAAAAAAAGAGCCCCTGTGAGCCTTCTCACGGGGCTCTTTTAGTACTGATGGGGGCTTAATACAAATTTCCATTGTATTGGTGGTACCCATGATACTCCTAAATTCTTTGCTGTTTCGTACTTATTTTCCTCTTACAACTTTACAAGTTATAACATGCAGCTTATTGTCAGATGTCCTCCCTCTGTACAAAACTTCTGGTCCAAACTCGCCAACTGGTTTCCTTTTACTAAATTTAGCTTTCGGTTGATTTACTGGTCAAGTCAAGGTTCATTATTTGCTGGTCTTTTGGAATCACCAGATTTCAGAGGATTCACTATTTTCACAACGAAAAACTTCTCCACGTTGCGGTCTATCTAGCTCCAGCAGATTTGGGGCGGCAGCATGCACACCAGTATACTACCGGCGGTCTGGCGCAGCTAGTATAGCATCTGCTGACGGCCGCGGTGCACTGCGACCTTCCGTTGTTTGTATCTGTAAATACTTGTAGAGATGTCGAGATGGGAGATATAACGCAATCTTGCGGCAAAAAAGCGTTCAATTGTTTACAATAGAGTAGCCTCTAGACATCGACAAATTTGAGCGAGAAATCCTGCACGCTAACCTTATTTCCATAGTTCCATTTCATTGGTTTTTTAAAAGGTTTATAAGTTGAAACTTAATATTGTGTGAAAGTTATAACAGAAAAGATAATCTTCATTTTATAATTCCACGGGGGCGATTTTTATGCCTCCGTAACGAAGTAGCCGGAGGCATTATGTTTTCGGGTTGTCCGTCCGTCCGTACGTACATCCCGTTTTCGTGATCACGTTATCTCAAGAATCGATGATGGATTCCTGCCAAACTTATTTGTATCTTGCAGAGCTAATGAGTTGATTAGATTTTGGGGTCACGAGGTCAAAGGTCACAGTGCTCATTATGTATGCAAAAATAGCCTGTGATCGCGTTATCTCAAGTACCGATTGATGGATTCCTGCCAAACTTAGGTCATGTATGTATCTTGCTGAGCCAATGAACTCATTATATTTTGGGGTCATGAGGTCAAAGGTCATGGGGCTCATTATATATGCAAAAATAGCCTGTGGTCGCATTATTATTAAAACCGATGGACAGATTACCATCAAACTTAAGACATGTATGTATCTTGCAAAGCTAATGAATTGATTAGATTTTGGGGTCACGAGGTCAAAGGTCACATTGCTCATTATATATGCAAAAATAGCCTGTGGTCGCATTATTATTAAAACCGATGGACAGATTACCATCAAACTTAAGACATGTATGTATCTTGCAAAGCTAATGAACTGATTATATTTTAGGGTCATGAGGTCAAAGATAAAGGGTCATACATGTTTATGAAAAATAGCTTGTACTCACGACAAAACTTGAATTTGAAAAATTGCTTCTCTTTTGGTTTGTGAAATGGCTCAAAAACTTTCTATTAAAAAAATCTGATTTCATTCAAACTTTCATCAGTATGCTTCTTTAATTTTTCTGCTTTATTCCAGTCAAGTTTGCTATCAAGGTCGGATTTCCCTTTAAGTCTATGTATTGCATACATACAGGTTCACAAACCAAAATTTAGAAAAATACAATAAAGGGAACAAAACAAAAGACGAGGAGTAAGGTATACATACCACCTGTCAATTCATCATACACATTGAGAACAGGAATAGATTTGGGTTTTTTTCCCCTTTTTTTACCTCCATATTATTAATCTCAAAGCATTATATATTTTCATCCCATGCTCACTGTCTCGTTTGGAATAAGGTTGTATTAGGGACTTTTAGATTTGCACGTCGACAGCTTTGACTGCAACATATGACGTCATTTTAAGGCACTGCGCATGCGTTACGTCGTCTCAGTCGGCGATCGAGAATGCGTCAACCTTAATTTTCCTAAATCTAGTACATACATACATACATATTGGTATTTATATAGCGCCTTTACATGCTCAAGGTACTAGTATGCCGCGTGCGCATAAAATATACAGTTCCTCAGGTAGACAAAGGAACATCCCTTCCCTGCTATTATGTAAAAATGTGTAGAACAGGTGTCACATGTATATTCACCTGTTCTACACATTTTTACATAATAGCAGTGATGGGATGTTCTTTTGTTGAGGGTAGAATGAGGAACTGTATATTTTGTCCTCTTTCTTTGTCCGTGATGTTCATAGTGTTACTTCCTGCATGCATGTATATCGTCGAGTGCAATCTAAAAGATTTCTAATTGTAGTCAACATGGGCAGTTAAGTACGTTGACACGCATGATCAGTTGGCGTTCGTCGTGTTCTCGTCCACTCAATCTAAAAGTCCCTATTGTCAGGATCATCACGTAAGAGGGGTTGGTAATCATAAAGCAACCGGTATATATTGTCTTAGTCAGGCACAGCGGAGCACCCCAATTACCGTGCGATCGACTCTCGTCCAGTAAACATCATTTGCATAAAATCAACGATTGTGTACCGATCGATGCGAAAAAAAGTAAACAAATTTCGAAGACAAATTCTTCATTAATGTGATGAATATCACCAATCAAAGCTACTAAATTGAGTATTTAATAAATTTGCAAGACACTCATGTGTATAAAAAGAGTTATTGATGCACAGAAAATGTGAAATTTAAGGGATAGTTTTGACGAACAAAAACGAAAAAAATGAGATACAAAATCACCGTAAAATTCACCATTTCTTTTAGAGCGAGAAAGAATTGCCTCGTATGAACAAAAAGAAAATTTAATAATCTCAATCCTTGTGAAATATCTCTTTTCATAGTTGCTTGATAGGGTCGTAACAGAGAAAAACATACCCCAATGTCCGAATCTCATCGAACAAAAATAATCCTTCGTTGTCGCAAAATTGTTTGACCAGTCCCATACATTCAAATGTGTGTCATGTCTGAACCTCGCGTGTGCGTTGGCTATACATGTCTTGCCAGCCGACTGCACACGTGCACGCTAATGGCTCAGCTGTTTTGATCTGGCCTGCACCGGGCCTAAGACGCATGCGCAGTACATCGCTGAGATCGATGACGTCATGTTCAATGAGTTCGCTGACTACAATTTTTAAAAATGAAGCCCCATGAAAAAGAACGTTATAACCAAAAAAAATACAGCGGAGAAGCGAAAATTTCGCCCATGTATGGATTCAACCCTAATGAATATTCATACCAAGTCTCTACTTCGTGCATTGCTTGATAGGGTCATCACATTATAAAGTAGACGTCGTGTTTTTCGAGGGGCGAAGCTCAAAACACATTAATATCTCGAGTTTTATTCCATGGAATTTCGTATTTATTTCACTGACATAAAATTCATAATAATTTTAGTTAGTATGGAAAGTTTCATAGCGATATTGGCAGTAATAAAGGCGCAACGCAAATTTTAAGATTTGACATTCTAGCACACACATGTTCGGATTCACGCAGATGTCCGTTGGTTATTCAAATAGAACGGGCCGTTAATGATATGCAAATTGGGGTGCTCCGCTGTGCCTGTAGTGTCATATGATTGTTTATCCTGTTTTTTCCCTTTTTATTTGAAAAAAAAAGAGAAAGAAAGAAAACAAAAATTGTGAAAGAATTACCAGTAAAATAATTTATTCTAATCCCTGTATTATATTCCAGAAGAAACATGCAGTAGCTAGAAGGTTAATTTTTGTCATTCCTGGTCATTGTCATCTTTATCTATGTTACACTATGATTTTGAAATTTGTTATCCAAAGTTATACAAAAATTGAGAATTTAAATCAATAACATTTGAATTTGAATTTGAATCATGAAATATCCCCTCCCCCGCCGCCTCCTACGCCTATATGATGACGACTCGGACATTCAGATGTCGGTCATTTATATTTATTTTGGTAGGGCAGAGGCGGTTTCCTTTTAAAATATATCGTCTTGTCACCAAAGTAAATTTTCATAGGTTTGTCTCTCAGTTCTGGGGGGGGGGGGGATTTTAATGCTCAAGAGCAGTTATGATAAATAGGGACTATAGAGTTTAGTATAAGGCCCACAAGGTGTTATAGCTGCACGAGCACGTGTATGATATACGGTACAACAATGACGGGTATAGGTACCTAAGCTCAGCTCAGCTAGGTCACGCGATGTGCTAGGAGATGATACATGTAAACGACAATAAATGTTTGGTTCAGTTCAGTTCACTTCAGTTTATATTATTTTTGGCACCAAGGTCCACAGTTCCGCAGGTCCATGCACTTTAAAAAAATACCTGTACAATTATAGGATAACACATATCGTAATATACAAATATTAAAAACAAACATAGAACACAAGTATAACGAAGGGGAAGAAAAAAAATGTAGAAATGAAGATAGTACCACCTAACCTCCCCCCCCCCCCTCCCCCCCCCCCCCCATCAGCAATTATTATTTCCAATTAGCGTTAAACAAAAACATATAAGTGACTGGCTTTTTTCTTCTTTGGTAATAACATACATAAAATGAGCTGTAAAGGATTTGTCTACATCAATAGCCTACTTCTCGTAATGGCCAAAATTAAACTGATTGAATCTTTGCGCACCATAAAACGTACGACCATGCGGTACAACGGTCTGAAAATCAATACTATTACTTATTGGCTCTATAGCTCCTAAGTCGATTTGGCAACTAATAGTTGTTATTTTCCATTTTCAAGCCCCCTTTTTTTAATGGGAGTTCTACATTAGTATTATCTTTCAAATGCCATTGGAACTTAACCTTTTCATTTTTTTGGCCTGCAAATGGGACATAGTACCTTTAATGAAATTTGATAAGAAGATACATGTCATGAAAACACAGCCTAAGTTAGATTTATGTAGGTCAAACAGGCGCGGATCCAGGATTTTCCAATAGGGGGGGCCGGAAATTTGAAAATTGCGCAGACCGTTTTTTAAAACTCAACATACCAATACTGACAAGGTCATATTAGAAGCACCATACCGGTACCTACAAGCAGGGGCGTCGCTAGAAATTTTTCAGTGGGGCGGGGGGGGGGGGGGGGGTGAAAAGGCCACCGATTACCAACAAAACTAGCGTCCAATTACCGACAAAATATATTAATGCCAAAGTCCAAATGTTTACCAATTTAACCCTATAAACCCGTGGCCAGGAGCTAAATTATTTTTCAGTTTCCCCCCGCCCGCGCAAAGCGCGGACATTTCATTAAATTATTAGAGAAAGAAAACAATTTGTTGTACCGTTCTCGCCTCTGAATCCTTGTCTGAATTCAGATTCCCCCCATCCGCACGAAGCTTTGACGTTTCATTAAATTATTTTTCTTAATCCTTGTCTGAAGCGAAGCGAGGAAGCTTTAAGTTTTATTAAATCATTAGAGAGAAAGAAGACGGTTCGTTGTACCGTTCTCTAATCTTAATCCGTGTCTGAATTCAGTTTCCCCCTCCCGCGCAAACTCAACGTTTCATTAAATTATTAGAGAAAGAAGACGATTCATTGTACCATTCTATACTCTTAACCCTTGTCTGAATTCAGGTCCTCCCCCCCCCCCTCCTGCGCGAAGTGTGGAAGCTTTGACGTTTCATCAAATAATTACTCTTAATCCTTGTCTGAATTCAGTTTCCCTCTCCCCCGCTTTTATGTCTCACTAAATTATTAGAGAGAAAGAAGACGATTCGTTGTACTGTTCTCTACTCGTAATCCTTGTTTGAATTCAGTCTCCCCCCTCCACCTGCGCGTAGCGCGGAAGCTTTGACGTTTCATTAAATTATTAGAGAAAGAAGACGATTAGTTGTACCATTCTCGACTCTTAATCTTTGACTGAATTCAGTCTATCCCTTCCGCGCGAAACGCTGAAGCTTTGACCTTTCATGGTTAAATGAAATTATTAGAGAAAGAAGATGATTTGTTGTATCGTTCTCGACTCTTCATCCTTGTCTGAAGGACATTTCTCACTAAAGAGTGATAACCTTTGTAGCGCAGGGGCTGGTTTTAATGTTTAACTTTGAATCCGCAGCTCGAGATTTTATGCGACCGGCCCTCTCTATTCAATAACATTTCCCAAGCCTTCTGGAATGACCCCAAATCTCCCGATTACAGTAAATTTTTCCCTTACTCGTCGTTACTGTCACTTAGCGCCATTCCTTGTCTTCCCCCTAGTCACCCGACTGTCCTCTCTCCCCCCCCCCCCCCCCACCCACTCAGTGTTATCTAGGGTACGCGCATGCATGTTCCCTCTCTTTGAAAGCACCCCTCTATATCCGGTGTGTAAAGTCAGTTAGGGCTGGATTTGTGTGTATTACGGGCCGGACTTTGTTGCGTGAAAAGTACCCCTTTACCACAAATTTGGGGAACACAAATTCAGTCCCTCCGACGCCGGAGTGGGGGGGGGGGGGGGGGGCTTCTTTTTCTCTCCGTTATTTTATCTTTTCTTTTCTCTTCTTTCTTTTTTTCTCTTCTTTTTTTCTCCTTTTTTTTTGTGCTGCCAATAGGGGGGGGGGGGCGCGGCCGTTTCGCCCCCCCCCCCTGGATCCGCCACTGTCAAAGGTCATAGCTCTTTAGTTATCCGCAAATACCTAACTATCTTGGGATAAACCAGTGAATTCCTAAAGAGTATTTTATAAACGCAATATAACCGACTCTGGTTTTCATTATTTTAATAGAAATTTCAATAGCAATTATTTAATAGACAGTTCAGTATCTTGAACTTTCAAAATATGTATAATACATCTGACGTTGATATGAAGAATATTCTATTCATAAATGCTTTTAAAGACATATATAATTTCTGTTTTCCACTTAAAAAGATTACAATTAAGAAAAGGAAAAGTGTTAAACTATATGGATTACTAACGAAATAAAAAAAACTGTGTAAAAAGAAGAATAGATTGAATAAAATATATCTTTTTAAACCATCACTGGAGAGAGAACGTAATTTTAAAACATTTCGTAATAAGCTGAATAGAGATATAAGATATGTGAAGAGAAAAAAAATATTTAAATAAGTTTCAGTCCGTGAGAGGCAATATGCAACAGACTTGGAAGTATATTAATGAAATAATAAGGAGGAAACCCCAGTGTGTCCATCCTGAATATATTTTAAATGAAGGTGACAACATTTATGACAATATAAGAATTACAGAGTCGTTCAATGACTATTTTGTTTCTATTGGAGCCTCACTTGGCAATCAATGCTCTTCCATAAATAACTTCAATTGTATTTTACAGGTAATTATTCCAATTCATTTTTCTTAAAACCGATTACTAAAGGAGAAATTGTTGAGGTTGTTAATAGTTTTAAAGCAAATAAAAGTGCTGGACATGATGAAAATTGAACCAGAGATTGTTAAGAAAACTATACGTGTTTATGCCAAGCACCTTTTTCATATTTTTAATGAGTCTTTTATTTCAGGACAACTACCAGATCCATTAAAATTAAAGGTAATACAAAGTTTTGGTATGGGGTCATGGATTTGGTTCAAATGAACATATTAGAAAAACATATGCGATCCTATAATATTCTGTGATCGTTGTCGCGGTTGAAATCGAGTCTAAAGTTATGAAATTGTAAATAATAAACTATATATAGCTCCCTCTCAAGGTGAAGATATTAATTTAGCTATAAAACAATGTTTCTTGACTATAATCGACCGATTAGCTATTTCCGTTTGGAAATTATATATCATATCTACATATTCTGAGATTTTCATGGTCGCAGCTATCATTGTATGGCCGTAGGCGCTATTTGAAATTCATCAAAATTTACCAGGAGCACCGGTAAATTTTTATATTCAATTTTTCTCGAAAGCAGAAGTGTTTTAGGGGCCAAATTTTCTAGTGCTTACAATACATCCACAGGGGCGTCCAAATATATCAAAATTGTAAAGAATCACTATCCAGCCAATTTTCAAAATTTCCCAAAACTTTGTATTACCTTTAACAAGAATCTCTGTAAAGAAATTATCTATTTTGCCAATCTTTTCAATTTTTTTAGGAAAATTGGTCTACGAACGTCTCATTAACTACTTGAATAAGAATGATATTTTATATGCTAAACAATTTGTATTTCGTGAAAAACACTCAACATTCATGGCTCTAATTGAATTTTTAAATTTAAATCTTGTAACTCAGGCATTGGAAAATAAGCTAATTCCAGTTGGTATATTCCTTGATTTATGTAAAGCGTTCGACTGTATTAACCATTCTATTTTGTTACAAAAGCTATCATTTTATGGCATACGGGGAACTCCTCTCAAATGGTTCAAAAATTACATTTTGAATAGGAAACAGTTTATTAAATTTAATAGTGTTTGTTCCTTTCAACAGGAGTTACCCAAGGCAGTGTTCTTGGTCCTTTAATGTTTTTGTTTGTTTATAAATGATCTACAATTTGTGTCAGACCAGCTAAATTTTGTTTCATTTGTTGATGACTCCAAAAAAACTAAGAACTGAGTGAAGTTTGCAAATTATTCACTGCTACATGTAATAAACTAATTATATGGTATTCAGGAGAAGAAAGGTTGTTCTTTAATGAATTGAATGTAAAATTTGATAATGTGTTGCTCAACAGAGTAAATTCAACTAAATTTGTAAGAGTTTACATAGATGAGTCCCTTTCTTAGAAAAGTCATGTCAGTTACATATCTTCAAAAATTGCCAGTGTTCTAGGAGTTATTTATAGTGTTAATAAACTGCTCCCCAAAAAAAATGTTGATGAATTTATACAATACACTAATCTTGCCACATTTTTCATATGCCGTCTTATCTTGGAGGGGATGTTTAATACCTTTACAAGCCGTTTGCAGGTTTTACAGAAAAATGCTGTTTGTGCAATAACGAACTCTCCATATCTTGCACATACTGCATCCTTGTATAAACGCTTGAATATTTTGAAATTTGAATGTGAACTCTCTACCAGTAAATTATATGCAACTTGCTCAATTTATGTTTCTTTTCAAGAAAAATCAGCTGCCAAATTTTTTTTTTAATGAGATGTTCATTGTAAATGCTGAAATTTACTCTTATGAAACAAGAAGTTCAAATAAGTATCATTTGCCCTCTGTTATAACTTTTCTACAAAGGAAATTTATTTTAGTGGACCATCACTATGGAATCTACTTCCCAATGATATTGTCAGCTGCTCATCACTTCATTCTTTTAATTCAAAGTTGAAACAATATTTGATATCATATCCAACTCTTAAGATTTAGTTTGTATGGTGTTTCTTACTATTTTTCTCACTATTTCTTTTTTTTCTTGTATTGTATATCATTCATTTCCTCTATATTGTTTTTATTGGTACCACCACTCCACTACTACTCACCCCACACATAGATTTGCTTGTAATATTTTATATGTATTTATATGTGTTTATTGTTTGATTGATTTTTTAAAATTGTTTTTTGATATTGTAGTTTTAAGCAGGGGATGTGTTTTTTTATCACCCCCTCCACAGGTTCATCTTTTATTTTAATGCTATTATATGATTGTAATAATTGATATTGTCTTTTATGAATATGTGGAAATAATGAAATTTAATTGAATTGAATATAAAAATGTGGTTTTCATTCACTTATGTAAGTACTGTTGTGGAGTAAGTACGTCAAAGGTCACAGCTCATTAAATATGCAAAAATGGCTAAATATAGGCCATTCGTACCTGGCCAGGGGATGCTTCGCTTTGCATTGACTTGTTAATGTTTATTTAGATATAGGTAAGCTAACATTAGTATACATATAGTTATTTGAAAATTTAAAATACATCTACAACAAGAGTCCACTTAATTATTTTGCTGAGTTTTATGTGGGTTAGCTTGGCCAAGCCTCACTGCTTGAATTACACTCTGCTTCTTTATTTTAAAAAAAATTGCCCAAAATACTCTTTATTTGTTATTGTATAAACCTTTCTTATACTTTTGGCTCAAACTATAAATAATATTCTATATTTTAAAATGTGAATTGGTGATTGAAAAGTGAAATATGTTTTGGCTATTCTCCTTTCTCTCACAAGTTCAGAACATAAACCAAAAACTTATGTCTCAATTTTTAGTGACAGGACACTCATGTACTTTCTTACACTGTATCTGAGGTGTCGATGACATGAATTATCTCTTTTTCTCCACCAGGTGATATTGTTGACAACGGACAAGACACGGTAGAAAGTGGAATGCCATTCAACAGTGGAGGTAAATCTCATCTTTGTTCACATTGCTACAAGGTGTTTTCCACAACAGATCAATCCGACATTCATCTGAGGATACATGCTGGAGAAAAGCTACATCAGTGTCCATGTTGCAGTAAAAGATCATGTCAGGCCAGTCATCCCCTTCTCCACTTGAGATCACATACAGGAGAAAAGCCATATGAATGCTGCTATTGTAAGAACAGATTTTCTCAGGGAAGTAATCTTAAGCATCATCTCCGAACACACACAGGAGAAAAGCCATATGAATGTTCACTCTGTAAGAAAAGTTTTTCTGATAAAGGCAATCTAACCCAACACCTACGAACACACACAGGAGAAAAGCCATATAAATGTTCACAATGTGACAAAAGATTTTGTGAAAAAGGCAAAATAACCCAACACCTACGAACACACACAGGAGAAAAGCCATATGAATGTTCACAATGTGAGAAAAGATTTTCTCAGAAAAGTACTCTCACCCAACACCTCCTAACACACACAGGAGAAAAGCCACATGAATGTTCACACTGTAAGAAAAGGTTTTCTACGAAAAGCAACCTCACCAAACACCTACTAACACACACAGGAGAAAAGCCATATGAATGTTCACTCTGTAAGAAAAGGTTTTCTAAGAAAAGTACTCTCACCCAACACCTACAATTACACACAGGAGAAAAGCCATATGAATGTTCACAATGTAAGAAAGGGTTTTCTAACAAAAGTACTCTCACCCAACATCTCGTAACACACACAGAAGGAAGGCCATATGAATGTTCACACTGTAAGAAAGGATTTCCTCGGAAAGGTACTCTTCACCGTCATCTCCGAACACACACAGGAGAAAAGCTATATGAATGTTCACACTGTAATAAAGTGTTTTCTGAGAAAAGCAATCTCACCACACACCTCCTAACACACACAAGAGAAAAGCCATATCAATGTTGCTTTTGTAAGAAAGGATTCTCTCAGAAAAGTATACTCAATCGTCATCTACTAACACACACAGGAGAAAAGCCATATGAATGTTCACACTGTAAGAAAAGGTTTTCTAACAAAAGTACTCTCACCCAACACCTACAAACACACACAGGAGAAAAGCCATATGAATGTTCACAATGTAAGAAAGGGTTTTCTAACAAAAGTACTCTCACCCAACACCTCGTAACACACACAGGAGGAAAGCCATATGAATGTTCACACTGTAAGAAAGGATTTTCTCGGAAAGGTACTCTTCACCGTCATCTCCGAACACACACAGGAGAAAAGCCATATGAATGTTTACACTGTAATAAAGGGTTTTCTGAGAAAAGCAATCTCACCCAACACCTCCTAACACACACAAGAGAAAAGCCATATCAATGTTGCTTTTGTAAGAAAGGATTCTCTCAGAAAAGTATACTCAATCGTCATCTACTAACACACAGAGGAGAAAAGCCATATAAATGTTGCTTTTGTAAGAAAGAATTTTCTCAGAAAACTTCTCTTAAGCATCATCTCCGAACACATACAGGAGAAAAGTCATATGAAAAATCACGCTGTAATAAACGGTTTTCTAACAAATGCAATCCAACCCAACACCTACAAACACACAGAGAAGAAAAGGCGTATCAATGTTGCTTTTGTAAGAAAGGATTCTCTCAGAAAAGTATACTCAATCGTCATCTCCGAACACATACAGGAGAAAAGCTACATTGAATGTTCACAACTTCACACTGTAAGAAAAGTTTTTCTGAAAAAGACAATCTAACCCAATACCTACAAACACATAAGCTACAAGAGAAAAGCCATATAAATGCTCCCAGATTTTATCAGAAAAATGCGCTCAGTAATCATATAGTAACACATACAGGAGTTAAGCCATATGATTATTGCTATTGTAAGAAAGGGATTTCTCCAAAAATGCACTAAATTGTCATCTACTAACACATTCAGGAGAAAAGCTATATGAATGTTCATACTGTAAGAAAGGGGTTTTTCACAAAAGATATCTCACCCAACACTTCACACACATAAGAGAAAATCCATATGATTGTTGCTATTGTAAGAAAGGGTTTTCTAAAAAGAGTAATCTGAACCGTCACCTCCTAACACACACAGGTGAAAAGTTACGTGAATGTTCACACTGCAAGAAAGGGTTTTCTCAGAAAAGGGTACTCAATTGTCAACACATACAGGAGAAAAGCCATGTGAATGTTCATACTGTACAAAAGGATTTTCTGAGAAGAGCAGTCTTAATCAGCACCTCTTCTTACAAGAAGGAGAAAAGCCATATGAATGTTGCTATTATGAGAATATGTTTTGTTGGAAAAGTGTTCTCAACTGTCATCTAACACACACAGGATAAAAGCAAATTTAATCTTTGCACTCATGTTTTCAATTTTCTATTGAGAGTTGAAATTGGGACTATGCCAAGGCCGTTTGTCAGCTTTGCATGTAAAGTCTATGAGACATATTTTGGTCTATAATAAAGAACTCAATTCTATTCCGGTGACCCAGGTTCGGTTCCTGATAGGTCTTTTTTTTTATTTGTTGCTTTCATTTTATGTTTGATTGTATCATCTTCTTTGACCACCGGTACCATAGCATTTCATATATAATCACAAACAATGTACTAAAATGCCTTATTTTGCATGTTATATCTTGTCAATGGTTTATTACAACCCAATGGGAAATCTGATTCCTTGTCGTGTATTATACCTATATGGTTAATGTCCAAAGTCTGCTACAAGATCAAGTTGTCCCATTTCTATGATGCTAGTCTCCTACCCAGACGTATATATTTTCCAGTTATTCAGCCCAGGTATGTGCACTGTTTAGGTTTCTCCCACAGATATAGAATTGTTTACATGTCTATATAACTCACCTCTTTCTCTATATAGTAAATATTCAATTCTATTAATGCTGAATATATTGAATGTATCATTCTCCATTGCATCCCCCCTCTCTCTCTCCTTTTCTACCCCTGTCCTTTTCTTATTATGTCTTTGTGTGTGTGTGTGTGTGTCTCTCTCTCTCCCTCTCTCTTGCTATATCAACCTCTCCCTTTCCTGCCTCTGGCTCTTGTTCTCACTCTGTTACGTCTTTAGAATTTGTAGATGTTTCTTAATTTTCTCTTGCTCATGTACAATATAAATATTCAATAGCTAAATCACCCAATGGGGAAGAAGGATAGTATGCAAATACATGTGAGGTGAAGCATAGTGAGAATTAAGGTATTCTATAACAAAGGGAAGGATCAACATAGGAATGTAAAACATGAAGGAGGAATGATGATAACAAAAGTAAGAGTGAGCAATGTCAACGAGAGTAATTCTGAGTACAGGTGGAACTGAGGTTACAAGATTTAGAGGTGAACACTGGCTTGGAGAAAAGTAAAAAATGAAAAGATCATTAACTCTGATTGCTTGATGTAAACAGAATCTAGTTGTGTACAAAATAGTGCACCACATTAGGCAATCAAGTAGACCTGGACCTTTAAAGGTAAGATTCAAAGAAAATCACAAATATGTCAACTAATGTATCACTAGAAACTGGTAAGCTATTTAACAGATGGCCATCATACAAGTTTTAGTTCAACTACAAAAATACAAATACAACCACCTCCATAGCAGCTGGGATATACAAGAGATTCGCCGGAAAAATAACGATGTTTTTAATGACGTCACTATATGGACCAATACTGTCCAAGCAGATGACATCCCATAAAGAATGAACATAATTGCAAAGCTATTATTTGTCTAATTATAATAAGTTTATAGTGTATATAAATGTAATGGCATGTCAAACCATTCAAAAGGGGATATGACCCGATTTTGATAACTAAAATCTTTTGCTTGTAAATACACAGGATAGGGGTTAATTAACAATCAAAGAAACCAAATTTTCAAATTGAAAACCCTCTGGAATGATATTAATAATGGCATTTGTTCCCTCTTGAAACGCCGAACATACCTTGGTGTGTGCAGCTGAATATACAATGGCGTCTTATTTTGTTTACAAGCGACAGATTCCTTTATTTTTGTATCGCTGCATTTGTCATCAAAATAAAAACATGTGCAGGGTTTAGAGTGAGGCAATAGATTATGCATTTAGCCTGACGGTAGTGAAGTAAGAGAAAGAACTCAAGAGAAGATGAAAACACAGGCACTGAAAATGTGTGATATCATGGGACATCGTCTGCTTGAGCAAATCATGTCCATACTGTGATCTCACACATCTCAGCAGCGTTCGGAGAGCTCTTCAGGTGCTATGCCGGGGCTGTATTTGGGTGTTTTGTAATTTATAATAATCATTACTTTGAATGTTTCCAAGCATTGAATTTTGATGACCTTGTCAAATCAAAGTTTCAACTTTGCAATAATGAAAATAAAGTTAGTTTTTAAAATCAATAAATATCTACTTTAAAGTGACTTAGTAACATTGTTGAAAGTTGATGACAAAATTGCATAATTTGTGTATGGTATGTTACTTATTATATTCCTTCTAGTGTACTAACCCTCTAACATGCAAAAAATCTCAAACAACAAAGATATCTATGGTTTTCTATGAAGGTGTCACTGTGCAACACCCTCTAACAATTGCTTAACAGCAAATTCTCCCAACCATTTTTGAATATTCCCAACCGTTTTTCCATGAATAAAGACATATTACAGGCTTTTACAAATCTTTCAACACTTAAATGTCTGGAATGGTATATAGAGCCAATTTATAGCTTTTTTACATTCACCGTCCTAAAATGTCAATATCCATGTAACAAGTTAGATGTCTGTATGTGATATCAATTATGATTCAGTATATAGGTGTCGTGGTCTAGTGTATACGTCATTACACCTAAAATTTCAATATCCATGTACCGTAACAAGTTGACCCTAATAAGGCCGGGGGGGGGGGCATTATGGCCCCCTGATTGTTAGGTAACGCATATGGATTGCGCCCCCGCCGCTCGCTGACTTTTTTCTTTTGAATCTTTTAAAAGAATTATTTTGAAAATCTGACCTACAGTTACAATGTCATGTGACCTTTTGTCTTTGCATGTCAGCCTGAAAATTGCTCATTTTCGTGATTTGTGTACAAAACATATGGAAATGTCATTTTTCCTTAAAATAGATCATACATTGGTTTTTGGGTCGTGTTTAAAGTTAAGGTGGTTGTTTTGGGAGTCAAAATAGATGAAATAAAGCAACAAAAACAATGAAATACATAAGTTACAAAAACAATATATGATTGATGGGTAACAAAATTTATGACCTTATTTGCATAAATTACAATAAATATGCAAAATAGTGAATTTTTCAAAAAATTGAAATTATCATAGTATTCGATACACTTCACTTGACATGCGTGCAAATTTTCGCGGAGATCGGACGTTTCACGGCCAAGATTTTAAGGGGGACCATAATGCCCCCCCCCCCCCCCCCCCCCCCCGGCCGTACTTAGACCTCAAATAGCCCAGCCTTTTTAGGGTTAAATGTCTGTATGTGATAACAATGATTAACTATAGAGGTGTCGTGGTCTAGTGGATATGTCATTACACCTAAAATGTCAATATCCATGTACCGTTACAAGTTAAATGTCTGTATGTGATAACAATGATTTACTATAGAGGGGTCTTGGTCTAGTGGATACGTCATTAAGGCCCGGCCGCGTCATTTTTTTCTGCAACACAGATTGGGGCATTTTTTTAAAAGAGGTCTTGATGTAACCCTAACCCTAACCCTAAACTTTCCCATAGGCTCAACACGCACCTAACCCCAATCTGTGCCGCCGAAAAAAATAACGCGGCCCGGCCACACGTAGGGGACACTTTGGGGACGCACGGCCCAGGCATGGATCCAGGATTTCTTAGGGGAGGGGGCCCAACTTTCTTCATTTTTGTTTGCTCCCGAAAATTGGAAAATCGCGCCGACCGAAAAGTCGCTCAATGGGGGGGGGGGGGGGGGGAGGGGGTAGTGGGTAGTGAGCACATTTTTTTTTTTTTTTTTTGTCCTCAAAATGTTTTCAATTTGCACCCCCCCCCCCCCCCCCCTTGAGCGCCAGGGGGGGGGGGCCCAACCCCCCACAAATGTAAAAATCACGTGATTTTACATGATTTTTTTCTCAAGGGGGGGGGGGGGACCGGGCCCCCCCTGGATCCGCCACTGGCACGGCCAGCGCATTGGAAATTAGCAATTTTGGTCAGTGCGTTGTCGTTCGCTAGGTGTGCGTCATCATTCGTTACTCGTTCGGCGAGCGCGCTGGACCAACGCTGGACCAAGGTTATATATTCGTCGTCATTCGCTGTGTGCGTCTGGACTTTTTGAGCATGCTCAAAAGTGTGTGCGGAGCTCGACGCATGAATGTACACGCCAAAAGGATGCCAGACATGCGCGGAGCGCGCTAGACCAATGCCAGACATACATGGAGCACACGCCCTGTGTACGTGCAGTGGCTAGCAACACGCTATGCATTCGGTGTCAGCTCGCTAGCTTCTCCCAAATCCTGACAAAAGTCTGGCTCATAACTTTTTCAGATTTTCAATGCGCCGGCCGTGTGTCGTCTATGCGTCCCCTATGTGTGACCAGGCCTTTAGACTGTAGATCACATGGTCAGGGTTCGAGTCCAGCCGCGACAGGAATGTTCTTTGACAAGACATTAATCTACATTTGCCACTCCTCACCCAAGTGAAGTAAATTGGGTACCCAGTAGGAAGAAATTTCTTAAAGCTATCTTTAAGTGCCTTATTATGGCTGCTCAGCTACAGCTGGGGTAATGATAAGATACTTTGTATTAAATGCAGTAGAGTATAGACATGTTACTGATCATTTACATTCTGTGTGGCAGAGACTTTCACAATGTTTGAATAAATTGAAATACAAATTACTTTCCAAAGAATCCCATGTCTTTATTTGTTATTATTGTTTACCTATCTCAAAGTTTCACTGATCAGTTTACCTCAATTTGTACTTTTAGTCAAATCAGCTTGAATTTAATGTAGAACTTACCTTCAAATATTCTCAGCAAAATAAGGAAGTGGATGCTCTTTATTGTTCCAAATTCTCACCTAAACCTTCACTAGAAATTAATAAAATATCAAATTAAAGGATTATTCCAATGGTTGTAAGATAAGACATGTTTTTTACCAACGTAGCAAGTAATTTATTATAATTTGAAAGAAGAAATATATTACCCGGTAGCTATATTCATACAACTAAAAAAAAAAAAATGTTCACAGTTGTAAAGCCATAGAGATCTTTTTTCTATATGTTTTTCCTTCAATAATGGAAAAGGAAGTACCGGTACACTTTTGGTTCAGATTTGATATCCACATGAAAAGAATTTACACCACACAAATGCTCTTGCATTCTGCAAGCTCTTCTTAAAATAACTCGAAGATACACAAGACGCCCACCTCAGTCTTGTGGCCTCCTGACAATTTTTCTGAGGGATCAAGAGACCTACATTATTGGTTTTGTAGGCTGTCTATATAATCAAAGCTAGATCAGAAGCATAATTGTTTTTAATTTATTTTATTGTTTTACCTCTATTTGATTATGTTAAAAAACTTGTCTTTACCATGGCAAGATCAATTGCACTCAGCACTTTTGATACTGTCTATATTGCTAAATATCCAATCACTATAGTCCATTTAATGCACCAAGATACTTGCCAAAATTAGGGGGGGGGGGGAATATTTACCCCAAAAACACATTATCAGCTCAAGATTTGTATTTTACATAACTCAATGAAATTAATATCAACTTAAGGTATTTTAATAAACCGTCATATGATGCCAAACTCGTGGTGATTTGAGGTTTTACCTAAAAGTTATCTATAACACACCAAATACGTCTTAAATACACATATACTTAAATGTATGCATACAGTTAATACACAATTGCCCAAATGTTACTTTTGAAGTAATAACTGTGGGAGTGTACGTGGGTTGCTATAAATTTGATGGGGACTTTTTTTGCTCGGTAGGCATGGTGGGCAACAAAGATGCATGGTCATGTGGTGTCATCTGACCAATTAATTGCCTATACATGCTTGAACCTATTTTCTAATTAGGTGATACGTACAAAGTCTACGTATCACCTATTGATTTCGTCAAGATTTTTATTTATCAGGTGGGCTGTATATAATACAGATCACCTTATGTTTTCGTAAGAGCTTTTTTTGTAAGCACGATAACTTGAAAATGGCTCAATCAAATGCCTTGAAATTGTGCACACATATTTATAGCCATATGGAAAGAGCACAATAAGGTTTTCAACCTTGACCTTGACTGATGACGTAATCTAGGCGCCATTTTGTGAAAATCAACTCATGATCATATCTTCATAACGGAAGGACATTTCTCATTCATATTTACCAGGATCAAGGTCAATATCAGTCTAGTCAATTTCAGGTCAAAAAACGCGCGCGTACGCCATTATTAGCAATAGCATTTCATAAAGAAAATAAAGAAACGCGCACACGCGCATGCGCGTGCGTTTTCGTTTGTCACGACCGAACGCAAAATAATTCATCCTGGGTATTTTTTAACACAGTATTCCTCATGTTTTCCCGAACAATTTGATACCATGTTTATCTCTTTATGACCATTAATAAGGGAATGAGCGTCCGTTCAAGATGAATGTGCGTGCGCGCGAGCTCTTGTAATACATAGCATATATGGGCAACAACATGCCTATACAAAACCCCTATGGCTCTTCGGGATGGACGGGAACCCTCAATTTTTCTCTTCATATTCGGATAGAGTATGAGTCGGAGATGTGATTTCATGTCTCATTTGGCCATTAAGTATATCGTGTCATCATCATATTGACCTTGGAACTCAAAATACGAATTTGCAAATTTTGACGTCTGCATATTTATGGAAAATTGATTGTATCTCTGTAAATATTGATCGATTCTCTTCTTAATGTTGATATCTTGTAGTTGAGGCAATTGTCTACAAGATCACTACACATTATTTTTAATTTTGATTACGTCGTCATAGTGAAAATTGCAATTATAGGTAACTTGACAGATTTTCTTAATTTGCGTGTTAAGCCTATGGGAGGTGCCGATTTAGTTCAAATCATGGATCTACATGACATTAATCTTTGAGCACTATCTAGCTTATTTGGGCTCTATGTTCTCCCAAATTTTGGTATGTTATAGCTGAGACTATGGGCTATAAAAGTTCAGCTTTTAGTTTTTTGATCAGATGGTGGGATCATGTCAAAATTTCCAATTGAATGTTAAATTCGCAAATTCTGTAGAACATTGTAGGAATTATGCATATGTCACGTTTGTCCTATTTGTGAAATTTAAACGTTAGCCGTTTCCTTGAGTTCACATTAAACAAGGAAACCCCTTTACTTTCTAGACTTTACTGTCAGACACTATTGAGTGTGTGACCAATTTTTTTTCCTCTGGTAATAAAATACATAATATGAGCTTAAAGGGTACATGAGCATTTGTCCACATCAATAACCCACTTCTTGTAATGGCCCAAAATAATCTGATTGAATCTATGCGCAGCACAATCTAGGTAAAACATGACGGGTAGAGCATTTCATGGAAGAAGATGAAATTGTGAAAATGCCATTACACAACAAAGAAACGCTATATACAAAATTCATTGTAACTCTTCAAAATAGATAGGAACTCCCAATTTTTTTTCATATGTGGATAGATTATGAAATGGAAATATGATTTCATGTCTCATTTAAACCTCAATTAACTCATGATGTCATCATAATGGCCTCCGAACTCGAAATTTAAATTTGCATATTTTGACGTTTGCATATTTTTGAAAAATTGATTGTATCTCTTTAAATATTGATTGTTTTTCTTCCAAATTTTAATATGTTCTAGCTGAGATAATTTTCTACAAATTCAGTGCCCACAATTTTCCTGTTTGACAAAGGTATCATGGCGTATTTTTGCGATTAAAGGAAGCATGTCAATTTTTCACATTTTGCGTGTATTGTCTATGGGACATGCCTATTTCTCAAAACTGGATTCTACATTTCCGTCTTTCGCGAGCAATATCTCCGTTTTTGCTTTGTTTTCGTTGAGCTTCGGATATGTTGTAGCTGAAACACTAAGCTATCTCCAGTGTGCACTTTATTTTTCGATCATATGCCGGGATCATGCTCATATTTCACTTGCAAAGTGGGATTTGAGAATTCCATTTTCCGTTTACGTGTAATCGCTATGGGAAATGTTTTTGGTATATCGGTAACGCACTTGACTTCCGACCTCAGATCCCTGGTTCAAGTCTGGGCGTCTCCAACAATTTTTTTCTTTCCTTTTTTTTTCTTTTTGACCTTTCACTGTACCATCTCCTTTAATTATTAAACACGTAGAATTGCAAATAATGTAATAAACAACCCTATTTACTTTATTATTACCCTATTTACACTTCATCTATTACTTTTTGGGCGTAATCCCTATGGGAGATGAATTTTTCTCAATCTGGATTCTGCATTTCTGTCTTTTTGAGCGATATCGCCGTTATTTCTCCTTGGATTTTGTTGATGTTTGAGTATGTTGTAGCTGAGACAAGTTTCCACAAGATCTATGTAGACTATTTAACATTATCACTACGTTATCATAGTAAAAAATTCAATCATAGGTGACATGTCAGTTATCATATATAACAATCCTCAATCGAATACCTGAAAGGGGGTGCTATACCACTTTTAATCATGGCATCTTCATCATCATCAATATCGTCATTATCGTATGCACGAACATTATCATTATATCATCAACGGCAGTTTCGTCACACTGTCATGATCGTAATTTAAGAGCATTGAAGGCATTTTTCTCAATTGCATCTCTCCCCTCTCTCTCTTTTCTCTCTTGCTCTGTCTCCTTTCACCTAGTCTTGTTCTGCCCCCTCCTTTTCTTGGTCTCTCTCATCTGCATCTCCCTTGTCCTCTCCTTCTCTCTTACACTTTCACCCTCTCCCTCTCACTGTTTCCCTTTCCCTCTTCTTCTCTTGATCTGTCTCCTTCTGTCACTGCCTCTCTCTCTTTCTCTCCTTTCTCCCCTTTCACTCTGCATCATCTCAGCTTGTCATATTTATATGTCTAACAATTTAATCCAAGTAAATTCAAGGCAATTTCTATCGTTTGGCCATTCACTGCCATGCATACTAACAATCGTTTCTAGATTTAACATCATAGATGTTGGGTTATGGATGGATACAATATTAATATCTTATTCATATTTTATATTAAATCATGACTAAATAAATCACTATGTACATTTTGTAATATTTATTTCAAAAAGTGTTTTGAGCTTGTTTAGTATAATAAACAGTTTAATCCTCTATCGAAAACCTGAAGGGGGGCTGTGCCACTTTCAATCATAGTCATCATTCTAATATCGTCATCATTGTATTCATAAACATAATCATGTTTTTTTTAATATCGGCAACACTGTCATGATCAGTATTCATAAGAGCTTATTTATGCTAGAAATATGGAAGGCATTGTTCTCAATTGCATCTCTCTCTCTCTCCCCTCTCTCTTGCTGTTTTTCCTTCTCCTCTCATGTTCTATCTCCCTCTGCCCTACACAGTTGAAACTTGGCTCATGGATAGACCATAATGAGAGTAGTAAACGAAAGATGAAATCATGAAAATACGTTCTTCATTATGAGCATACG